>CM046874.1:477461901-477516901 GCA_025667525.1 Glebionis coronaria
TATATATATATATATATATATATATATATATATATATATATATATATATATATATATATATATATATATATATATATATATATATATATATATATATATATATATATATATATATATATATATATATATATATATATATATATATATATATATATATATATATATATATATATATACTAGTTGCGTAACCCGCCCAACGGGCGGGTATGTTTCATTTAACTTTTTTGAAACAACGTTGCTCGATCTGTTATATTGGTTTCCAGCTAGATATATAGAGGTTAACTATTTTTGTTAAAAATAAACTAACCTTTAGGCTTTGACTAACGAACAAACGAATGATGTCCATATAATCTTTTCACGTACACAAATAAATGGGTGTTTTTTTTTGTATATATATATATTTTAAGAACGTTTTAAACTATGTTGTATTTGTTTGTAGTTGGACATATATATGTTATTATAATTTTGTTTTTATTAAAATGATTAGTGTAAGATGTTGTAGCCCCGAATGCACAAATTTGATTCCGTATTAATCTTTGAACATACAAAAATATAATAAGATTGTATTTATTAAAAATTTAAATTCGAAATTTAAATATTTCAATTGATGATTTTTGATAAGTTGTTTAGTATAACTTTTTCTAAAATTTTAATTATAATATTATTGTGTCTGCAAACTCTACATTTATTGTCAAATAGTTTTAATTTTCTTTCATGTATGTTTAAGAAAGTTTAATGGTACTTGAGCTATATTTAATGGTTCACTCGACCGAGAAAACACGTTGCCGCATTTTTTTTATTAATATAACGCTCATATATAAATACTGAAGTTTCAAGAACAAGTGTGTTGGCAACATAAATAAAACAAATAACAAAGGGACTCGCACAATTTGTGGTCAGGATGCACCTTCCATCAAAGATTATATGGACTTATCTGTGATGGAAATTGATGGTTTAAACTATTCTAAGCTTTAAACTATTCTAAGCTCAAAACAAAATTAGATAACCTTACCTTCACTTTGGCTATATCTGTCTTTATTGTATGAATGTTTCATGATAGTAGATATGTATATAATTATTACCGATGGCAAATTCGGCATGCCAAATAAGTCAGCTGAAGTTTTTTTATCGAAACTGGTTGGGTTAGGTTGACCATACAACATATTTTGTCTATGTTTTGAATGCTTGATTGCCTGCTTCAACCAGTTTGACTGTCTTTTGTTTTGGTTCACATTTTATTAAAAAAATCTAAACACTCGTGAACACTATTACGGCATGTTTGGGGCGTCAAAGTCAAGTTTTTCGAGTTGTGTTTGTATAAATTAAGCACTATTAAGTGGTGTTTTAAGATTGCTTATTCAAAACAGATTATTCATTATGAAAATGAATAATTATTTTTTTCGAAAATTGTCATTCTAGAAAATAGTGTTTGGATTTGATTATCATATTTGAAATCACAATAATCAGATAATCAGTTTTATGAGTGTTTGACAAATATGATTATTTGATTATTTGATAAGTAAAATGAATAAAATAAATTTCATTTTTCTCAAAACTCAATTTTGAAATCTTTCTTTTTCAAAACTCCATGTTGAAAATAAAATAACTGGGTGTTTGAGATTGCTTATTGAAAACAAATTATTCATTTTGAAAATAAATAATTAGTTAATCATCATTTTAAAAATGTTATTTTAGAAAATAGTGTTTGGATTTGATTATCTTGTTTGAAATCGCAATAATCAGATAATCAGTTTTTTTAGTGTTTGACAAATTTGGTTATTTGATTATTTGTTAAATAAAATGGATAAAATAAACTCCACTTTTTCAAAACTCAACTTCATTTGGAAAATGAAATAAGTAGCTCCCCACCTACTTTTTCAAAACTCCATTTTGGAAGCTTCTAAATGCAAATAATCACTTTTTTTCCATTTATTATCCAAACACTCATTTTAAATTATCTCTATTTTCAAAAAGAAATAAATAAATAATCTAGTTAGAAACGCAATCCCAAACACCCATTAAATCTACCAAAACATAATACAAATCTTGATAATTTCGTTCATTTCCTCATCACGTAATTTGCAACTAAATAATGACATACCTTAATTAAGACGTTAAAAATATTTTATATCAATTTCTACTAAAAAGAGTCACCGAAAGTTATTTTTATCAACTCCTACTCTTAAGAAAAAAAGTAAGTAATAGAAGGGAACACTAAAAGTCTATTCTTACTCAAAAAGAGTAAGCAAAGATGTAAAATTTTTAATAACTACTTTTTTAGTAGGAAAAAGAGTAAGGAAAAGTTGTGAGTTTCTTTTACGATGTATTCCATTCTCATCACCGAATCTTAATAATCATCTTTATCCTCAGCCCTATACGCGACGAGGATCAAAATCACAATCCCATCAAGGATTGGCTAAATATTTTATCTCATATAAATTTACATTAAATAGCTACTATAGCATCTAAAATTTATATTAAACATTAAACGAACATAAAAATCAAGTAATTAGAGATGCATAACTACATAAATATTTTTGCATATTTCATATAATCGTACATGCATCAAGACGAGTTGAAACAAAAGATAATGAAACACTTTTAAAATATCAAAATTAATATATTGATTATTACTTAATAAGGAAATAACTGATTTTTTGGACGAGGCAAAATTCCAACTAAACATTTATTTACTAAATAAAAGATCTACATAACAATTTCGGTCTGGGTCTCGGTCTGGGGTTTTGGACCATTTTAGTCTTCGGTTTGGTCCGATTCGATCTTTCCAAAAAACTCGTCGATTATGTCTAATAGGACCGAACATGACCGACCCGGACCGAACCGGTCCATTTCGGTCTGGTCTCGGTCCAAGGTTTCGGACCATTTTGGTCCGGCCCCTAATATTATGTAATAAAGATAGAGTTGCAAAATTACAAAAGTTAATAAAAAAGAAAAATTTAAAAGTTACTTTCTACTCACTCACTTAATAATGAAAAATAAAAAGAAATACAGTATAAATATATGATGGTTGTCATACGTGAATCTCTCTATTCGCGTTGATAAAGTTGAAAGATATCATAATTGAGGTAATAAATACGGTGGATATAGTGCTTTTATTGGTGTATTTAAGAATAAATGATAAACTAACTGAATTTGTAGTCCACCCTAAATTAATGTGTTTTAACTCTTGGTTTTTGGGTTGACTTCAAGTTAGTGTTGTTAGCGATACGTGACTTTTGAAGTTTTTAATTATAGTTTTGAAATTTTAGTGTATTTCAGGAAAAATATGGTCTACACTTTCGTATTATAAGAGTAAATGATCAAATCGAAGTTGAAAGTTTATCGCATCATATACATTTGACTACGAATTCAGTTGGCCCCTCTCTTGCAAAAGAGCAGCTCATTCGTATATGTGACTTTGCGTCAGATTAGGCTTATTCAGGAACTGAAACAAAGGTATCCATTTATGCTTCCTTCCTTGTTTCTATTCGAAAAATATAATGTGGTACTGTAATGAGAAATAAAAATATTAGTTTGGGTCTTGTTCAACAATACAAAGGTGAAACCACTTAACGTGTATTATTCCTTCAGGTGGTTAATAACAGGTAGTTTTTTGGGTGACATTTACATACCCTCACCAACATACCAATGCACAAAAGCACGCTTAGCATACATAAGATCAAACTTGTGATCGATTACGTGAGAAAACATCAGCCACACTAGTATGCAAACAACTCTTTGCACCTAAGGCATGCCACCTCCAGCGAGGTACCACAGTTGGTGGTTGGTAGTTAATACCACACTTGAAACCAGTAGGGCACCGGTCGACAAACGGGATGTTCTTGATGGTAGAAACAGTATCTTCACATCCTTGGGGACAACATCACCACGGTACATGAGACAGCAAGCCATGTATTTACCATGGCAAGGGTCACACTTGGCCATCATAGAGGATGACTCAAACGCACTGTTGGTGATCTCAGCAGCAGAGAGTGGCTCATGGTACGCCTTCTTAGCTAAAATGACCAGTGCATAAGATGAAAGCATGAAATGGATCCTTACAATAAGAATATTTAGTCAGAAATTTAAATCCTTCTCACACAAAAAGATTATTGTTTCATGATTGTTCCTATGGTTTCAATGTACAAGGGAAATTTTACCCATTTAATTCACAACGGGCAACATGACGATGTAGTTAGTGATAATGAGTCAAAACGGGCAAGTGGTCAAGAATAGGTGAGCTCGCAATCTTTTCGTTCAAATGAAGCAACCACGTGTATAAAGGTTTGGACATGAAGCAACCCGCCTGTAGCGAAATATCCTCCCACCTAATTTTCATTCACATTATTAAATTGAGGAAGGAAACAGAAAAAAAAGCTTAAAGAAGGTCTTATAGGAGTTCAAGAAAGACCATATACTCACTTTTCGACATCGTCATATTCTCCTGGTGAAGTTTCATGGTTGTGGTAGAAAATAATCTACAACTCTGTAATTTTCTTAGTGCTTTTCACTCCCTCTCAATTGCATCTATATCTTCTCGGCTACGGCATAACAACCACATAAACCAACAACTACTGTACAATTGGAACAAACAAATTAATTACTTTTGGTCTCCCTGCGTAGAATATGACATGCTTGATTGGTTCTTTCTAAGACTCAGACAAGGTGATGATCAACATCATCTGAAGTTTCGTCACTACTGCTATCTTGAAAACTGATGTAACTGCTATCTGATGTGCTCCTGTAAGGTGAGCGTGAACCATTAGATGTATCGCTGCCTGATTGTGAGGATAAACTCACTTTAATCACTTCAATTTAACTATCACTACAAATTTAACCAAAAGCAACATAAGACCAAGTTGTTAAGTTTTGATTCAGAATTCTCTCATTTAAGCAATACCCAAGAATTTGAACACAACCTCCTACTTTCATTGAAAAGCTCTGCAACACTCTCCTTGAAAGCGGGTCTTTATAACAAATCTGGTCATTCTTTTGTGTAGGTGGACTAAAAAACATGTTTTGTATTTTTATATGAATAATGAATGTGTTACGATTACAAAGCAATTACATAACAGACTATGATTTACTTTCAATAAGTTTGACCCTATCTAAACATTTGACCCATTCCTTTTAAAATGTTATGTCACATGTAATTACCCATCTCAGGAAAATTTTGACAAATGAGAAGAAAGCACCGATGAGGGTTCTGACACAGTTATCTCCTGAAGATCGTTACAAATCATTACTAATCGTCGCCCGAAGTAATCCAAACATTCAGGCAACTGGTCAAGAAGTGGATCTTGACATCGATGCACATGTCATGCTTCCCTTACATCACATAATACTAAGTTAAACATATTAAGCTTCATTTTAGTCTACTTATGAATGAGCGCATTGTATACTTTCTCTATTGTGATTAAATAAAGGTTAACTAAGAAGGGAATTGGTCAAAAGTTGCCAAGAGTTGTATATCTTTGCTGCATACAACTTACTTATTTGCTTATTTCAAATACTATAGAATCCAAAGTAAACTAAAGAAAGCTTTGCAGAAAGTTAAAGTTATATGTAAATGTAAATCATAACTCGGGATTGATCATCTCGCATCCACTAAATTTCCACATTCACCAAATTTGTCATATATGCAAAGTATTTATAGCTTAAAAAAACTTACAGCCACAACAGCTCACAACGAATATATTGTCAGGTCAAGGTCGATAAGCTTTTCAATTTGAGTGAAACTGTTGAAACGACTTGGGATTTGATCCAGCAACATAAGGAATTACATCAATAAGTTTTTCTGCACCGACTGAAATCTGCGAAAAGTTAGCGCATCAGGAGGTGCAATACACCCTATGTTGCTATCCAATGTGCCTAACAGAAGGGCGTGGTTAGTCTTATCACAACCTGGTTGAGCAATTGTTGGCGAAAAGAGGGTATATGAAGATTGACAAAAGATATGAAGTGGTGTGAGCACTTGAGAAAAGAAGTTACACTTCCAAGTTCCAATATATATAAAAGGTCAATCCAAACACTGCCATTAATTTAAAAGAGACGTTTAGCATATATGTTTTAGCTTGCTCTTAATATTTCACCATGAGATGGTAAACTAATTGTTACTCGCTAAACAAATATTGAACCTATCGTAATAAGTCTAATGCACTATAAATAAAAATAGACCAACCCTGATAGAATATAACATAAGTTCTAGTTTTAGATATTGAAGTGTGTGTCGGGTCAAAAGTTGGTTTTTGAATTTCTCAAAAAGTGTTTGTTTCATTCACGACATTACTGTTCTCCAGCACCTGCAATTAAGCAAAATGATATTTCACTTCTTTATCCCTGAATACACCCAAATAATACAATACATAAAGTTAAACAAAAAATACAAGAAAATGATACACGAACTTACCAGGATAAGCAACCACAACAGGTTCTTTATACATCTTCACACCTTCATCCTTCCTCTCAATCCCCTGACACACCAACCTGTGAGATCCTTATTAAAAGTAACAAAAAATCACCCGATTTCAGAACGCCACTAATTTCTCCAGAAAAATACATGTAAAATGTACACTTTTTTTCTTTTAAAGTCATAAAGCGACCTATTGTGTTTTCCACCATTGACGTATGCGTCTATCGTTATTCAATAAGTTGCAACCTAAACAAACCACGTACCAGCAGCTATTTGCGTCGAAAACGTGTGAAACTTGATTAAAAGCATTAAAGAAAACTATAAACCCGTTTCCACATTATATTATTAAGAAACTTAGCTTTGTGTCCTGTTTGAGTCCTTATGAAGCACAAAAAAACAAAGCCATAAAAAGCAGTGGGAATTATACCTTTCATTTTGATAACTACTGTATTCATACCATAATCTATCTATGCACAAGAATGTGCATTTCTATATATATATTGATGTTAATGTTCTGGTAAAAAACATTATTTGCCTCCATAACTTAGTATAACAGGTACTTGGCCACAAAAGGTGTTGTAACAGGCGCACAAGTGGTCATGATGACGCCATCATGTGCTTTACAGATGCGAGAACAATCAACTCCCGCAGGACACTCTATTCTTCACCAGTACTCACCCAAAAGATTTAATATGCTCCCAATTATGTTTTATTAGCGAAGTTGCAGATACAAAAAGACAGTGTGACCAACATTGAATTATCATATCGGTACCAGCAAATGTTTTCCACCCAAAAGATTCAACACGTACCCATTTACTGGTGCGTGAACTTGCACTCACGTAAATAGACCGACAACGATGTACTTATATGAAGGCCTATCTTTGTCACAACTAAAGCATATTTAAGACATTTGAGCATACCTTCCCTCATTAAGAATGGCAAGAACTTGCTTATGTAGAGAAGGCTTCTAGTGATGCTTTCTTCCCTTTCTTTTTGAAACATTCACCTTAAAAAATCAGTCAAGATACTTGTTCTTTTAAACAGGGGATCTAACTAAGAAGTTACTATAGAGAAACTCGTACATTGCCTTTGCGTTATTCCACTCTTGTCCTTATTTAGCTGTTCCTATGTAATTTTTTTACTTGTAGACGGTCCTATTGATAAACTGTTGAGAAATGTCTTGGTTACTGCATAGGAAGAAGAGAAGAGGATCCCTACAGGAGTATCATTGCGCGGTTCATATACCAAGCTACTGATGGTGGTGTTGATCCTGAAGTCCCTACCTTTGATATTGATTAATTTAATCCTGATTCCTCGCTATTGTAGCATATCATATTATCTGTGTTGATACTAAATACATGTAGAGACTGCATCAGCTGCTGTATAAATTTAATCCATGGAAACCTGAAGATGCAAATACATCATGTGTGTTATATACGTATTAATCTACTTAAGAACCTGGTTGTCTATTTATATTCAGTTCCGTATTATAGTTCCAATTCTATTGGCATTAATCAACTTACAAAAGTATAAGGGTGTTTTTAACCAAATTTCAGGAGAATTTGGTGGCAAGAAATCTGAGACATAATCTATGGCTAAAATCACGTGTGTTATATACGGATTAATCAACTTACAAAATTATAAGGTGTTTTTAACCATGTAGAGGATCACTTGGCTATAACCATCTTCAATAACATCAAATTGACTCTGTGGCCCAATGGATAAGGCGCTGGTCTACGAAACATGAGATTCTGGGTTTTATCAAACAATTGGGTTTAAATCAATAAACATGGTATCTTGTCATGAACTCACTATGAGAAATGGTGTGCCAGTTGATATACCGAATAGTAGAAGGATCAACTAATTACTAGTCTAGAGCTAAATTGTGATATATAATGACAGTGGACATACCCTGTGCCTGGTAGGATGCATGGTTTCAGATCCGTATGCATGTTTGTTCTATATACCACCATATATCTGCTACAAGTAACAGGAAGAAGGCTTTGATCTGGTAACAGTCATTAAGGGCGCCATTTCTTATCACCTACTAAACACACAGATTATGTCTCAGATTTCTTGACATGAAGCTACACTACACACACATAAGAAGCACCTGAAATGCCTAACATCATCAACCAAACAACCTAAAATTTTACACAAGTTGGTTATTTGTGGATAGTAGGTTCTACCTGGTGTCACTAACACATTTGCAGGGCCTTCCTGTTTGTATCATGCGTTTTCACGCACCTGTAGTCACAACTCGTCTCCTAGAGTCATGCTTACTTAAAGAGAGCACCTATTTTTATGGTAAATTGACTCCATCGTACTTTAGTCATTCTTCAACACGCCTGTGATCAAAAGCCACCGTTCTTTGAAATCCATTAGACCACTCGTCGACGCGTTATGCTGCTGTTGGTTTGAAACCTTTCAGTAACCCATGTAAGGTGCGGCGAGGATGTTGCAAGCGTCCATTTGAGCCACATATGTCGTACAGTGAGGCTTATCATGGAACTTTAGCAAAACTACTTATTTTACTCCCATATATACGCGCTGACAGATCCACACCTACAAGAAACGTGATTACTGAGATTCTTATTCGTAGCTAAAATAAAATCGAGCAGCAAAAAGAAATAAACATAAACTAACTTATTTTGTTACCCACAAACTAATTCATAAAGGTACAGATATATTTAGGATTACAAAGCTGTGATGACATACTTCACAAATAAGCAATAAAAGTGACACAAAGGTGATAAATGGAAAAGCTTACTACACTCAAATTTGGCAAGAATTCTAAAGCATACTTTAAAACAACTCTAATAAAAAGAATAGCTTACTTCTTCTCGATAATCCTTCTATTCACTTCTTCTTTCTCCCCATAAGCATCTATCTATGGTATGGGATTCTGAAAAGGAAAATACGTACTGCTTTGCTTAAGCAAATGTAAGTAGAAACAGGAAAGAAGAGTTAACAGTATCTTTTGATGTTTTCTTATTGTCCGAAGCTTATGTTCCCTCATTTTTCATCTTGTCCTTTTACATCATAAATAAACAAATGAATATAATTAGTTGTAGATCAAACTAATAAATGAAATTTATGTAAAATACTTATGCAATAAAACTGCTAAATAAATTTATTCAAACGCTGGAATTTAAAAAAATCATCATAATTTTTTTAATCGGGAAAAAAATCAGATAATATATGTTTACGTTAATCCACCGCGTACACCATATTGCTTATTTGACCAATTACCAAAACTTTCCCAGCACAACAATTTTGCCATCATAAAAGAAAAATCATTTTTCGTGCTCACCAATCCTTGACATTCACTGCTTGTTTTTTACTAAAGGAAGTTCGGCTACTTCATTGCCAAAGATACGAAAGATGCCAGAAGCTACAACCGTTGAGCTACACATAAAGAAAATAATCACACTTGTAGCAACCTCATATAAGAAGAAATAGATAGTGTTAAATCAAGGAGACTGTCTTACTTGACTGTCAATATAGCACAGTACATCCCACCATAGTCCTGCTGTTTTAAACTTCTCCTGAAATAATGTCAAATGGAGTATAAGTTAGAAGAAGATTTTAGAGTCAAATAATGCACTAAAGCTTCAAATCATTTGGCAAAAGCAAAGTCATATACCCATAAACCATCTGGATAATCAAATCACGAAGGCTTGTAGTTGAATCAGCAATTGGATCCTGTAGAAAGTTAGTATCAATTCAGCTATATTCTATCTGTTATCTTTATCAATTATAATATAGAATTTACTCACATGGAAAATAGCAACGGCCTTAGAGAGCAATACTCTTGTATCATCAGAAGCAATTTAACCACTCAGAAGCCTCCATCTAATATCAAGTTCAGCACTTGGTCCTAATCCTTGTTCAACATGCTTCTTTTTTTATAGCACATATAAAGGTGTTGAGGAGTCGTTTTTCACCACCAGCCACCACTTCTCCTAAAGATGTATGAATATTATTACAATCTCCACAACAGAACCATTCGCCTTTAGGCAATGCCTGTAAATGACCACACATCTGCATTCTATATTCATAGTTTTAAAAAGATTAGGGATGTGGTTTTTTTTAACAGTAATAAGATTATGTCAGTGTGTCACATCAGCGGGTCATAAATCAAAATGGGTTGATTTGTACACGTTGGGCCACTTTTGACTGGAATTCATTTAGGTTTATTATGTAGCAAATTATATTTTATCAGCAAAGTTGCAGGTACAAAAAACGTGTGACGAACATTGAATTATTAAATCGGCAGTTCCTAGTAAACTAAATGCTCAAACCTGAATATACTGAATATACCAGATCAGTGAGCTCACGATGTGTGGTATCCATCCAAAAAGTTAATACCATCGGACGCTTTTTAATTAGCTAAATATCGAAACAGAAATCAAATATATACTAATTAGTTAGTACTGCAACATCATGCCTTAAGAAAATAATACAGTAATAAATTAATTTTCTTTAGTTTATATAGCTTTACTACCTTCTGTGAAGAAACAATTCTCGTAAATCTTTGTATGATAAAGATGTGGATTCGATTAGATCTAGGGTTGATTCATTCATGTATTAAGATTCCATTAAACCTACAACAACTGAAAACATTCAATGATATCAGGGTTTATGTTTCTAAATAAATATGGATTGTAGGCATTGACATACACATAAACAATAATACATAAGATTACATACCTTTCATCGGACTACATTCACATAAACAATAAAAATTATTAGTCAATTGTAATATACCTGGGTTTTCATCTAAGACAACCATCTGATATGAATGAATCGTAATACTTTCTCCTGATTTGGATGAATCGAATGATTGATTGAATCAGTTTTTGATAAATCGAATGACTGATGAATCGAAAGAATGTTAGGCTGCTGATGTTAGGCTGGCTGATTGATGAATCGATTGACTGATGAATAGAAAGAATGTTAGGTTGGCTGATTTGGATGAATTGAATGATGTTAGGATTGTAGACACGGCTTGTTTAGGGTTTTAGGGTGTTTTTGTGTGTTTTTTCCCCGAAGATGAGTTTAGATGTATTATATAAAGCTGCGATATATGAAAACGCATTTTTTTGTAAATTACGTTTTGAAAAATCTAATTTCGGAACTTTTTGAGTTTTTTAGGAAAACATCAAATCTTATTGGCCAATAGCTGCCATGTCACATATGACTGGGATTAGGGGGTGTGGTTTCAAGTCATAACTATACCTATATAATATATATATATATATATATATATATATATATATATATATATATATATATATATATATATATATATATATATATATATATATATATATATATATATATATATATATATATATATATATATATATATATATATATATATATATATATATATATATATATATATATATATATATATATCTTTACATTATATATAAGAGAAGGGATACGCCACATAAGCATGTTTAAATCCACGTCATCATCATTCTGGTCGTGTGCTTTTCGGGTTGTGTCCTTTACCGGGCTTTCATGTATCTGTCAAAATTTTCATGTATCTACAAAAATTCTTCTTTCATTAGTCTCCAAACCCTAAACTCAAACCCTCACAAACTATGTATCCCACATAAATCCATCCATCAACACCTTGAATCAAAATCAATGGGGATTGGATTGAAGATAACATAACCTTGAATCCCAATCAATGCCGATTAGATTGAAGATACATAACATCTTCAGTTGAATATTCTAAGGTCATATCTTTTAAACGATTATATTTATTTTGTTTTGCAGTTATTTTATATAAACCATATAAACCTTAATATTTGTATGTGTTTTATCTAGATTGTGTTGCAGGTTAGTCTTTTTCACATAAAAAGATGTAGACCTCTTTCTTCTGAAACCCTATTGAAACTTACATACGCAGGGTACAAGCATAAGTGAATAACATGTTTCATCCCATGATATTGCATCAATCGCGTTTGTGCTTTCTTAACATGGTTGATATTCATGTTTACTTATATTTAATGAGCTCTTTGTTAATTTTATGCTAATGTCTTTTTTTCTCAGTTACTCCACTCCACTTGAGATAGCCGAAAAACCAAGTGAAAGTGATGCTAAAACTGCTGCACTCGATCAACAGGAAGATTAAATGAGGCAGCAGAGTTGAAATTTATATAATCTTCTTGGGCTTACATGTTCTCGTCTTATAACAACATTATGAGTGTGTTGGGCCAGTTGGCCGTAGCTTCAGACAAAGGGAAGCTGCAGGTGAGTTTCAAAATTTGTTATTATGTATTTAATATCTGATTCACAAAAACAAGTTACTCTATCTAAATACACTTTCTCCCATCTATTTCTTATTTTTTAGCGCGGGTTACAAAAGCTCAAACAATGGTGATACAAGTCGAGAGACTAAGCGAAATCAGAATTGAAGCAAAGTTCATACAAAAGACATTCATTTAGGGAATAAAATATATCAGTTGACGATAAATCAGCAACAAAAGTCACAAAATTACCAGTTAATGGTGTAAGAAAGGAAGAAACATGCAAGTGGAGGAGTAGGGGGATGGGACTGTGGTGTGCAGGTTGTTGGTTGGGGGGAATCATATTGGGTGCGTGTTGGGACGAGGTGGCAAGATTATTGAGAAGATTAGGGTGGAGAGTGGAGTGCATTCAGGGTTTGCACAAGGAGTAGGTGCCACAGTGTGCTAATCCGGGTGACGAGTTGATTCAGGTATGCACTTATGCTGAAACTACATGAATAAAAATAGTCACATAGGAAGATGCATATATGGTATTATGAACAAGGCAGCAATCTAAACAACCACGTTATGGCTTCTTTGATTTGGTAATGAATTTTATAGGTAAATTAAGAAATTTGTAGTGTCCTTGCCCTTAAAATATCTGTTATGTTTTATCACTTATGTGGTGTTTGGGATTGCATTAGTTTAAAGCATAAAAGAATGTATCCTTGCATATCTCGCTCACTGACACAAAGTTGTAATGGTTTGTAATTTTTTATAGATGAAACAATCTTCATCTTCTCTTGAGTTCAAATGGTCTATTATCGAAGCAACCACCAAAACCAAAAGGAGGCAGGAAACACTTTTTGTCATGTACATATTAGGTAATTTTAATCGTTTATAGTCTATATACCAGGTGCTGTTATTTAATGTCATGTGAACAAATCATCTTTCCGTACAGGAATTAGACGACTATATATACAAAACTAAAGCAGAGGTGAAAATTATATTGGTAAAACCATTAATGATGATGATAGCATGCTTGGTTCAAGCAACTTATCTTGTGATGCAATTAAAATAACTGGAACAATGGCAGCTATATAACTGATATTTGCAACTTAATTGCCAAAAATCGTTTCTATACCATCTACCACAAAGATGGCTATTTAGACGTTAAATAGCGCCTACTGTTTTTACTCAATTTGAATGACTTTTGACTGACATGTCATAGATGAGAACACTTATATTGAGCTCAACATCTGGCCTTTCTGCGTGTATATAGTTAAAAATTTTAAATGAAACTTAATTGTCAAAAATTAGTGAAAAGCAGTTCTAAATCGTCTTGATGCAATTTCAGGTTAACCGTTAATACCTGGGCCGCGTTGTTTTCAACACTGATGGAGTGCTCTATCCTGAAAGTGTTGTGAGAACTGATTTCCACATTCAGTAAATGAGTAGTTAGTCAGAGCATCTCTTTCGAGCTAATACAGTTGGCAGAGGAAGTCGTGGGATCCGAATAAATACAACACATAGTGGTGATAGTTAATCATCTTGATATTGAGGAACTAGAAATGCTCTAAGAGCCTTACTTTGTTCATATTGATGGTACACTGCATAAAATATTCACAGTACTCATGATTAGGGGTGTGATTCGGGTTGACCCGGTCGGGTTCGGGTCAACTCGGGTCGGGTAAAGCCGGGTTGAAAGAAAAAAAATCATACCCGAACCCGAGCCTAACTAGAACTCGGGTCACTTAGGTTCGGGTCAATTCGGGTCGGGTCAACTCGGGTCGGGTCAACTCGGGTCGGGTCAACTCGGGTTCGGGTCAACCCGAGTTTAAGGAAAATGTGTAAAAAGTGGCTCAATTAACTACTAATACAATGTAAAAAGTGTAATTTTAGTCAGGTCAAGTCGGGTTGGTCGGGTTCGGGTCAAGTCGGGTCGCGTCAAGTCGGGTCAAGTGTAAAAAATATATAACCCGAACCCGAGCCTAATTAGAGCTCGGGTCAATTCGGGTCAACCCGAATTGACCCGAATACACTTTTTGACCCGAGTGACCCGACACGAATATGATTATTCGAGTTTGGGTTGGGTCGGGTCAACTTTTTCGACACCCCTACTCATGATTCCTAATGATTTTCATTATTTTAATATTTTTATCCTGTTTTGATTTTTGTGAACCTTAGGGGATATGTGGAAGACAGAGAAGACTTTATTAAGATAATGAAGGATGACAAGCAGAACCATATTTTACAAATGATTGTTATGTAGGAAACAGCATGTCGGTGAGTGCATTTGTTGCTCTTGCTAGAGTGTTCGGGATAAATATTCACATAGACCTATTTGCGTACAAAAGGAAGTCGACATGCCTAAATTTCTATGGACAGTGGGTGGTGGTACCGCCGGTTCCATCTTAGAATCTTCAAGCTAGTTTAGCATAACTAACTTTACGGTATTAGAAGTCATAATTTCAGAAAATAGGGGAAAAGTGTTCACTTAAACAAACAGTGCTTCAACTTCGTTATTTATCCTCAAGTAATTAATATTCATTTTTTATTACTAGGTTACGGTTTTATCTACCCTTGCAATCTTTAGGGCGATTGCAGCTGCTTCATCAATAGAACATGAAACACATCATGTGAAGTGCATCACATTTTCCCAACCACCTGTTGGAAATGCTGTTTTTGGGGTTTCTTATGGAATTAAAAGAAACCAAGGCAAATAAAATGCTGAAAGTTGTACGTTCTGATAGGATTTATTGGAAATTGTTGCACCTAATGCAATACCCAAGCTGAATAATTCAGAGCCATTTTTTGGTTGAATAGGATGCTGTAAGTGATGGACACCCAAAAGAGATGCTGAATCATCCAGCCAATATCCCTTTTGATCTTTCTTATGTTGCGTCTTTGTTTCATCTGTCTACAGAAGAAATTGCAGATTTGAGCTACCGAAACGCAGTGCGGTTTGTTTTCTTAAGAAACTCCCCTTCCATACAAATGTCACTGATAAGTGTGAAACCACTCATCAATAATGATCCAAAAACCACTCAAAACACAGTCAAATACATTATATTAACTGAAAATATCAGAATTACGTGGGTATTTGTGTTTCATGTGTTTTCAGGTAAACAAGATACATTTTGAAGCAAAGACACGTTTTCAAGGGATTTTTATGATAAAAGACGAAGAAAAGGACGAAAGAGCTTTTAAGGACTTTATTTGCCAATATTACCAAGATGGAGGGCTTAAGTTGTACTTTCATAAAAACAAAGGTTGAAAAAGGAATTGACTAAAAAGTTTTAAACACTTTTGTTGAGAAATTATAAGAATAAGGACCAAAAAGAAATGTTGGAAAGTTATTTAACTTTTATATTTTGATTTGGTCAAAGCCAGACAAGTCACGGTCAAACAATCACACGTTGCTTCTTCTTTATCACTGAAGAGAGACAAACGAAAAAGAAGATAGAAACAGACGTCTCCTTTCTTCCCACCACTTACCTGCAAGTCTGAAATCAAGAATGATTCAAGAGGATTCAACCAAAACTTAAAACACCAAAAGTGTTCATCATCATCTCCTCTGCAAGGGGGTATTATTTAATTAGATCAAGATGAAGGAATGAAGAAACCCCCAAATCGGATCAAAGATGAAGAACGAGCTAAACCTCGTATTATACACGTGGCATCAAGGGACTGGTCAAGACACGTCACTCTTCTTCTTCAAACGGCTATAAATACACGATCAAGACCTTCATTTTCGGCGGTTAGCTTAGGTGTAGTTTACACACACATTAGTTTAGCTCTTAGGTGTAGATTAGTTAAACTCTTGTAACTACTTTCTGTTAATCAGTTTTCCAACCTTCGATGCAGTCTTGTAACCGAATGAGTTTTCTGTTATAACTGAATGTTATATTTTCCACCATTATTGAATTCTTGAATTTTTCTTAAAAGCTTTCTTTATAAAAACTGTTCATTCTGTTGGTATTGTGAAAGTGATTCGAGTTTTGTTAATACTGAGAGTTACGCTACTGTTCTAGCGTATGAGTTACTGTTCAGATGTTTATGATTAATGAATTGTTGTTTTCTGCAATTGTTTCACAAGCTAGTAGGATAAAGGCTCATATTAAGATTATGATTGTTCATTACTATTCACGATATAAATAGCCTTTAGTTATAGGTTGCAGTTTTCTTTTGTTTGTTCAGGTAAACAATTTGATTTCAGAATTGATAGGATAATCAAGTGACTGAGATTTGAAGTGATTGTTAATGTTCAACAGTTAGAGTAAAGGAGGTGTAGTGATTTCATTCTAGAGGTTGTTTCGAGTTTAAATAGTTAATAACAGTAGACGACTACAGTTTCTATGGTGAAAAGCTGATGGTTCTTCTTCTACACAGTTTCTTTCGAATCTGGTGGTTATGGCAACTTAGAAGTTCAGTTAGGATTTGGTTATGACATAAGAGTAGATCAAGAGAAAGAGCTTAATCACGACAACAAACAAGACGTAGATGTAAATCAGTTAGGCGTGATTGTTTTTGCTGCTAAGATAGAAAGATTCTAGCTAATTAGGACAGCTGGTTGTTATCGATTCAGGAAGTTTCATTGCCTCTCTTAGAAGATATTTGGTGTCAGTTCATCAAGTAGCAACCTGGTGAATTTCTTTATTTCGATTTCAGTAGCACTTCAGCAACAGTGGCTTGGACGAGAGTCGCAGAAGAGATAGAATCTGGTGTTGTTTTTAAGTCAGCTCAGCGCTGCACTTCTCCAACAGTGGAGGCGTCGAATGCGTAGGTCATCCTTGTTTAACTTTCTCGTAATAGAGTAATATGCTACTAGGATGTTTTTAGTAAGATGTTAAGTGCTAGTTGTTGTATTGATCATTGTTGATATTA
The DNA here is from genome assembly GCA_025667525.1 of Glebionis coronaria. NCBI lineage: Eukaryota > Viridiplantae > Streptophyta > Magnoliopsida > Asterales > Asteraceae > Glebionis > Glebionis coronaria. Next base: position 477,479,446 of record CM046874.1, read on the forward strand.
AGTTTGATTGTAGTTAGCTATTGGTAATCTGTTTTTGGATTACGCATTTCATGGTTAGCCTAATGAGTTGTATTCTGGCCCCATTTATCACCAATTAGTTGCTTAGTTTAGAAAGTAGTATTCATAGTTACTGTATTAGTGTTGGTTTCAAATTGGAAAGTGGTAATTGAGCTTTAGGTTGCTTCCTGACTTTGTAATCACGCATAACTGTTTTCTGTTGTTTTTTTAGCCTAGTAACTCACGATTAGTATATCTCAGTTACATTAGATTTTTGGATCTATAAAAGACTGATGGGCCAATCTTTTTGGGCATGTTGAGATTTACTTAAAATTTGAATTAGGCCAGTTACTTTTTAAGTTGTAGGATAAAAATTGATTTTTGCTAAATAGATTTTGATAAAATTTAGATTTTATTAAAAGTGTATTTTTACTTTTATAGATATAGTTTTATATTTTGTATTTGCAATTTAAATTTGTAGTCTAAAACTGTATTTTACATTTTTGTATTTTGTGCATTTATTTGCGGTATTTGCTAAATGTTTTTAGATTAGTACGTATATGTAGTATAACTACTATTTTTACCTTTTTTTATACGCTTTGTGTGCAAGTAGCTTAGAAACCAAACAAGCCTTTATAACCAAAAACAATAAAGTTAAACTTGAATTTGTTATATCAATTCGATTAGATACCGAGACGAAACGATACTAAAAATGAAATATTAATGGCGCCGTTTCCGGTTCTTTTCGTGAAGATTAACGGTTTCGAGTTAGACATACTGGATTTTGGGATCCGTTCACTTTGTGAATGTTATTTTTACGTATTATAATCAAAAACATAAAAAAATCAAAAAGATAAAAATATAAAAAAAATAAAAAACCACAAAATCAATTCTTTTCCTAAAGAATTGAAACAAAAAAATAAAAAAAATCCAAAAGTAATATGTTTCCTAAAAGATTACACCCAAAAATATATATTATATCAGTTTTCATCGTTTTTACGTACATATAGTAATTTTCTTAAAAATCGAATAAATACAAAAATATTTTTGATATATTATTATATGTAAATAAGTATATGTAGATACGAACACTTAATACATCTACTTCCATAAGTATTGCCGAGGCAACACACCGTGTTCGGGAGCGTTCCGGTCCGTGACACGTGTATCGATCAAATTTAATTAAGGCACAATAGATAAATACTGCAATCTTCTTGATCTTGAGAAAGAGGCCACTGTGTGGGGGGTATCAGGCGAGTGTATTTCACATTCTAAAGAAGCAGGCTCTTAAGTGCTACGCGCCGCCTCGTTTCTCCGCTTCCTTGTGGGTCTTTCAAGAGTGATAGTGGTGAGTGGTGTGCCACCCAAGTATTACTTACATATCTATATATTTTCTTGTGGATATTAATTATTGAACCTCGAGGGAGATAATCTCTTCTCCTTCAAAAGTCGATTGAGAGCTTATCTCTCACTCCTCGAGTTTATTTACACGTGTACTCGCACACGTGTAACCATACCACCTTTGGTGTATTACTTCCTTCCCCGAGGAAGCTTTTAAACGTCATTTTACTTGTATATACATTCGGCCACCTTGTTACACATGGTAACTTGTTCCATGCTGGAGATTTTGCAACAACGATCCGCCAACGCTAATTATTTTCCTTGTTCGACTTGTGGAGGTCCACACGATACTTATTTATGTGATCAAAACAATGGCTATTATGGGGAGGTATATGCTTATAATGGAACCGAGAACCCTAATTTTTGACCTAACTTTCAAATGGACTATACTTGTAATGACTATATGGGATATTCCGGTTTTTCATCACGAACCCCACCATCATTTCATGATCGAACCTTTAATGAGACATACCAAAACCAAGGATTTTCCAATTATGAGGGTTTTCAAAATAATGATAATTTTCAAGGCTATAATCAAGAAACCTTTTATAATCAAGGATTTTCAAACAATGAAGGCTTTCAAAATGATGAAAATTTTCCATGCCATAATCAAGATACTTTTCAAAATCAAGGATTTTCACATTATGAGGGTTTTCAAAATGAAGGAAATTTTCAAGGTTACAATCATGAAAACTTTCATAATCATGACTTTTTTCAAAACTATAATCCACCTAATTATGGAAATCCACCTCCACCATATTCTTCGACTTATTCATGTGAGTTTTGTGGGAACGCACCCCATTATGGTTATTATTGTAGACTGAGGGATCCGCCTTCTTATGCCCCTCATATTTGCAATGAGTCGCAATATTTACTTGAGACAATAAACGAGTCGATCGATGAAATTTCTAAGGCGATTGATCGTAAGAAAGACATAAGCATTGAGGAAATGAAAAACGCGTACCTGTTGTTAGAAAACAAATTAAGATTTGAGAGGAAGTGGAAATTAAGAATTGGCAACTTTATGACAAGGAGATCGGTGATATGTTTCGTGAATCGTTGAAAAAATTTTCTTGTCTCCTCAGGAAATATTTAAATGATTTCCTCTTTAAGATTGCTACAATCGAGGAAGAAGAACAATATTTTGCTACTCGTGCTTGTTTGCTTAATCGATGCTTATATGACAATGATGACGATCCTCCAATTTGTATGACACTTAATGATGACACACCTTCATCACCTTTACCTCACGTGGAACCCACCGGCTCTTTAACCATGGGGGACGAGCCTCTTAGCACTAATACAAACACCGATTTGAATGAATTAACCGCTTCTAGTGTTAAGAACCTTATCCCAATCCAAAGAGAGCTTGAGAGTGTTTCTAGTGAACCATGTGACGAGCTTTGTATTGATACCTCTTATCCTTATGATCACATTGAGATTTCATCACATGTTGACCTTCATGCTACTACTAGTGATTTTGGTGATTTTGATCTTGATGAATTGTTCAAAGAAAGGGATAATGAGATCGAGGAAGAGTTTATGCAAGATTTTCCACAAATAGAGGATGATGATTGTGATTCTAGTGAGGCATCTTATGATATATCATCCGATGACTTTTCATGTCAAGATGACATGCCTAATTTGGATGAAGATGTTGCTCCTATAGAAGAGGTGGAAGATGTTCATATTCGTGAGGTTCTATCAAACATTTATAATCTTATCTCCTCGATTGAAGCATTGAATGAAACCCATAATGATGATTCCATAGAAGAAGAACCTTTCATTGACATTTCTTCACCGGTTTTTGAGGTTGAACCTATTGATTTTTATGATCATATCATCCCTTTAAATGATTCTCTCATTAATACACCTTCTTTTGAGCCTTCTATTCCCACCCTTCCACCCTTGAAGTTGGTTATTGATGAAGATCCTATACTCTTAGAGATTGATCCTTTTTCACCTAAGGCACCTTTAGAACCCAAAACCTTTGATATAGATTCTCATATGGATATTGATGCCACCATAGAGGCTTATCTTGCTAATATTGATATTAAGGTCGATGATAGTGATTCTAATTGGGAAGAGGAGATTCGTCTTATTGACAACATGCTTATTGAGAACATAGAGATTACATCTCCTTCACAAGACACTATTACTCTTGCTCCTCCTTTCACTATGCTTTCTATGGAAGATTACCCACCTTTTGATGATGATGACGAGCCTAACATGGACATAATTGTTATGAATGTTTTGATTCCTACACCTTCATTGTCTCATGATGCTTTGATCACTAAGGGGGAATCTTATATGGTTGATACGAGTTCATCTTCTTATTTTCCCATGAAGGGAAATGTTTTTGATCCTGGGATACGTATATTTGAGACACCTTGGTTTTCATCTACTCTACCTAAGAGTGTGACTTATATTGATATGGGCTTATCATATGAGCTTACTTTGGTGTTGCTACCTACTTTGGAGTTGTTCACATGTAGAGATGGAAACTATGTATTTGATCCTGGGGTACTTCCTATTTGAGAGATTTTCTATATTGGACAAACTTGAGACACGTTGGACTGTTCCATTTATCGAGGCGGTTATTGTAAATCTTATAGTAAATGGCAACGTGCTAAGTTTGAGTGTATCATGTGAGATGTGCTTCAAAGTGGATATCATTTATTCTCAATGATGGTTTCCCCAAGGACAACCTAATTCGGGGCCGAGTCGAGCTAGAGACTTAGGGCTAGAAAAACTCAAGCATTGAATAACTAGGTTAGAAAACGTAGAGTAGATTTTAAATAGGTTAGGTTTAATTCAGAGGATGTTATAGTAGAGTTGAAGTGGAGGGGTGGCCTTTCTTCATCTTTTCGTGTTTGTTTCAAGGGTTGCTCTCTCACATTTCGTGCTTGGAGCTCATGGAGGAGGCCCGTGTATCCAGTTCACTTTGATTAGTTTTTGCTATCGTGATATTTAAAACACTTGTGCTTAAAATGAATACCCTTTAGTTGTCTTTTCCTTAACTTGAGTTAAGCAAAGTAATCAATGTCATAAGTGTAGGGGAGTTTACTCCAATACTCTTAAACATTGAGGACAATGTTTATCTTAAGTGTACGGGAGACTTCTATCGAAGTGACCTTACCTGGACCATTTGCCTTTGACTTCATGATAACTTGGAAATTAATTTTTCAAACATTTTTCAAATTTTTGATCTAGTTTGGCCACCAAAAATATGCATTCATAATTTTTGCATTAATCATTTTTCATTTGCATAACACATTTGCATTGTATATATTTCTTCTTTTGTTTTTCATTAAAAATATATATAAAGAAAAAAAAAATAAGGACATGGTTTAACAAATTTAGACTTCTTTGACATATTAGGCCCGCCATGGAGACTTTGACTCAACCCGAGTTTGCTTATCTAAGCTTACTCTAGCTAGTATCCTTAACCATGTAGTCCTTCATTGGTCTATTAGGCTAAGCATCCATTACTCTCATATTGAGATTTTAAATTTGTGGAGAATGGGAGATGATAGAGTTGAAGCAAGTATAAAAGAGCTAGATAAACTTCATGACAATTACTTATGGCTAAATCCTTCTCTTTCTTTGCCTCTATTTTCTTCGCATGTATATATGTTAATAAATAATCAAGAACGGTTTTAATTGGTTTGTAGTCTCTTATGCATTTTTGACTAATCATTCATGGTTGGTATAAGTACGTCTTAAGATTCTAAGTTAGAACGTTCTATGTGTACTAGACTTATGTCATGCTTAATACTTAGTGGGTGTTTTTACTTTAATTTTTTTCAACTTTATTTGTGAGGAATAAAGAAAAATAAGAGCGGCTTGAAAAAAAAATTGAGTGGCTAGAAAGAAAAAAAAAGAGAAAAAAAGAAAAAGAAAAAAAAATAATTATACAAGACCCCCAAGAGGGGCAGTGAAGTGTTAATTATAGTAACTATTTAATTCCAATATTACCTTGACGGGTTACGGGGATTTGATAGTTTCTCCAATCCAGTATTACCTTGACGGGTTGCGGGATTGAAGATCCAAAGTCTCAAAAAGGCGGAGGATGTAAATTATTGCGTGAGTTTTATTTTTCTTTCCTTAGCGAGTGTGTAGCTACTTATTAATGCATGACATAAGGATCTTACACATAAGGCGAATGACTTATTATTCTTGAGTCGGACTTATATTAATTGTGAGCGGTTTTTCAAGTAATGGATAAGAGGATTACTTAGGATTAAAACCGTGCTTCCTTATTTTTTTTATTTTACATTTCTTATATTTCACGCTTCAAATAATGACAAATTTGCCTTCAAGCAATTTGCTCAAATAATAACCGGTTCCACATTTAATTGTCATGAATAAGTTGATGCACTTTTTACTTGTGAATGCAATGATCCCATTTTTAAGCTTGGTATGGGGAAAGTGAAACTTGAGGGTGATAAGTGTCCATGGTACCAAAAGTCTAATCTAAGTCATTGATTTCTTTATGAGTTTTTCCATCGAAACCATTTCAAGAAAACTAAAAATATATAAATAAAATTGCTTTCTGTGCATTGCATTGTAAATATTCAAAATCATCCATCATGTAGCATAACATAGTTTATTAAATCATAAAATGGCCAAGGTGGGTTAAGTATGAGAAAAGTGCACTCTAGAGCTTTGAAATACTGCATTGCATGAGGTCATGGCAATGGTCAAGTGGAGGGGAGTTGATAAGTGTGAAAACACTCATCAATAATGATCCAAAAACCACTCAAAACACAATCAAATACATTATATTAATTGAAAAATATCAGAATTACGTGGGTATTTGTGTTTCATGTGTTTTCAGGTAAACAAGATACATTTTGAAGCAAAGACACATTTTCAAGGGATTTTATGATAAAAGACGAAGAAAAGGACGAAACCAAGATGGAGGGCTTAAGTTGTACTTTCATAAAAACAAAGGTTGAAAAAGGAATTGACTAAAAAGTTTTAAACACTTTTGTTGAGAAATTATAAGAATAAGGACCAAAAAGAAATGTTGAAAAGTTATTTAACTTTTACATTTAGACTTGGTCAAAGCCAGACAAGTCACGGTCAAACAATCACACGTTGCTTCTTCTTTATCACTGAAGAGAGAGAAACGAAAAAGAAGATAGAAACAGACGTCTCCTTTCTTCCCACCACTTACCTGCAAGTCTGAAATCAAGAATGATTCAAGAGGATTCAACCAAAAATTAAAACACCAAAAGTGTTCATCATCATCTCCTCTACAAGGAGGTATGATTTATTTAGATCAAGAGGAAGGAATGAAGAAACCCCCAAATCGGATCAAAGATGAAGAACGAGCTAAACCTCGTATTAAACACGTGGCATCAAGGGACTGGTCAAGACACGTCACTCTTCTTCTTCAAACGGCTATAAATACATGATCAAGACCTTCATTTTCGGCGGTTAGCTTAGGTGTAGTTTACACACACATTAGTTTAGCTCTTAGGAGTAGATTAGTTAAACTCTTGTAACTACTTTCTGTTAATCATTTTTCCAAGCTTCAATGCAGTCTTGTAACCGAATGAGTTTTCTGTTATAACCGAATGTTATATTTTCCACCATTAATTAATTCTTGAATTTTTCTTAAAAGCTTTCTTTATGAAAACTGTTCATTCTGTTGGTATTGTGAAAGTGATTCGAGTTTTGTTAATACTAAGAGTTATGCTACTGTTCTAGCGTATGAGTTACTGTTCGGATGTTTATGATTGATGAATTGTTATTTTCTGCAATTGTTTCACAAGCTAGTAGGATAAAAGCTCATATTGAGCTTATGATTGTTCGTTACTGTTTACGATATAAATAGCCTTTAGTTATAGGTTGCAGTTTTCTTTTGTTTGTTCAGGTAAACAATTTCATTTCAGAATTGATAGGATAATCAAGTGACTGAGATTTGAAGTGATTGTTAATGTTCAGCAGTTAGAGTAAAGGAGGTGTAGTGATTTCATTCTAGAGGTTGTTTCGAGTTTAAATAGTTAATAGCAGTAGACGACTACAGTTTCTATGGTGAAAACCTGATGGTTCTTCTTCTACACAGTTTCTTTCGAATCTGGTGGTTATGGCAACTTAGAAGTTCAGTTAGGATTTGGTTATGACTTAAGAGTAGATCAAGAGAAATAGCTTAATCACGACAACGAACAAGACATAGATGTAAATCAGTTAGGCGTGATTGTTTTTGCTGATAAGATAGAAAGATTCTAAGCTAAGTATGACAGTTGGTTGTTATCGATTCAAGAAGTTTCATTGCCTCTCTTAGAAGATATTTGGTGTCAGTTCATCAAGTAGCAACCTGGTGGATTTCTTTATTTCGATTTCAGTAGCACTTCGGCAACAGTGGCTTGGACGAGAGTCGTAGAAGAGATAGAATCTGGTGTTGTTTTTAAGTCAGCTCAGCGCTGCACTTCTCCAACAGTGGAGGCGTCGAATGCGTAGGTCATCCTTGTTTACCTTTTCGTAATAGAGTAATACGCTATTAGGATGTTTTTAGTAAGATGTTAAGTGCTAGTTGTTGTATTGATCATTGTTGATATTAAGTTTGATTGCAATTAGCTATTGATAATCTGTTTTTGGATTACGCATTTCATAGTTAGCCTAATGAGTTGTATTCTGGCCCCATTTATCACTAATTAGTTGCTTAGTTTAGAAAGTAGTATTCATAGTTACTGTATTATTGTTGGTTTCAAATTGGAAAGTGGTAATTGAGCTTTAGCTTGCTTCCTGACTTTGTATTCACGCATCACTGTTTTTTGTTGTTTTTTTTAGCCTAGCAACTTACGATTAGTACATCTTAGTTACATTAGATTTTTGGATCTATAAAAGACTGAGGGCCAATCTTTTTGGGCCTGTTGAGATTTACTTAAAATTTGAATTAGGCCAGTTACGTTTTAAGTTGTAGGTAAGAATTGATTTTTGCTAAATAGATTTTGATAAAATTAAATTTTATAAAAAGTGTATTTTTACTTTTATAGATATAGTTTTATATTTTGTATTTGCAATTTAAATTTGTAGTCTAAAATTGTATTTTACATTTTTTTATTTTGTGCATTTATTTGCGGTATTTGCTAAATGTTTTTAGATTAGTACGTATATGTAGTATAACTACTATTTTTACCTTTTTTTTACATGCTTTGTGTGCAAGTAGCTTAGAAACCAAACAAGCCTTTATAACCAAAAACAATAAAGTCAAACTTGAATTTTTTATATCAATTCGATTAGATACCGAGACGAAACGATACTAAAAACAAAATATTAGCCGCGAGAATTTCTGTAGTTGATACATTGTTGTACATTCTATAATGAAGCATTATTCTAAGTAAGTAAGTCTTATGAAATTTGTATTATACTACAGGGCTATTTGGATATATGGTTTAGAACATATGATCTAAGTATTGCTAAATGAATTCACAACACCAATTTCTGATGTTTATAATGTTTGGTTAGTACGTGGTGAAAAATGGAGTTTGGTCATTATCATGATATAGGCTATCATGTATGGTTCAAAAATTCTTCATCTATTATGGTTAAGTATGTTGTATTTTCTACAAGTTGTATTTTCTAAGTTGAATTTGATGATGCAAAATGACTTTTCTCTTTTGTTGTTATTTCTCCATCTATTCAGGTTAATTATGTTATGAAATTTGCAAGAGCTTTAGCTTCAATGCCAGGTGTCTATCGATTTGTGTCCTGATGCGGATGGGAGTTAGGGGAGACCTACAGAACTGTTATCTTTTTTCAGAATTCTTATGGTATGAGAGATGAGCTGGGAGAGAGCCGAGGGCTTACATAATTCTTATATCGGTCCAAAAGAAAAATATATTTGCAAGGTGCACTTGGCTACATTATGCAAATGTCAAATGTTTTGGATGAGCAAGTTGGTGGTAGGCATCCAGTTTGGCATGCTGATATCTATAGTCATTTTTGCAGATGAAGGTGACTCATGCAGCTAACTGATGCTTTAAGTGTGCCTATGCTTTTTACAGGACACTCACTTGGACGAGATAAGGTGGACCTACTCATTTGAGAAGGAAGAATAACTGGAGATAAAGTTAGTGCATACAAAATAATGCGTGGGATAGAGGAGACGAGTCTTGATGCGTCTGAGGTGATTATATCTAGCACCAGACATGAAGTAGAATAACAATTTATTTCCTAGATAACTATATAGAATATACATTGCGAAATGTGACATAAAGGTTGATATTTGATAATTTTTTTAATCAATTAATTGTTTTTTTTCATTATTCACCATTTTTGTAATAATTTTCAGTATTATGAGGCATTCTATAATTACAACATTATATTCCTAAATAATGAAACTTGTTGTTTTATTATAAACATTTATGTTTCGTTGGAATGTCAAAATAAGATAAGTGGACATATGCAAACACATCTAGAGAGGGCATTAAGGGAAACTAAGGCACCAATGCTAAAAATATGATGCCAACACCATTTTGTTGGGTCAAAAAGTTGATGTGGCAGAAACTCAAAAACGAAGAAAACATGAAGGTAATTGTCTAGGCGTTGACAAGAGTATTCCAGGCGTTGACAAGAACAAATTAGGCGTTGATGGAAGCAAGCATTGTCAAGAGCAATTCAAGCATTGTCACATGCAATTCAAGCATTGACAAAACGTAGACAAAGAAGCCTTTAGAAGCTTCTATTTGGATATATATGCAGGATATATTCTGTATATAGTTATTTAAATAGAAGATTCACATGTTTATTCATTCTTATCTCTTGTAAACCCTAATCCTTACACTATAAAAGGAACCAAGGGTCTTAGGTTTTATTCATACTTTCATTCACAATGTAAACCTAAAAGCGTGTGTGCACTAGACGTGGGATTAAATGTATACACGTCTAGTGGTTGTTGATTATCAATATAATTAGCAACCCTTTTGTTTTAATTCATGTTCTTGTGCCCTAAACACCTTGTTAATGTGTCATGTTCTAATTCCGCTTTGATTGTATAATCATATGAACATGGTGCATTCCTAGTTGCTTCAAAGATCCGGAAACCAAGGTTTCCAAAATTGGTATCAGAGCCTCGTGGCTCGTGATGCTAGGACCAACAAGGTGTTCGTGTATGGTGAAGAAAAGAAAAATCCGTCTAGGGTTTTTCTGGACGTTTTTGTGTGCGCAGCAGTGTTCAGAAGGTCATAACTTTCGATTGAACCGTTGGATCGTCACGAAATTTCTTGTGTGTATTCTATACACATATATCTAGACATCCACTGGAGGGATTGTCGAGTTTTATCCCCAGGAAAAAGTTATTAAGTGTCAAAGTCAGCAGCAGGGTATATGCAGTTTTCTGTGGACAGCCATGTTCAAAACACGTTTTCTCCTTCGTTAACCGTTGGATCTTCGTGATTTTTGAACTGTAGATTCTTGGGACTTGTGTCTTGAATCTCACCGAAGGGATTTTCGATCTGAGGTCTTATGATCAAGATATTAGAAGTCGAAGTTCACTGCATAATGAGGTATGGAGTTTTTGTTTGACATAAAATTATGAATTAGGGTTTACTTCAAACCCTAGCTCGATTTAAAACAGCCTCACCTATGATCAGTGCTTGATAAAGGGTGTATAAAGATGCTTGGATCTGTTTATGAACGACAAGAATGATTGCACCTTGTCACGTGGTGTTTGCAGCAGGTTTATTTGTTGGATATACAGCAAGAAATAGGGTTTCTTCTGAAAACCCTAGATATAGTTCGATGTTGAAGCTGCAAATATGTCGTCTTTAGGGGAACCCTAGATCTGTGATGTTGAAAAAGGTAGCAGCAGTCTGTGTGAAGTTATGGGATACGTTCATATATCATGGTTATTTTGGATTACGTGGGATTTGGGAGAAATTAATTCTCAGTTCCTGATTTATAGGGATATTCACATATTCTTTATATTGAACGTGGGAATATTCTTGTTTCTATATGGACGTATATCATACTGTGTTGCCATGGATTGTTTGTTGGTTTATTTAAAACTCACAAAAGATGAGAGATCAGAAGGTTCTGTACATCACGTGTGGTAAAAGAAACAATATGGATTTGATTGGGCCCTTGATTCAAAGAAGTGATCGTTATGAGCAAAGGTAATATGTGATTTAGATATATCACGTGGATTTGTGATCAATGTGGGCCAAAGAAACATGCAGGTGCGTTTAAATGGTATAAAAGATATGTGAATACTTCTACTGTTTGAGGGTTTGATTGGATCAAACAAAAGGTTTGACGTGGACAAGTATAAACAGAAAAGAAGAATTGTTTTTGTGGTCCCAAGGATACATGATGTTTGCGGTTCTTGAATATGATTTTATCCTCGAAAATCATATATTAATGGGAAGCAATAGTTCACCTATGTGTTCACACGAAGAATACCTTCTAATTGGTGGAAAATATTAGCATTCATACGGTTCAAGTGATTACTGTGTTTATACGAAGTTGAGATGGTGTGTTCACACGGTGATTGGATGTTAATTGGTTAATATTCATTATTGAATAGTTACTAGAAGGACAAGAGTATGTTACACAAATCAAGCTTGACGTTGATATATTGAATTTCGACGCTGATATGCATACTTTAAAACGCTGATAGAATTTGACGCTGACAAGGAATGGTTTGACGCTGACAGGAAATAAGTGAACGCTGATAGAAATAGGCGTTGACATGAGTTGTCCGAGAAGTGATTTGTCCCAACGTTGATAAGTGTTGTCCGATATGTGACAATACACATGCCAGATTTCTTGGATAAAGGCGTTTCTCGGATGACAAAAGAATTGCTGCTGTTGAGAAAATTGGTATGTTTTAAGCACACAAAAAGAAGGATTATACACACGAAGGTACATGGAATCTCCGTTTTAATTTAGAATATCATGTTGATATTTATGGCTCGGATACTTTTGAAAGGGATTAATGATTTTAAGGCGAGTTAGCAACGATTCATGAAGTAATTTATTGGAGTATGTAATCGGGATAGCCTTGTGAAAGAGTTATTCGTTAACAGCTTTTACATATGAAGATATTGACTTGTCATGAAGAGGTGTTAGCTTAAGGGGAAGAATTCTTATGGTAAGTTTGGTGATTGAAGAAGATTTTCGCGAGTTTGTGTTCTATCATATCTTAAAGTCGTGCACTCCCAGTCATAGACTTTAAAGATAACTTGTTCGTGCTTTACATGGTTGGTGATGAAGACTTTTCATAACACTTGAAGGAGTTACATTATCGTGCTCAGTGTCTCACATAGGATGAGAATATTGACAAGGGATCGAGGTCTACTTATACTTGGTCTGATATAAGTACTTTATCACATGGATAGTACAAGACATGGAACATAAGGTTGGGTTATTCTACTTCTACATCAAAAATATTATATCAATTGTTCTTCAAGATCATTACACAGAGCTACTTTTGGAGAATCTTCAACATTGCGTACATTGTTTACTTCCTTGTTGATGTGACAAAAAGGGGAAGAAATACATGCTACACTTGAGGGGAAGCAATTTGAAGATCATGTACAACTTACAAGAGATACACATAGAGTTTTGCCACTATCAACTAGGGGAAGATTGTTGGTTCAAAAAGTTGATGTGGCAGAAACTCAAAAACGAAGAAAACATGAAGGTAATTGTCTAGGCGTTGACAAGAGTACTCCAGGCGTTGACAAGAACAAATTAGGCGTTGATGGAAGCAAGCATTGTCAAGAGCAATTCAAGCATTGTCACATGCAATTCAAGCATTGACAAAACATAGACAAAGAAGCCTTTAAAAGCTTCTATTTGGATATATATGCAGGATATATTCTGTATATAGTTATTTAAATAGAAGATTCACATGTTTATTCATTCTTATCTCTTGTAAACCCTAATCCTTACACTATAAAAGGAACCAAGGGTCTTAGGTTTTATTCATACTTTCATTCACAATGTAAACCTAAAAGCGTGTGTGCACTAGACGTGGGATTAAATGTATACACGTCTAGTTGTTGTTGATTATCAATATAATTAGCAACCCTTTTGTTTTAATTCATGTTCTTGTGCCCTAAACACCTTGTTAATGTGTCATGTTCTAATTCCGCTTTGATTGTATAATCATATGAACATGGTGCATTCCTAGTTGCTTCAAAGATCCGAAAACCAAGGTTTCCACACATTTTTGATGAACCCATTTACGTAGAATAACCTCAACATGTTTGGCATTTTGCACCATGATTTAGTAAGTACACCGTTTATGTCCATGAGAAACACTGGCCAACAACAGGCTGGACTATTAATGCTTAATTCAGGCCCATTTTCTAATGAATGGGTCAAACAGTCAATGTTAGGAGAATAAGTCATTTGCGTAAAAATATTATATTACATTATCATTTTAGTTTTATTTAACCGATATCCTTTATTTAAATCGAAGATATACGATCTGAAGACTCAAGATATAACAGGATTATTCTTCCTACACTTGCCGCACATAATGTTTTGAAACCCGATTTTTAAATTGATCTTTTAAATTGATCTGGTCGAGTCATCGGATCTGGGTCAACCCAAGACGACCCGAGTTAATACGATTTTTTTTTAAAATTTACATTTTTAATAATTAATGAAATTTATGTATAAAAAATATAAAAACTCCTGTATATTAAAGATATAAATTGTTTGCCAACTAATATAATATGTATATTTAAAATTCCGTTCAAATACGTAAAATTTACATATTAAAAAAACCCGAAAAATTGAAACCCGACGGATCTAACCAGTTTTCAAAAATATGAAATCCAAGTCATATAATCAGTTTTTCGACCGAAATGAGTCAACCTATTGACCCAATATTGATCCCACATGCTCAGTTGTTTACGTAAAACCATTTGATGCATCAATCGAGTTAGATAACAATGTAACATGGTTACATATATTTATGTCATTTACTAATGATGGTTCGTTTATTCAAACACACCAACTCTTTATTAGTGCCTTTAAAATAAATTTTATCATGTAACCATGTTGATAATGTAAACTGAATCATAAATAGTCTCCACCTGGGGAGGTCAGGGGTTCGACTCCTGTCATTGCTTATGTGGGGGATTTTCTCAGAATTGGCAGCCGAGTTTAAATCTCATCGCAATGCCTTAAAGCCCCTTAATGGGAAGCTAAATGGCTAGCATGTGGATTGATATTCTCTTCGTGAGATGATTCGAACTCAGGTCGAGAGACTTGGTGCCTCGGTGGCACGCAAGATACTCCGCTACACCAAACTGCCGTTAAAAAACATGTTTATGCTTGTGTTACATATTATCATTTATTTGTACAGTCTAATATTATATATTAATCTTACCCAACATCATTCATGGATCATTAATAATATCTTATTTTATATTTTTTAGGCCCTTCAAGCTCCTTTTACACAATTTGTAAATTTCTAAACTTGACTCCTTGAAAATAAATTGATTATTCATGACAACACACTTTAATGATTGGAACAACCAATCGGTATGTCATAACCTCTCACACATAGAGACTATAACCGGATGCATCCATACAACTGAGCTGGACTTCATTTGCGGTATGCCATATTAGATATTGTATTAGTACGAAGTAATGTACAAGATCGCACCAGTTAGAACTAATCAGCTTATACCAAAAATATAATATAAAAGTGGCTTATTTTAAATGTTAGGACTCTACTAGTAAGATGTTTTGTGTTTTTTATGTTGTTCATGAAAAAATTATTCGATAGTTTTTCGCAATCGCAAAGAAATCCATCTATATAATATAATAATAAATCAAGGCACGTTATCGTCAAATTTAAAGTATGTTCTGATTCTAATAAAAGCTAACAATTTAACAAACATAGCTCAACAAAAAATGTAAACAATAATTGCAAGTCCATGCCTACTCATCGGAACATTATTATGCATATATGCTTACTATATAAGTTAGTTCAAAAAATGCAACAAAAACGTTTAGGAAGCTACAAACAAATATTCACCAAATAAAAAAAGTTAAACGATAACTAGAAGTCATACCCGTCTATCGGACGGGTTTTGCTACTAGTATATATATATATATATATATATATATATATATATATATATATATATATATATATATATATATATATATATATATATATATATATATATATATATATATATATATATATATATATATATATATATATATATATATATATATATATATATATATATATATATATATATCTTTTTCTCTAGAAAAAGAAAAAGTTTTTGAATGACAAACCCCCCTGTCTGACGTCATAATGTACGTCATAATTAAATCCCACACGTTTCTTATCTACAAACTAAAAACTGCTTCTCCGTCTTTTCTGGCTTCCAAAAACTTCCTATGCATCTAAATCCCCATTTATGCTCACAATCAACTGCTTCTGCTTTTAAATCTCCAAAATATATCCTTGTAAGTTGCAAGTTTGATTATTTAATTATCGGTACATAATCTTTGTATTAATTTTTTGTTTTAAATCTTTGGATAATTTTTCAGTTTATTATGTTCTGATTACGATTATCCGATTTTAAAATACAAACTTCTCCTCCGCCTTTTATAGCTACCAAAACCTCCGATGCATCCAAATCCTCACTATGCTCGCAATCAACTGCTTCCATAATTAATACTAATTAACGTCTGAAATATGCTTGTAAGTTGCTCTCATCTAAGTCTGATTATTTGATTATCTATACATAATTTTTCTATTAATTTCTTGGTTTTAAATTTTTGGATAATCTTTCAATTTATTTAGATTTGATTATGATTATCCAATTTTTAAATTTTGAAATGTTTTGAATATGCATTTTAACCACTGATCGAATGAATTATAATTCTTGTTTTTCTTAGGTGGTCACATTTTGTACATGTGATTCGTGAAATGGAGTAAGAAGATATTTCTCTTATATATTCCACAGGAATGTAGCAGGTGAATAACTGAATACGGTATGTTTAAGTTCAGTTTACATGATTCAGGATTGTTCTTATCTCAGCTTTTATTAAATGGTACCAAATTAAGGGATTAAATGTGGTTGACCTTTAGTTTATTGTGTACTAAGACTTGATTTTAGGGGAACACAAAGTGTTCGATAGAATTACCTAATGAATCTCCATGTGGGAATATTTCGGGCGGGTCCTGAAATAGTATTTCATAAAGTGTCCTGAATTTTAATTTAGATATATGAAATAATTAGCTACTCCTATTTGAGTAGCAACGAGCAATCTATATTTCCAAAGCTGATCTAGAAAATGTGCTTGAAGGTGCGCGACTTATGCGACTTAAAGTAGTTTTTGAAGTTTCTTACTGGTTTGATGTTTTTGGCCCAGCTGATATTCTATCTTTTATCGGGTAAGTTTATGCCAAAAAGTAAAACGACATTGCAATTAGGAGTGTTATAAGTTACCTAACCCTTATTTCACCGTCTTTACTGAAAATTTTTAAATTTTAAGGTGTTGCTTTATGGTGCAAGAGTTTCTAGAACTGAATATTGACGGAGCCATTGTTGGAACTTAAATTGGCCCTAAAGAGGTACATCTTTTACTCTTGACACCCCTTTTGCAGAGAATACAAAAAGTAAAATTCAGTAAAATTGTAAACTAAGAGCAAATTAGAAATCAAACCATTTTACAATATGACTAAGGTTGCATCACGTGTCACAAGTGCTCACGTGTTGTAATTCGTTAAGAAGTATAACTTATTTTCTTACATGCGGTCTAGGGTATTAAGTATCTTAAGTCTGTCTTTGAAGTTAGGGACCTTGTATGTGCATTTAAAAATGGGACAGGAAACATGTGTCAAGATATTGATCAATATAGGGTGTTTGGCATTTTTGTTTAGATGGTGCTTAAGATTTCATGTTAGAACTACTAATTTACTTTCTTTCATGTTGATAAAAGAAATATATCTGGTTTTGGATTGCTCTAATAAATCACATATATTTTGTGTGACTAATGTAAGTTGTTTTGTGAATGCCGCATAAAAGTGCTTATTTAGTTGATACTTATTTTCTATATGTCCGGTTTTAGGTTCTATTCATGATTTACTGAAAGACATTATATGATTTTCTTAAATGTGGTCAAAACTCGAGGATAAGGGATAATTTGTGGCCTGCTTTGATCTATATAAAGATTAATCCGTTTTGACTTTTTCAATAAACTGGTAGAGACCACCCTTTGTGACCCATATATGATGGAAATTACTACTAACTAATTGTCGTTGGATTCTATACAAAGAGTCGGACGCAAAAGGTCTTTCCAACGATTTTTCTTTTTTTTTAGTTTACTAGGAATTACACTAAGAGAGACCAGTGAAATCGACACCATATCCCTTTCTCCACTGTGCGTATGCTGTAGTAGTTGCTTTATATTCCAACTTTTTTTTAAGTTGCTG
Source organism: Glebionis coronaria (assembly GCA_025667525.1). NCBI lineage: Eukaryota > Viridiplantae > Streptophyta > Magnoliopsida > Asterales > Asteraceae > Glebionis > Glebionis coronaria. Next base: position 477,497,276 of record CM046874.1, read on the forward strand.
GTCGTAAGTTATTGTCTTTTAAAACGTGTGTTTGTACATAATGCGTTTGGAATCCACCGACGATTGATCATTGATTATAGCCACAGTAGCTGTAGTTAGACATGTATACTTTATATGTGAAACCTTCGTGTAACTTGAATACGCGTAACTGATTTTCTATTTTCTTAAATAGGAAAAAAATCATTTGTAAATTTATTGTTGCTTTGACCTAAGATGCAGCCTATCGAGCACGATGAGAACGAAGCGCCCAAGGACTCGCTCGAATACAAAGTTTTACATGAGCTGGCAAAGAATGATTCTGATGTTGGATCTTATGGAAATTACAGTTTCGTTGCATGATGACGTAAGTGCTACTACTTTTTTGTTTGATAAATAATTTATATACGAATACAGACAGTTTAAATCGGCTGATATCAATAGCAGATCATAAGTGGTTGGATGACCACCAATGAGGAAGTACATGAACAAGGCTCGAGATATGCGTGTTCTGAAACTGATGATGCGATATTAATTCATTAGAATAAGATAATCAGCAATGTTTGCATTGGAGTATGATACTAAAAGTTATGACAATTAGTATATTGCCTTTAGTGGTTTTTAAGCTTAGAAGAAATTCAACAGCCGCAGAATAATTGTTACCGACTAGGATTTCTTTCTTTTAGTTCTCTTAAGCTACTGTTTGGCAAATAGTTAGTTAAAATGGTGAATTGAGTTCACATGATTCTTCTATCTTTTTTCGTTCGTTTGTATATTGTTGAATGTTATCTATATTTATACGTCATTGCAATTTTGGGACAATTGGGTGGGTAATGATAAGCTAACAAAAAACTACAGCTCTTGCACATATTTTGTGAGTTGTCTATTATATTAGCTGGAGTCTTATCACAATTTCTTTTCCACAGATGTATCAACTAATATTACATATCACTGCAGGTTAAATCAGCCGCACAGACTTTGATCAAGACTGTTATTACAAAAGAGGTAGATGATGTCGATTGCCACACCGTCGTTGCTTATTATCAGATGTAAAAAACTCATAAAAAATACAAAAAATTTGAAGTCACGTTTTACAAACTTTAGAGTATGATGCTCGGCTGGTCATTGATAGTAGTTGTATGTGATTTTTAAAAGACATGTGTTGTTTGTTACAACATTCATATATTCTTGCATGATTTTAACTATAACTTTATGATTTTCTTTCCAGTTATGAAGGTCTATCTTTCAAGCCTCTGGGCATGAGGTACTTGAAATCGAATTTAGAGAAAATGCATGTACTTCAAATTTGACTTCAATGGTAAGTTGTCTATGATATCGTTTAAACTCTTTCCATGTTTCTATTTGGATCATAATGTTTCTGTAATAACTTATGTAAAATTAGCCATCACCATGGTTTATATTTACTTGAATTTGTTGCAGGTGCGGGTTGATTATATGGCTAATTGAGTCGGGTCAAAATATGATGCATATACTATTTAATCTACATGCATGGTATGTTGCGTTTGGTAAATAATACCATTTATATATTAAGTAGTTTACTCTTTGTAGATTTTAATTGCAGGTAGGGTGTTTACAACCACTGTGATGCTTATATAGAGGCTTTTGTTCTATTATTGAATGATCCCCATGCTCTAATTAATGCACAAAAAGCAATCGACAATATTGTTGGACCAGTTAGTTTCTGGCTATGTGTATTTGCAACTTTCAATAGATGTGTGAATGTGGGAAAAGAAACACCCTGAATAAGATTTTTAATATCTGATAATTTGTGCATGTTTGAGGAAGTGGCAGAGATGTTAGATATGTAGTTCCAATAATCATATGTACTGTATATTTAAAGGTTGTCGCTGCACTTTTGCCCGTGTTTGACATTGTCTTGGTCGAGGAGCTATTGATGACAACGGTGTTCATTTGTGTTATTGCGGATGACGTTGCATCGCTTTGTAAGTCTTCCGAACCTTCCACATACGGTCTTATTGATAAATGCAAACAAAAGTGTAGACTGGACATTTGGTGGTATAGGATTATAGGCATAGTGATGGGATAATTGTGCAGCGTTATATAACTAGTTTATATGTGTGTGATGTTTTAAATCCTCTATTACCAATTCTATATTAAATTTTGTTCATGAAAAAAATTGGTAAGCCTCATTTTATAAGTGTCATTCCATTCTTAAGGACCTATTACGAGATTCCTTGCTTAAATTTTTTTGTTTCGCCGGTTTCCTGATTATTGAATCCACTTAACAAGTCTACCTCATGAAAAATGTATAGTTATCATAATATGGATTGGGTGGGCAAAGTGTCATGTAATATTTTTTATTGCATGTGCAGGTGAAAACAGGCACATTCAATGAAAACGTGCTGAATCGGTTACTTAGTGTCAATTATGCACATCGTCAACACTTTCTGTTCTCATTTTTCCAGTTTTGATGGTACTTGTTAATGCAAGTAATGCCTAAAAACATTATTAGTGTTAACTAATCTTTCTTAGTTTTGATCACAACAAACCATACAACACATTTAGTGTAGAAACACAAAATGAATTATTTAACTAACACTATCATCAAGGTAATAATCATATCACTAACCTTTCTTAATCATACTTAGTGATCATCAAAATGATTATCCTTGAAACTCACTTTTGTTAATAAGACAAAAGATTTTTTAATAAACTTTCTTTTTTAGAAAATGTTTTATTAAAATGGAAAATGAAAATTTGAAAATGGCATATTCCAAATGCTGTTAGAATATCCTTTGAAGGGTTCAAATACCTCAGATATTCCCACCCCACTAAAAGACAAAAAACGGAGCGGAGTCTAGTGGCGGTACCTTAAGTACCTACGCGGTACCTTAGCGATATGGTACCGCGGGGTGAGATAAGGTACCGCGCACAGTAGCCGTTATAGATCCGTTGTAACTTTGTCTCCTTTAAATAGTGGGTCAAATCTCATTTTCCAGTAAGCCTCTTGGACGTTTTTCTCAGCCCTTTTTCTATCTTCTATAGCATAATCATTAGTAAATGATCACTTAATTTGTTAAGGATGTTTACATATGATTATCCTCTTGATCCCCTCCTTTACCATGTCCAATGAGAAGATCACTCACTCACTAGTGTAGTGATAAAGATGAATTTATGAGCTAGTCATATTCATCATGATACCTTTTTGTTTTAGGTCAATCCAATGTATTTATGAATACTTGGACTAGTTGTGTTCATCCAAGTTATTTGTGAATACTTGGATTTGTTGTGTACATTCATTGCATATGTGTTTGCTTGGATTTATGTTGTGTAAATCCAAGCTACATGTGTGTACTTGGATAAGTCTAGTTGAGTTGTAATAGATTTGATTAGGAGTTCTCACTAAACTATAAAGTGATGTGGTTGTGTCTTGTGAGTTCTCACTAAACTTTAAAGTGATTAGTAGTTGTGTTGTGTGAAGTTCTCACTTAGCTTCAAAGTGAAGGGCCGTGAAGATTGGTTCTAGCTTTCGATTAGAACTCGACATCTAGCCTTGTGTCGTAAAATGGTGAAGTAGGCAACGTCGTGAAGATTGGTTCTACCTTAAGATTAGAACTCGACATCTAGCCTTGTGTCGTTAAATTGTGAAGTAGGCAACGTCGTGTAGATTGGTCCTAGCTAAAGATTAGGTCTCGACATTTAGCTTAGTGTCGGAAAATAATGTAAGCAACGATGTAAGGTTTTCTCCGCCGAGAAGGGATCTTGTGGATATAGTGGAAATCTCGAGTAGGTGTACTCGAGGAGTGGAGTAGAAACGAGGATAGAGCCTCGTTGTCGAACCACTATAAATCTTGGTGTCTTCCCACTAGGTTGTCTCCTTCCTTGCTCTTTACTTATTTCATTATCATTATACTTGCTTATTATTCTTGCTAGTGCATTTCAATTGAACCTAATCATTATGCAACTTAGCTTTAAGTAAAAGATAGTTTTGATACAAACCAAATTGAAAGCAATTTTAATTTGGTCACCAATCGAAGAGAAACTATTCAACCCCCCTTCTAGTTTCTACAATTGGTATCAGAGCGATGGTCACTCAAGATCTTTGAAGTATATTGTACTTTAAAACTTGGATCGATCCATTGTCTCCTCAAATTAGAAGGTCTAGTTGTACTAAAGTTTCTCTTTGATCAAAACTATGTTTTCTTTGAAAAATATGTCTTTTAATAGATAATATTGCATCCCACTTAAGATTAGTAGCCTTTATGCATTTTAGATATACTCTTGAAATGTATCTACTAGTTTGCATCTTGCTTTGTGTAGGTACTCATGAAGATCAATCACTTAATTGGTTGTGGATTGAGTTACTTGCACTTGTAGAAGAATCATCTTCATTGATCTTTAACATCTTTGAATGATGATACCAAGATGATTGGGAATGATACTAGTACTTGAAGACTTAGTACTCATCATAGTCATTGATTGGGCATAGCACTTATTCCTTCATGGATTGCTCTTTGTGGCCAAGGTACACTTTCGTTCTTCCACACGCCCTTTGATCATTCTTTTGATCATTACTTGACTATGTGCTTGTTCTCGGCATCCTTGCCTTGACATTTAATTGTGGTTTGTGCTTCTTTTCCTTTATCCTCTCAAACCTTCATTGCTTGGATACTTGACTCACTATAGTGATGTAGAGTGAGTTAGTAGAAGCTTAAAGTATCAAGCATGATTTCTATGGTTCGCACCCATACGGTTAGTAGGCCCTTTGTGGGAGAGAAAGTGAATTAATACCTTGCTCATATTTTGGTTTAGACTAAGACTATTATTAAAAGTGATCTTACTCTATACTTGAATAATTGCTTTGTGCTTATTCATTACCAAAGCCGTTTAACGTTTCGCCGGAAAGGCACGTCTTAAACCACTATATATGACACAAGCTCTTCGTTTCAACTACTTGAAGATTGTCATTAATCCCTTGAGCATTGATCCTAGTCTTGATTCACTTCTCTTGACTTCTCTCCACTTAGTCGTTTTGGTACGAGTAGTCGTTTGTCCGTTTCGGTTCTTTTCGATCTTGATTTAACTCGTAATCCTTCATTAAGGCATATTGCTTAGTGTTATGATGATCCAATGATATTCTAAAAGGCTCATGATTTAATTTTAAGTATTTTAGAAAAACTGGATTTTCAAAATTTGGCGTTTTTCAGAGATAGAAACCTGCCTCTGTAGGCGGTTCCTTATCTCCGCGGCTCAAACCCGCGGTTCCTTATCGATAAGGTACCGCGGGCAGTAACTTTTGTCAGAGCGTTAGTTTGAGTTTTTTATTCTTTTTCAAACCAAACTCTCTCTCTCCCAAAAACACACAACCGACGGGTTTTACCTTTTCCACCATTGTTGAAGCTTCCAAAACCTTCAATCACTCAAATTAATTGTTTCCAAGTTGTGGGTTTCACTCATCCTTCATCTAACATCAATTAATTGTAAGTATTTTCTTTCAATTTCATCTATTTTGTTCTAGGGTTCATCCTTTCATAATTGGGGATTTTTAAAATTGAAATTGAATTAAAACCTTAATAGGAATGTGGGTTGACATGGTAATCTTACTATGATTTCTTAGGTTGATATTCATTAAGATTTCACTAAAACCCACTTGTAGAACAAATCCGAATTTAGGCTAAATGATTTTGGTTGAATTATGGATTTGAGATGAACCCACGAACAAGTAGGTAATGACATTGTTAATGCTTACCTAAAAACCTTGTTTTGAAAAACCAATGTTCTAATCCATTGTTGATATAACATAGATCATGTGTTCTTGGTAAATGATGGAATAGACACATTGTGAACATGAAAATGATATGGATTCAATCCTATGTTTGTCAAGAAATTGATATAACACATTTTCATCCTTCGTTTTCCTTTTTGATTTTCATATGAGTGATTGGAGAAATATTGTCTTGTGTTTGTATTTAGGTACTTAATCATGCCTTCTCAATATCAAAAAGATCATCAATTCACTAGAGATTATATGCCCGACATCTCTCAAACCTTAGTTTCCTCTCAACTCCAAAACGCTTTTCCATCCCTTTCCTCTCGTTGTTTCCATGAGGGTAGGATTGTAGATCCAAGAATAGCGGGAGGTAATTATATCAACTCTATGTTCGAGCTTAATGGGTTTGATTGTTTGCTTTACATAGACGAGGTAATTTATCCCTTGTTCCTTCTTGAGTTCTTTAGTACTTACTCCATGCTTGAAATCAACGACCAAATCTTTATTCGTTTATTGTTGAATGGTGAAATCATTCAATATTCCCTCGATGACTTTGGTGATATTCTTGGTGTGCCATTTGAAGGCACTTGTCATTTCACGGATAAGTGGAGACTAGATGCTCTCTTGGAGTCAAACGATAAACCTCCAAATGACACCACCGAATTCGATCTAAATTTCATCCTTGAAATCATCACGAAAGAGCGTAGAGGAAACGTTGTGAGAAGCCTTCATACAAATGTGCGAAATGTGAATAGGTATGAAGTGCTCTCAAGCGACCTTAAGGATTACATGCTCCAATGGGCAAACATTCTTAGGGAAAATTTGTTTTGTCTTGGTGGGAACCGGGATCATATCCCGGCTTGCATGGGGCATATGTTGTTTTACCTATTTACTTCCACCAAGTACAATCTTGCATATTACATCGTTCGACGTATAAATTATGCTCTTTCCAAACCCAAAACAAACCTCCCTTATGCTATGCTTCTTACTCGCCTCTTTAGAAGGGTTGGTCAAGATTTTCCTCAACTCGATCTTTCTCGCTTTCACCCGGTTCAACGGGTTATGTTGCCTATCCAAGAGGCGTATCAACGAAAGCCAAGAAGTGACCGTGGTTCGAGAAAATCCGACCATCAAGAGCCGGATGAGGAGGACACCGATATGCCACCAAGTGATGGTGATGGCATCGGTCCTAGTTCTCACTTTGACTCTTCGAGCAACTCCCATCCATCCTCAAATCAATTCGAGGATGATTTTGAAGACTTAGCTCCTCCTCCTCACCCTTCTAGTGATGTTCCTGAAGATCTCAATATGGAGCATCTTTATCATGAGAATCTTAGAACCCGGGGAGAATTACATGAACACCGAGTGGAGTCAAGAAAAGGGTTTAATTATTTGGGAAAGATGATCAAGGGTTTAGGAAAGAAAAGGAGGTGAAGACTTTGAAGTTTTGTCAAAGTTTGGATTTGATGGTTAAACATTTGGTTATTAATACTTTGGTTTAGTTGTTTATTAACTTGTGTTGCATGCTTGGATTACCATTTATTTTGATCCTTAACGTTTATTATGCCATCATGTTTGTGTTTTACATAGCTTTGTGCATGCCATATGATAGTTAGCTTATTAGATTATGATCTGTAGTTAACTTTGGCTTGTGAAACCTTTGGGAAAAATCTGGGTTTATCAAAAACTGGAATGTGAAATTTTTGAAAACCTTCTGGTCGCGGTTCCATATCGACCCGCGGTTCCTTATCGATAAGGTACCGCCGGTCCTAGATAAGGAACCGCCGGTCACTGTGCACAACAGCATCTTTGCTTTACACTGTTTTCTTAATTTTGTGTAAACCTTGCATGATTTTCAGTAATAAACTGCACATTTCCTAAACTAGGGTATCTAAATTCATTATTCACCTAAAATGATTTTAACCCATTACTAGTTTGGATCATCCCCTCAACCATTTAAACCCACCTTGTTTGCCATGTTCTTCACACATCAAACATACTTCCCTAAACCTTAAACCACCCTAATCAACCATGGTGTGTACCAAAACCTCAAATACTTCCAAGACCTCCACCCCAAGAAAAACATTCAAAATAAGGGTTAAGGTAGCTAAGCCTAACTCTTCACCTTTCCATACACCTAAGAATGAGAATGATCCTATCCTCATTTCTTCATCACCTTCCCCACCTCTTGCACCATGCAAGACCTCCTCCACCCATGGTACTAACCACTCCATTGGTTCTACCTCCTCTTCATTCAATTCTAGAATGAATGAGCTTTCTTCACTCTTCACTCCAAGTGCACCCTTGGAAGTGACCACACAACCTCAACCAATCCAAAGCATTCCTTTTGGGAATGACTTTGATGACACTTTGGTAACTTCACCATTTACCCCTCACAACTCACCAATTTCACCAACCTTGGAGAATTTTCCTCCACACTCACCCATTTCCCCTTTGAGGAACATGCCTCCACTTTCACCCACTTCACCCTTGGAGAACATGCCTCCTCCACCTCCACCCAACTCAAACATCCCAATTTTGGGTGTCCCTCTTTCCCTCCTCTTGGGTGATCCTTACTTTGGGTTTCAACAAACTCATGGTCCTAGATGTCCATGTTGTCTCTACAACCACTTCCTCATCCAAAACCTAAGGATGGATATGTATGGACTACATAGAGGTTTGCAAGATTTCTTGCTTACTTTGTTCTCCATGCCTCCTCCTAGGAGATGAATGATGAAGTTGTCTTAATAAGAGTTTTCAACAAAACCAAGCCTAAGAAAACTACTTATCTAGATTTTATGATAAGCTAGCTATGTATTAGTCAGTTTTATTTATCTTTGTACTTGTTTCCTCATTAATGAATGTTTCTTGTTGTTGTGTTATGGATTTAGCTTTGTGTGATTCTATCCTTTTGTGCACACTAATCAACTTTAATTTGAAATTAAAATTGAACCAAAATCTATCACAACCCCTAAACTTGACTAAAATTGGTTCAAAATGATATCTAAATTATTTTTTCACCCTTTGTCAAGACATTCTTTGTGAATGTGTTTCTTTATGCAACCCTAGCATATTTTGGTTCTAATAGAGGTAAAAAATCCAAGATTTGCAATTTTTTTTGAAAAAGTCTTAGTTTTTCCCAAAACCCAGGAAAAACATGGTTTAAAGTCCTCTGGACGCGGTTCCTTAAAGACCCGCGGTTCCTTAGTGATATGGAACCGCCGGACCCTATAAGGTACCGCGGCCAGAAAGTGACTTTTGACGAATTTTTGGTCAAAACCTTTAAACCCTATTCCCAGTCAAGATTCCTTGTTTACTCAAATTGACTAAACATTCCTTGACACTACACATTTTGTATTCAAATTCTTACCTTGATTACATTTTACTTATACCCCAACCTTGAGATTTCATTCTCACACCTATCCAACCTTGAGAATTCATTCTCACATAACCTTGAGATATCATTCTCACACTCTCACAATGCCTAACTCCTACATTCCTAACCTTGACATTTCTTTGTCACAAACCCTCTCACCCAAAGCTTCTTCATCCAAGCTTTGAAAGAAACCGAAAATCTCGGTTCGACCCGTTTGGGTTAAGAAGAATGAACCATCTTCGTCCAAACCACCCAAAAACCCTACCTTATCTCCAATCAAGTATTGTAATGAGACTTACACCATAAACCCCATCACCGGAGCAAAAGAACATGTTCCACCACCACCACAATCCTTCAATACCCCCCAACTCAATGACCTTGCAACATTCCCAAACCTCACTAGGCATTGTGAAAACACTCCCAAACCCTTTACCCCACCACCACCAAACCCTAAGTTTGATGCCATACCCCCATCAAACGATTTTGTGTTGCATCATGGATCCTCGTGTGATTGTTGCCGATTTCAACAAATTGAACTTGCTCATGTGTATGAGAAGTTAAATTTTCTTGAATTCCTCCTCACTCGACCTCCTATTCAAGTTTTCGTTCCGGTGGACAAAACTTCGAATGATGCATCGTCGTCTTTTTAGTTTTTTTTAGCAATCTTGGAAAATATCAGTATTAGACTAGCTTATGCTTAGTGGTTTATTTTCCATATTTATTGCTTTTAGATAATCATACTATGTGTATGACTATCTTCTTTGTTGTATTATTTTTTTAAACCTTTGTGTTATTTGCGTGCTATCTAATTAGTTCTATTTTGAGTTGATCTTGGTTAAATTTTTACAATTGCTTATGGGTGATTCCATCAATTCTAAAGCTTTAACCCATTGACAAGCTTATCATCTTCATTATATTGAAGTTTGATTTTGTCAGTTACCTCTTTGGACATACTTAGCAAAATACTTGCTTCTAATTTGAGATTTCTTCTCTTTCTCCCTCTCAAGTTACTTAGTAGGTAGTGATCATATATACATTGGTGTTTCTTTCCTTTCTACTAACCTTTGTGTAGCATGTCACCTTAGCTCACAAACTTGGTGCCCCAAGCAAGGGGGAGCAACCACCAAGGGGGAGCTACTAGCAAAGTTCGATGCACTTCAAAGACTTATGCTAACCTTTTTGCTACGACAAAGGGGGAGAAATGATAGTGATAAACTAGTTAATAATTCCATAGTTTGTGTTTCTACGTAAATGAGTTTATCGTTTGTCGTAATCAAAAAGGGGGAGATTGTTAATGCAAGTAATGCCTAAAAACATTATTAGTGTTAACTAATCTTTCTTAGTTTTGATCACAACAAACCATACAACACATTTAATGTAGAAACACAAAATGAATTATTTAACTAACACTATCATCAAGGTAATAATCATATCACTAACCTTTCTTAATCATACTTAGTGATCATCAAAATGATTATCCTTAAAACTCACTTTTGTTAATAAGACAAAAGATTTTTTAATAAACTTTCTTTTTTAGAAAATGTTTTATTAAAATGGAAAATGAAAATTTGAAAATGGCATATTCCAAATGCTGTTAGAATATCCTTTGAAGGGTTCAAATACCTCAGATATTCCCACCCCACTAAAAGACAAAAAACGGAGCGGAGTCTAGTGGCGGTACCTTAAGTACCTACGCGGTACCTTAGCGATATGGTACCGCGGGGTGAGATAAGGTACCGTGCACAGTAGCCGTTATAGATCCGTTGTAACTTTGTCTCCTTTAAATAGTGGGTCAAATCTCATTTTCCAGTAAGCCTCTTGGACGTTTTTCTCAGCCCTTTTTCTATCTTCTATAGCATAATCATTAGTAAATGATCACTTAATTTGTTAAGGATGTTTACATATGATTATCCTCTTGATCCCCTCCTTTACCATGTCCAATGAGAAGATCACTCACTCACTAGTGTAGTGATAAAGATGAATTTATGAGCTAGTCATATTCATCATGATACCTTTTTGTTTTAGGTCAATCCAATGTATTTATGAATACTTGGACTAGTTGTGTTCATCCAAGTTATTTGTGAATACTTGGATTTGTTGTGTACATCCATTGCATATGTGTTTGCTTGGATTTGTGTTGTGTAAATCCAAGCTACATGTGTGTACTTGGATAAGTCTAGTTGAGTTGTAATAGATTTGATTAGGAGTTCTCACTAAACTATAAAGTGATGTGGTTGTGTCTTGTGAGTTCTCACTAAAATTTAAAGTGATTAGTAGTTGTGTTGTGTGAAGTTCTCACTTAGCTTCAAAGTGAAGAGTCGTGAAGATTGGTTCTAGCTTTCGATTAGAACTCGACATCTAGCCATGTGTCGTAAAATGGTGAAGTAGGCAACGTCGTGAAGATTGGTTCTACCTTAAGATTAGAACTCGACATCTAGCCTTGTGTCGTTAAATTGTGAAGTAGGCAACGTTGTGTAGATTGGTCCTAGCTAAAGATTAGGTCTCGACATTTAGCTTAGTGACGGAAAATAATGTAAGCAACGATGTAAGGTTTTCTCCGCCGAGAAGGGAGCTTGTGGATATAGTGGAAATCTCGAGTAGGTGTACTCGAGGAGTGGAGTAGAAACGAGGATAGAGCCTCGTTGTCGAACCACTATGAATCTTGGTGTCTTCCCACTAGGTTGTCTCCTTCCTTGCTCTTTACTTATTTCATTATCATTATACTTTCTTATTATTCTTGCTAGTGCATTTCAATTGAACCTAATCATTATGCAACTTAGCTTTAAGTAAAAGATAGTTTTGATACAAACCAAATTGAAAGCAATTTTAATTTGGTCACCAATCGAAGAGAAACTATTCAACCCCCCCTTCTAGTTTCTACAGTACTGATGGTTTAACTTTTTACTCCTTACGTGACACAATTTTTAACAAGAGGATTCATGAATAGTCTATGGATTTTTTTAATTTCTTTCCGTGCTCATATTTAGTCTATTGTTATTTTTTATAGTAGATGATAAGCGGAATAAAGTTCAATTAAAAATAGGCCTACATTACCATCTGTATATTTTGACATTTCTGGCTATGAAGGTGCATATGGGGGATCTGTACCAAACTAATGCATTCAACTAAGTCTATCAGTACAAATCATTCATCCTTTATTTGGCGTAGAACTTAAAAATGCAACATTTCCTTGGCCGGCTGTAATAAAATGTCCAGATTGTAACTTGCACTCTCTCTATATGTAATTGTGTTATCTGTAATTACCATGGTTTAATCATGTGATATTTTAGCTTGTAAGTACACTCTTTTATACGTTTTGTAATGTTAGTCTTCGCTATATAACTTATTTTTGTTAGAGTATGTTTCATGTAACCGATTTTTTTTTTGCCACCCGCGAAACCCGCAGGTCTATAGTCTATACATATATATACATATATATATATACATACATACACACACACACACACACACATATATATATATATATATATATATATATATATATATATATATATATATATATATATATATATATATATATATATATATATATATATATATATATATATATATATATATATATATATATATATATATATATATATATATACATATATATATATATATATATACATATATATATATATATATACATATATATATATACATATATATATATACATATATATATATATATATATATATATATATATATATATATATATATATATATATATATATATATATATATATATATATATATATATATATATATATATATATATATATATATATATATATATATATATATATATATATATATATATAATATATATATATATATATATATATATATATATATATATATATATATATATATATATATATATATATATATATATATATATATATATATATATATATATATTTAGGGGTGGGATCTAGAGAAAACATCATGTCGGTAGAAAACGTAGAAAACAAAAACAGATGCACCAAAATGTCAAACAGATGCACCATTTGGTATTTAATACCCATTTTTTCGTTTAGTGAATCTGTTTGACATTTTGGTGCATCCATTTTTGTTTTCTATGTTTTCTACCGAGATGTTGTTTTCTAATGATCCCATCCATATATATATATATCTATAATATATATATGGGGCTAAGTTTGACATAAGATAATAAAAAGGCGCCATGTCATATCCACATGGCATTTTCTTATTGGCTATTAAGTTATATCAAATTTATTTTAGAAACTAAATATCTTTTTTAAATCAGAATATTACTTTTACTATAAATAAAGATATTCTGTCCATCTTATTCGATCAAAAATTTGCCCTTGCATCCGATCAAAAGTCATCTACAAAATCGTGTATATGTTATGCGTTAATTAAAATCGCAATGTAAAATATCATTAATAAGAAAAATAAACACACGACTGGAAACAAAAACCCTAATTCATCATTCAATGTATCATATTATTGATCATGAACATAACACTGATATCATTCGTATACATCACTGTATGATTGGAAGTGACGGGAGTTTTGTTTGGTTTATCTCTAGCAGTGTGTATCCAAGATGAAAAAAAAACCCTAATATCCTCTATAACCCTCAGTCAACTCCCTACAATATGGTAATTAAGGTATGTTGTATATCATGTATTAAAGTTTCACCAAAGCTCTACGTTTGCTTATTGTCTGGTTTTGTTTCACTTTTCGTATGTTTTATTTACATGTATATATGAGAATCAAGAATACTGCATTTGATTTACATGTATATATCCGTACAAGAAGAAGTAACAGCCCTAATGCTCAGTAAGGGATACGTATGCATTTTCTTTATTATTTATATCCGATCTCGATTGATGGGCGACGAGGTATGCATTTTCTTCATTGTTTTTCTTATTCTCCTAGCTATATGGTATGCATTTCGCTATATATCTCATACATGGTCAAAAACTAATGATAATGGGAACTGCTGATGAGATTGTGGTACTCTTACGCTCATGTTTATGGTGCATACAAAATATATGTATATGTACAACATAGCGTTCATGTAGCTCACTCTAAAAGTCTAAATTGTTCGACAATGCACTAAAGCTAAAATCAGATATTCTTGATCTGTCCCTTAGAATCCACAAGCACATTGACTAACTGACACCCTTTATACATTCACGGAATAACTTCCTGCCGTTTGCTGCCTGCAATAAAATATACACGGGTATGTAATGCCCGTTCCAGAACCATATAAATTAAAACTTGGTTTTGCGTACTATGTCCTGCACCACATAAACTGTAATTACATTATATGGTGCATGTGAGCTGATTGTAGATATGCATCTCGTGCAATCTGATGACATTAGGATGGTTATATTAAGAAGCGTCAATGTAGACATCTCCCACTTTATCTGTATTGATTAAAGACATGTTCAATGTACGCCTTTGAACTTCGATTACGTAGGACTGCGTAACGCGTTTAAAAAGCACGTTGTGGCCACAACTTCATGTACGCCTTCTCTTGAGGTCTCTTATTCCTACATTAGGCATTCGGGTATGAAAGATTCACCTGTTGGAACACTATCCAAGGGTCAAGTTAGTTATTTATATAGGGATGCACATGTAGCCTTTGCATCAAACTACCTGGATTCCAACTGCAGGAGACCATACTTGATGCTCCTGTTCTTCCATTCGATCATGCATTTGGTGTCAGAGTTGGCGGTACAGCAACACACCACCACGGTCTGATTTTTCTGATGGTTTGGATTCGTTGCACGCCCTACCACGAAGCAAACCAGGTGATAAACCGGTATAGATTATTAATAACTATATATCCCATCAGCAATATAACGATAAACTTCACCATTTTGAGCACGGTTTGTTTGAGCTGAAAGCCATCTGACCTGGCCATCCAATTTGTATTTTTTGAAAAGACCATGCATTTTCTCAATTTCCAAAATTTCTTGATCTCTTCACATTGTTGTAACCAGCAACCACAACAAGGTTAGCCAGTTCTCTAAGCTTACTATTCTTTGCATACCACTCAACCAAGCCAGAGAAATTCTTCACGTGATCAAGTCTTGTCATCGAAAAGATCATAGGTTTTGACTGATCACTCAGATTTCCCCTGTATAAGTTTAAGAAAATGCCAATTATGACACCTGGTCAGCTCCATTCTATTAATTCTTTTGTATACTGATGAACTTTGACTATGGGTTTCAACTCATCTAAGCTTATTGAGGGTACCAAGATAAACCTGGAAGTGTACAAACCACCTTCCGCTTACAATGGTCTATTAAGTTTTTGTGATACATTAGATGTCGTACTACTAATTTATGTCAATGCTACTAATTTATGTCATTGCTGGTCCTGTTTTGGCCTTCAACATGTGTATCTTAGGACTATTATATCGTTGTAGAAATCCATATCTTATTATATTTGGCATGGTCTCCTGAGCAGAAATATGACTTGATATTGATGGATGCCGTCTATACCTATTTACAGAGTTTAGAAGTTTTGACTTGCATTATTAAATTATTTGTGCATGCCGCCAAGATTGTTGTCTATTATTTGTGCAGGCAGCAAAGATTAGTTTATTTACAATTATCCAAACATTCAACACCGACAAGATGATCTGTTTTAAAACGCAAATCCAAACAACCTAGAAGGTGTATTGTGTTCTCGCAATATTCAAAGCTTATTATTTCTCACCCTTTATGGATATACGTTCATAAATTTCTCTAAGCTGTTTAAATGATGGCGATAGATACCTTACGTGGATGGAGGCAAAGTATGGAAATATATCATCAACAAGCTCTTTAAGTTTTCTGGAGCCCCTACAATCAGCTATATGTTATAAGAATTTACTTTCAGGTACTTGATGCTTAACAAAAGCTGTTTTGGAACATTTTTAGGGAAGTGGTGAAAAAAATCGCAAAGGCTTATAGCTCTTGCACTTGATCTAGATGCCGACTTTTTTGATCGACCAGAAATGCTTGGAAATCATATTGCAGTCTTGCTCTTGCTGCATTATGGAGGTAAAGACATAGCTACAATTACCTCCTCGATAGAATATTTTATTGTTTTCTATACAAACTGAATAACCAAAGCACTAATCAAGAAGTGCATCGTATAAAATTAGATTATTAAGCAGAAAAGAATTGAAATATGAACTCACACTATATCTTCCTCCCTGTGCAGCAGTGTTTTGTAACACGGATGACGGCAGAAATAGCCGACCTCTTGCTGAATAAGTCTCCACCTATAGCCCCTGCAAGAAGGGCATCAAAACGACATGGGATTGCAGGCATGTAAAGACTCTCAAGAGTCTTAACAAGTGTCTTTGTGTATGCATATGTTTACTCACTATTACTAATATGCTTGAGATATATTTATGTTTGAACTGCATCCATTAGCTCCCATGGTTGTTACCGAATCATTCTTAACTAACCTTTATACACTTCTCGTGAAGTAGAAATGGTGATCGAGTACATTAATTAGTGTAGATTTATCTCCTATCGCATGCTTATGGAAGTTCATTGTATTGGCTTTGTGATCTCATCATGTTTTTTTGTATCACCAGTTGAATGGGTAGGATATTCTTGAACCATTTTAACTATCCATTAATTCTGTTTGGATTTGTATTTTATATGTGTATAGCTTATGTGAATTTTGTGAGTAGGTATCCAAGCTACAGGCGTCACAACCCTCTCAGAGACAGAAGTCCACCATAATAACCAACAATTGCACATCTATGCAATAAGCCAAAAGTAAACAGAACTCCGCTAACTGATGTGTTCGATGTAGTGACAACTGCACAAGGTGATATACACATAAAAGAAATCCATTCAGATTTTATTATTTTCAAAACTATTTTAGAGATTATTCAGGCAAGATCTGTTGGCAGCCGAGTACCTTTTTTACTATTTATATTAGGGATAATCTGAATGTCGAGATGTAAGATATTTGTTTTGGCTACTTGTCTGCAAATAAAGATCAACTTATGATATACCAACTATAGTTTTCAGTGCTTGAGATCTTTGTACTTACGATAGTGACCATGTTAATCCACATGCTCAATATTGGACTTATTGAAAAAAAAAGATTATTATGTTTGCAATGATATAGATTTTTCAATCATAATGAACATGCTTAACTATCGATTAATAAAATAGGCGATAATGTTGTTTCCCATGAACTCAACCAGTATTATAATAGTATCAATCTTGACATGTTATACAACCCACGAAACAAAAATATGTAAAGTTCTTCCTTTATGGCTAAAACATACAACATTATACGTCTTTTACTAAAAAAAAGGATGCGCTGGCCCGGTAATATTTCATTTTTAGTATCGTTGTCTCTCGGTCTTATCGAATTCAGATCTACTTATCAACTAACTGACAGTTAACTAACCTTTCATCCTAACGAAACAGGACTGGCAATGTAACACAAGAATACAAGTTCAGGGACCAAATTCGTTATCCTACTAAACCTGGGCAAATTGATTAAAACAAACGGATTTATATCAGATTTTACTTCTACAAACTCTTGAACAATTGTAAACTGACACTTGCATTCTATATCACATCGATTCACTTATCCTACTGATTTTAACAGAATTGAAAATATTTTCCTAATGCTAATCACCAGCTTAATTCTACTGTATCTACAGCCGAATGAAACAAACACCAAATCTGTATCAAACTAACAGTTATAACATATTGCAGCTTGATTCTACACCATAGAAGCTATAAAGCAATTGCAATAAAGATTGACTAGAAATGTAATAATAGTGCTTGACCGTTTCATCCAGGCCAAGTCCTTTGATGGTGAAGTATAGCGCTGAGCTAACTTAGCTATCTGCTGAACTACACCTAGACTGATGACGAAGCGGAACCAATCACCACTTACGAAACTGCATCTCTGAATTCTGAAATCTTTGCAAAGAAACTGAACATAACACTATCTGCATAACCTGATATCCTGCAAAATCAAGCCGAAAAGAACAAAGAAAAACAAAACAGGACTTCTCGATTCTGAAACCTGCATAAACTTGCTGCTATGAGTATTGGACTAGAATGCACCCTATGATCGGAACAAATTGGATAGCTTCAAACTGAATACTTGATTCAGCTTATGATACTAAACTGATCTAAACACTACTAACTGAATCTATCAGCAATTCAGAACACTTCTAATGGACTGCAACTACTGAATTATTTTGTAACTTCACTTAACGAACATTATTCTTCTACTACTTTTCTGTATTAACTGAATAGCTATACTGCTACTACTGAATCCGAAAACACAGGTTCCAAAAACTTCTCTTAAGCTCCTTTGATGCATATGAGTTCGAACCTATTTAATCAGTATATATCAAAAACTCTTTAAAGGATCTTAATCTTTTTAACAGTAAGGTAAAATTAGAAAGGAAGAAATTTTGAGAAAGAAAACTAAAACTAATCAATGGAGTTTAACTGAACTGTAACTGTAATCTAACTAACTAACAATCATTGTAACGAACTCTTAACAAGATTATATCAGAAATGCTTCTTCAACAGACCAAATCCAAAAGCTCTCGATGAACAGTAGAAATTAAGCAGTAAAGAATAGAAAAAGAAAAAAATTGAGAAAACTGAAACTTTAAACTTCCATTAATGGCTGAAAACTAATTCGGTTACAAAGCTTAAGTAATTCAGTTTACAAATTTTAACAAGAAAGATAAGAGGGCAATGAACTAACTAACTAATTTTCTAACCTAACTATGTGTTATCTACTCCTAAGCTAACCATCTGAAACTGAAGTCTTGATCTCATATTTATAGACGCTGAAGATGAGTGGTGACGTGTTTAAGCCAATGAGCAGATGCCACGTATTTAATACGAGGTTCTTGATGAATGACCCAAATTGGGGGTTTCTTCGTCACTCCATCTTGATCCAATTAATTGCCATCTTCTTGTAGAGGATGAAGAGTTGATCATTTTTGTAGTTATAAGCTTGGCCTGAAAACTCGTGAATCACTCTTGATTATGGATTGCAGGTTTCGGTGGTGAAAAGTGATAAGAGCGACTGTTTCTTTCCTTTTCTCTCTCTTCTGTGATAAAGAAGAAGAGACGCGTATGTGTGTTTGTTGTATTTGACCGTGACTTGGTCAATTGACCAAGTTTAAATAATAAACTTTCCCGTTGTTTTATTCAATCCCTCAATTTCTTCTTTGTGTCAAATGTGTCTAAAACCTTTTAAACAAATCTTTTTTCATCCTTTGTTTATATAGAAATTGCAACTTAAACCCTCCATCTTGGTAATATTGGCAAGTAAAGTCCTTGAAAACTTCTTTTGTCCTTTTCCTCGTCTTTTCGTCAAATAAATCCTAGAAAACGCGTGTTTATTTCAAAATGCATCTTTTTTATCTAAAAACACAAAAACACAAATACCCACGTAATTCTGATAGTTTACAGTTAAATATAATGTATTTTGCTGTGTTTTAAGTGATTTTTGGATCATAATTGATGAGTGTTTTCA
>CM046874.1:478121901-478581901 GCA_025667525.1 Glebionis coronaria
GTACACTAACTCGTGTTAGACCAAGTTGTAAAGTAAACTTGATCCCTTTGCATGATTTGGCTTGTAAAGCATGCCTGAGAAAATTAATTCCCGTTGTGAGCCAACGTTTTCCAAGGAAATACGTGACTTTAATACGAAAACCAGGTTGCAGTCTGAAATAACTACAAGCCATAATGGGCATGTTTTAAAAATGTACAACTTTTATACGGACTCTATTTATGGCGCCGTGTCAATATTGATCGACATTTCTAAAGCCGTAAATATTACCGTACTAAAAGACATGCCCGATTTAAAAAACGAAAAATATTTTTGGTTATTCTTGATTTTATAATTTTTATGGTTTTTCTAGGTTTTATATTTATTATGGTTTTTCTTGGTTTTATATTTTTGTATTTTTCTTTTTGTGGTTTATATATATACGATAATATACATGATCACGAACAAAGGATACGCCTGAATAGTTTACCACCACTATTCAGCTGATTCTTCTGCCAATTCTTTGAGAGTCGCTGGAGTGAATGATTTCATGCCAAGCTTGTCGATCAAAAACTCGATTCGTCCTCGATCTAAGGCTTTGGTGAACATATCTGCCAACTGGTACTCAGTAGTGACAAAATACAGCTCGATCACTCCGTTCTCCACCTGCTCTTTAATGAAATGGTAGCGAATGTCGATGTGCTTGGCCCGGGAGTGTTGAACGTAGTTGCAGCAAAGGGCAATGGCGCTCTTGTTGTCACAATACATCGGGATTTTGTTGAATCCCAAACCGTAGTCAATTAGTTGTGATCTCATCCAAAGGACTTGAGCACAACAACCGGACATGGCAATGTATTCAGCCTCCGTGCTAGAAATTGCAGCGCTTTTCTGCCTTTTTGAAGACCAACTAATCAATCTGTCTCCAAGGAGTTGCACAGACCCAGAAGTGCTACGCCTCGTGTCTTGACACCCAGCATGATCGGCATCTGCGTATGATATTAAAGCAATAGACGAATCTTTCGGATACCATAGACCATGATGAAGTGTTCCTTTGAGATACCGAAATATCCTTTTAACAACATGTAGGTGCTTTTCGGTAGGCCGAGCCTGATACCGGGCACACATGCATACGGCAAATTGCAAATCAGGCCTGCTAGCAGTCAGATAGAGAAGGGTGCCGATCATCCCACGGTAAAGTTTTGGATCGACAATAGTCCTATTCCTATCTTCATCTAACTTGGATTTCTCCACCATTGGAGTGTCCACGGGGTCACAATTTTCAAAGTTATATTTATTTAAAGATTCTAGAGCATATTTGGATTGATTAATAAAGATGCCTCTGGGATTCTGAGAAATCTGTAATCCTAAGAAAAATGAAAATTTTCCCATCATTGACATCTGAAAGCGTGTGGACATTATCTTCTCAAAGCGTTTGGACAATTCTATGTTAGAGGCAGCAAATATTATATCATCAACATAAATTTGTACCAGAATCATGTCGTTGTCCTCCTTGAGAGTGAATAGAGTGGGGTCCACCTTGCCTTTGGAGAAGCCTTTCGAAATGAGATATGTTGAAAGGAGATCATACCAAGCACGTGGAGCTTGTTTCAACCCATAGAGAGCCTTCTTAAGCTTGTACACATGATTAGGAAACTCCATGCTAACGAACCCATCCGGCTGACTAACATAGACTTCTTCCCTTAGTTCACCATTCAAAAATGTCGTCTTCACATCCATTTGGTAGACGATCATGTTCATATGAGCAGCATACGCAAGGAATAGTCTAATAGCCTCCAATCTTGCAACAGGAGCAAAAGATTCTTCGAAGTCGATACCCAAAGCTTGTTTGTATCCTCTAGCAACCAATCTAGCCTTATTCTTCAAGACTGCACCCATCTCATCAAGTTTAACCTTATAAACCCACAACAAAGTAAGGATGTTAACCTTGTCAGGGAGAGGAACTAATTCCCATACTTCAAGTCTTCGGAATTCATTTAGTTCCTCTTGCATGGCTTCAATCCAAGATGATTGAGTCATAGCATGTTGCCAGTTTTTAGGTTCAACTTCGGAGAGAAATGCATCAAAGTAGCAATAGAGTGCACTCTCTTGTAATTGATGGCGTGTAGAGACTGGTCGATCTAGATCTCGAATGACATTCCTAATTGGGTGATCTTTTGTCCATTTGGTGCTATGATTTTCAATCCGTGGTGGTCTGGAGTGAACAATTGAAGGAGCTTCTTCTGAGGTAGACGCGGCTGAAGGGTTTTCAGGTATCGGTACACCAAAGAAAGGAAGCTCTTGTAGGTGAGCATATTCCAAATCGTGATCAATAGAATCCTCTTCAACATCATTAGGCACAAGTAAGGGTGACGATTCAGGTGTAGTTTGAGAATCACTTGGTAAGGTGCATCCAGTTCAATATTAATTGAAGATGCATTAGATAAAACTTCATTAGCTTGAGCAACAACTTCAGGGATTGGAGCTATCACTACAGGTGCTGGAACTTCATCATTTGGGGGATCAAAGAATTCATCAAACAACGGTTGAAACAGTTTATCCCACTAGGGCCTTGTTGGTGGTAAAAATGATGTAGAAGTAGGATTATTGGGAACTAATCCGGAACTAATAGCACCGGTTCCCATCTCATGAAGTGCGGGTTCAGAGCTGCGTTGCTCAGAAGCCATCGCTATCAGCTCATCAAAATCTGCGTCCATAGTTTCTACAATCTTACCAAGACGACGGTTGTAAATTCGGTATGATTTCTTGGAGGGTGAGTAACCAATGAAAATACCTATATCGGCTTTCGGTTGAAGCTTGCCCAAGTTCTCACTATTAATGTTTTGATAACAAAGAGCACCAAACACATGAAAGAATGAAACATCGGGTTTACGATTATGTAGAAACTCGTAAGGTGTTTTTCCATGGCGTTTCCGAATGATAGAACGGTTTTGGGTGAAACATGCAGTAGATATAGCTTCTGCTCACAAGAATAATGGAGCGTTCGCATAAATCAGCATAGTCCTAGCAGCTTCCATAAGCGTACGATTCCATCTTTCAACGACACCGTTTTGTTGTGGAGTGCGTACAGCGGGTGTTTCATGTGAGATACCAACTTCTTCATAGTAATCACGAAGAGTCTGGTTGACGAACTCTGTTCCATTGTCTGTACGAATACGGCGGACAGTAGTATTTAAACGTACCTGAATGAATTTCAGAAAAGTGATGATAGCCTTCGGTGCTTCATCCTTTGTACGTAGAAATCTAACCCATGTAAACCTGGAGAAATCATCCACAATAACAAGAATGAATTTCTTACCGCTCACACTTTCAGTTCTCATTGGCCCACAAAGATCCATATGCAAAAGATGAAGTTTTTCTTGATTGGTGTCTTCAGCTTTGGGCTTGTATGATTTCTTGGTACTTTTCCCCCTTGAACACGCGGAACATAAATGATCCTTGTGAAATTTGAGCTTTGGAAGACCACGAACTAATTCGTTTTTAGCCAGATGATTAATAGCATCAAAGTTAAGATGAGATAATCTGCGATGCCATAACCATGACTTAGTCTTAGATGCTTTAGAGAGAAGACATACTGGAGAGGCGGCCATCATGTCTTGTAGGGACAACGTATAAAGATTTACACCACGAGAAACCTTCAACAAGTCTTTTCCTTCCAAGTTGCGGATGAAACAAATATGTTGTCGAAAAGCAACCTCTAGGTTGGAATCACAAAACTGTCCTACTGAAAATAAATTATGACCAAGACCTTCTACATAGTATACCCTTGAAATCGTAACGTTTCCAATCTGATATTCCCCATACCCCCATTATCTTTGTAATATGATCATTACCGAATTTGACCGTTCCAAGAAACTTGCTGACGAAATTTCAGAGCATCGAGCGATCTCCGGTCATATGTTTTGAACAACCGGAGTCCAAATACCAGAGGATGATTTGGACCACCTGAAAATATCACCAGACGAGGACAATGTAGAGGTATCGGAATCTGAATGTTCCTTGTTATTAGAAGGTACAAATTTAATAATCTTAGATTTGCTAACTTTAGGTTTCTTAGATTTCCTAGCCTTCTTCCTAGTTGGTGGTGTATAGTCAAGTTGGCTTAAATCCTGAGGTATTTCTACACTGATAGGCACTATAGTGGGGGCTGACCTAACTAAAGGGCGCGGTTTCCATACTTTAGTGCTAGTGTGCCTAACTAAAGGACGCTGAGACCTAACCTCAATGGATGCATTCCTAGTTAAAGGGCACATTTTTCCATCTAATGTAAAGGTCCTACCAGTGGGACGCCATTGCCATCCAACTTGGGTACGAGTTCTCCCAGTGGGCTTCCATTCAAGATTATTTCTAATGGCATTCATTTCATTCACATGATCAATAAGACACAAATCATGACGTTGGGAAAACATGCACTCATTACAATTACAACATTTCAAATTAGAATTCACGAATGGTTTGGGCTTTTGCACAGGCGCAGAGCTTTTAGTCTTAGCAACATGATTCTTTTTATTTAAATCTGAAATAACAGTCCTATGGTGAGCTTCTACTTTCTTCTTGTTGGTTCTACTAGTGGAGGGCTTGATCTTATCTTTCTTGAGTGGCGATCCTTTAGCCTTAGTAGACTTTTTTAATCCTGTAAAAGGCAAAGTGGGAACATTAGCAACAGATTTTAAAGGTGCCTTACTTGATGGTGCCAATGACGGTTTTGCTCCTGGAGTCTTATTGAATGGAGTTACAGCAATGGGTCGATTAGTGAGTAGTGCAGAACCTGGTTTACCTATGTATTGCATATATGCTAAGCAATATTGAACTCGCTTAATGTATTCATGAGCTGAATAATAGTAGCTACTTGAGGGATCTAAGGCATAAAGATCGTCTAAAATATCCCTAACAAGATCTACATGCTTAATTGCATTCCTCATATAATCATCGTAGGTAACCGGGTTTTTCTTATGGAGCGGGTTCTTATAAAGCACTACTGACTTGGTTGTTGGAGCACTAGAGGACGGTGCAGAGTTGGTAGCTAAGTTATTAACAGCTTCTTGTCGGGTGAGAAGAAGTGTCTCCTTTAACTCGGCCAAAACCATGTTTTTGTCAATGAGCAGGATGTTTAAGTCAGAGATTTCCTCACACTTTTGGTTCAGTTGTTCAACATAAGATTGTTGCTGTGCTGCATTAAAAGCTAAGCGTTCTTCTATTGAACCATAAAGAGTGGATAGTCCCTGTCTTGCCCGATCCATCTCCCCTAGAATAGACAAAAGTCTAATTTCTAAGTCCTGGTTTTTAGACTCTGCAGCCTCTAGTTCCAATTTTAGTGTTTCATTTGATGACACATCTCTATTTAATCTCATAATCTCTTCCTCTAATGCCTTAACTATTGCAATCATCTTGTCACTCGTCTCAACACCGTTTTCACAACCATTTGTTATCAAAAGATCCTCATTTTGAGTTTGTTGTTTTAATTCTAAAGATATACAATGTTGTTCAAGTTGATTAAAGCATTTTGAAAGTAAATTGTAAGAATCTTGTAGCTTTAAAAATTCAGCGTTAGATTCGTGACAAGAATGATTATCTACCTCATTTACAGTATCAGCAACATTTACAGAGAGATCACACACATCATCACAAATATTCACATCATCACATTTAATCATAGCGGATGTAAGCTCATTCGAATAATTAACATTCACAATAGTAAGCACATCACACGAAATTACTTGGGACAAGAATCGGTCATATTCGGATAAAATCTTTTCCTTTTCAATTAGTTGTAGTTCGTAAGCGGTGTCCATTTCATAAAACACTTTTTGAACTTCTCCAATTTCAAACTCAAGATTTTCCTTAAGAGATGCAAAACTTCCTTTTAGACTTTCGACAAACGGATTGATCTCATTCTTAAACACCTCGTTCATGTGTTAGAAAGCCCATTCTCCGACGTTTAGGCCATTTGAAGTCGTACATTCCAAAATGACCTTGTCAAAATTAGTAAAGTATTGATTAATCTCTTGCAAGTTTAACCATACAGTGCTAACAGGTGGAAGATCCTTTGGAATTTCCTTAGGACCTTCCATTTTGACAAGTGTAGGAAGTGTACTAGGGTTTTCTTCATTTAACATGTAGGTTGGTGCTGTAATGAGATCTTTGTCCATATGGAAGCGAATTCTAAAATCCGTTTTAGCAAGCTCCTGATTCATTTTAAAATAATCACAATCGGGATATTTTGCAAAGTTGTATGACCGATTCTCATCAACTAGATCCTTACTTGTGCGATCATCGAAAATAACAATCGGGTCTAAGACCAATCCTAATTGGGTTGCATTATAAAGTCTTGGACTATGGATAAGAGCTTGTTTTGCATACCGTGGGTTAGGGGGAAGGCCTTTTTGACGTGATAAGTTAAATTCTCTAAACAAAGCATCAAATAAGTGCACTAGTTGAGAGGCAGCGTATTGTCTTAAAACCAAATAATCTAAACTTCTAATCTTATTAGCTGCATTAATTTCCATTTCATTCTTTTTAGACTCGAGTAACTCAAAATCCGTTTGAAGTTTTTGAAAATTAGTGACCACTAACTCTTTTTCTCTAAGTTCGTTAGAAAGATCTGCTCTTAAGGTTTCAATTTCTTGCAAATGACCCATTTGTTTGTTTCGAAAATAATCATATTCGGGATTTGTTAAAACAGTAGACGAAGGAACTAATTCCAAGGTTTGAACTTTCTCGTTTCATAAGGCAAGCTCATCAGACAAATTCTTATTCTTAGCTAGGGTTTCTAAGAGTGCAACATTCATTTGGCTAAGTAATGTAGCAGGAACCATGACCAAATCTTGTTGAGCAGGAGTATGCGTATGCGAAATGGCTCCCGGTTGTGATTCACTCAAAGTCTGGGGACTCACATTAATATTACTATCATTGATTGTCTCCTCATTTGAAAGACTCACCACCGAAGTCTCATTCAAATCAGCACGCTCTTGCACAACTTGATGTGGTTGAATACTAGTATCAGTGGTATTAATAAGTACCTCAGATCTGTTTTCTGGCCCTAAGCTGGAGATAGTTGCCATAAGAGCTGCTTGTTCAGATTGAAGTTCATCACAGTCTGAATCATACACCTCAAGATCATCTGCTTGGTATGCTGCATTCTGTGTGGTGACAACGTCTTGTTCAGCAATCCCTGGGTCAGCAAGAAATGCAAGCTCCTCTTCATCAAGTTCCCTTCCTTGTGCCTGAGCGTTCACCAGATAAATCTTCTCTGCAAACCATTGACCATCCCTTCTCCTCTTGGGTTTTTTGCAATCCCTGGACATGTGACCTTCTTCCTTACAGTTGTAGCATGTAATCATTCTCAACTTGCCTGTGGAATTAGCCCGTGGAGGAGTGTTGACCATTGGAGCAGGATTGACCGTGTGTGCATTGGTGGTTGCTGTAGTAGGTATCCCCTGATAAGGTTGAATAGGTTGAACCATTACCTTGCCATTCTCAATAGTAGCTTGTTGGCGAGAATTGGATGAATTCCTCAGCTGATTGTTGGTAGGAGCTGGTCCTCTAAATCCTCTTTTGCTTAATGTCCTTGTGAGATAAGCAGACATAGTGGCTAACACTTCTACTGGGTCAGTTCCTTGTTTGAATTCAGGAATGGGGACTTCATCATCATCACAATACATTGCTTGGTCTTGTTGAACTGCATAAGCACTAGAAGGAATACTCATGTGGTCAGAGTATCTTGTTGGATATGCTGCATTCTCTTGATAAGAAGAATATGAAGACTGAGCATAAGGTGCAATGCTTGCTTGATGAGGTTGTGAAGCATATTGTGATGAAGGTGCATTAAACCGATATAGTTGCTGATGTGAGGTGGGTGGTTGAGGTAGAATCGAATATTGGGGGAAGCTTGGTGTCATGTAAGGTGATGGATGATAGGCTTGGTGTCCCAAGATATAAGGAGTGTTGTTGTGTGACAAGCTTGGTTGATTCGCCATCAATGCTAAAGAATCAGGGTACATTGATACTTGGTTTTTACCCTAGTATAAAATAATTTCGTTGTTCCGATCTTTTCTAATTGAAAACCGGTCTTAGGTGCGACTCAATCGTCTTTTGGTGAATCAAGATAATGGTTTGGTTGATTTGTTTTAAACTAATAGCAAGTAATTAAAGTGTCGTTGAGTAAAATGGAAGTTAAAAGATTAATATTAAAATGGCGAGTAAACATAAAAGTTTGTAAACTTAAAGGCAAAATTAGCACACTAAATAAAACTAACACTTAGACAATTTCTAAAAATAAACACTTAGTTAAAAAGTACTATAAGAAAGTAAGAACGGAGTACACCAAAACAAGCCAAAAGAAGCCCCGATCGGAATGTTTTCCGATCGGTTGATCGGAATATGGGTGGAAGGGAACTGATCGGAATTTCCACGAAATAAGGGCAATCAGAATGTGGACAAAAAGCCACCAATTGGAAAGTTGAATAGCAACTCTAATCGGAATGTCACACTTGTCCTCCAATCGGAATAACGATCTAGATCAAATCGGAATACTAGCAAAAAGACCCAATCGGAAAATGGAAAAGGGGTAGATCGGAATACTTAAATTCCACCCGTCGGAATCTACAAACCCTAATCCGATCAAGGGTGATCGGAATGTAGAGTGTTTAATCGGAATACTCAAAGCCCTAATCCGATCTATTGATCGGAATGTGAAGATGGAGGCTGCTCGGAAAAACCAATCGGAAAGGGGTTTTAAACCCTTTCCGAAATCTAAGGGATTCGAGTAAAAAGCTAGAAAATAAGCTATTAGATTGAGCTTATTCCCAAAACTAAATCGAATCAACAAAACCGAATCAAATAATCACTTAACTCAACTTATCCGACTCGATAATAATCAACTTTTTAGATCAAACAATAAAATCATAAACTTTTTAAGGAAGATTTTTATAAAGTGAATAAGCTAATCATAAAAATAAGCCAATAAGCACAAAAGTCTCAAAGCTTAATCAAATGAAAACTTATAAGATGATCAAAAGATTAACTTTTTAAGCACGAAATCATTAAGAACAACACGGATCTATTGATAATCGCACCAAAATTAATCTTAAATCAAAGAAAAGTAGAATGAGATTAAGGATTAAAAGCTTAAAATAAACTTGATTAATAAAAATAAGCAATACAAAGTGTTTAAACTTGAAAGATTAAGAAAAAGATGAAATTTAGTGAGAGAAAGTTTAAGACTTTCTCTCTCTAAAACTAGAGAAAACTAAGAAAAAGTGAAAATTAGCTAAAACTATCTAACTACCCTCCTAATGACTATTAGGAGGGTATTTATAGGGAAGGTGGGAGGAGTGCATGTGTTGCATCTTCTTTCTTGCTTTCTTCACGTTTTCTCGACTCGACTTTAATTCTTTGTCTTTGTCGCCTCGGGATTTGAACTTGTCTTTTAATTTTCTTCTTCTATTAGACTTAAGTTCTTCGACTTCGTTAAACTTCCGTCTTTTGACTTTTTCTTCGATAAATCTTCAGAATAGGCCTTGGACTTCCGTTCTTTTTGCACTCTTGATCTTTTGACTTCGTCTTTTGCCGTTATCTTCAATAAAAGCCCGTGAAAACCCGCGTTTTCTCCCTTTTTCATATTTTGGTCCTAAAACACAATAAAAACACAAACCACGCATAATTCCGACTTTTACGACATAAATCACACGTTTTGGTCTTGTTATTATTGGAAATAAGTGGTAAAAGGATAAGTGTTTTCACACTTATTAAATCCCCTACACTTGACCATTGCAATGCCCTCATGCAATGCATTAATTTTAAAGTACGGTTCATAAATAACCCACCTTGGCCTTTATTAAATACTAAACCTAAAAAGATAGAAATAAGTAAAGAAATTAAAAAAACTTACATTGGGTTTTGGCGGCCATGAACGTTTATCATCCTCAAGTTTCACGTTCCCCATACCAAGCTTAAAAACGAGATCATTGTTATTATAAGTTAGCAGACTATCACGAACTCATGTGGGCCAATTATTCACTTAGACTCCCTTATTCCTAGGTGTATCTCTTATATTTTATTTTTGTCTTGAATGATCACGAGGATGTATTGTTTGACTTATTTCGATAGTTATTTATGCCGAAAATAAAGTGAACGATTTAATCAATAGTTAGCTAAAGGACCAAATCTTTTAAAACTGCTTCTCGGGACCTCATAAAGTTCATATCTTGGCATAACTCGCTTCACGATTTGAGACCTTTCTCGGACCGATATTTGGCAGCGACTTCATACTTTGAATCTTTGAGAGACGTTCTTGAAATAATGGTCTTCTCTTCATAATGGGAATTTCTTCACTTGAAGTTTTGAGAGATTCTTCATCTTTGGACCACGACTTCTTCATTTTTCTCCAATCTTTATTTTGGACTCTGATATACAACGATCCGCCTCCTTTTAGGACTTGGATCTATTTATCCTCATACCTTGTTAGGGTCTTTTCGGATAGACTTCTCCATGACTTTTGGGGAGTTCTTGCTTTTCGTCGTGTGTCTCGATCCTTCATATTGATTTTCGATAAATGATTCTTCACATCACTTTTGGATCTTTAGCAACAAAATGTAGCCCTCATGCCTTGTTAGGGCCTTTTCGAACTCGCCAATCTTCGCATCCCGCTTCAATAAGTTATGCCTTGGCTATGAACTCTAATCCGTACCGAGAAACTTTTAAACGATTTGGGGCTAGAAGCTAAGTAACCTTTTAAATCGTACAACCTTATTTATTAGCAGATAAATTTATTAACAAGCAGAGGGAGAATAGGCTTATAATTAACTCACATAAATTCACGAAAGAGTGCCGAACTTATAATTGACTCTATCATCTCTCGTTCTCCACAGTTTAAAATCTCAAGAAATGAGACTCGTGGATTCTTAGCCTATTAAATCAAAGTTTTGGGTTTTCGAGTCGCCTATAGGATCTTGCAAATTCTTGAACTTTTTCAAGTTTAGAAATCGCATTTTAAAGTTCCCTTGATAAACGACTCTCTAGGGTCAATTATAGGAACTTGCGAAAAGTTCTTGTTCTTAACCCGTGAGAGTTAAGACTTTCGCGTTTTATAGCTCCCTATATAAAAGCCTAGCAAAACTTGACTTAAACACGTTAAGGATACTAGCTAGAGTAGACTTAGGCAAGTAAACTCGGGTTGAGTCAAAATGTTCACGACTAAGAAAAATCTAAAACCACTTTATTGAAAAACTATTCTAGTAATGGAAAGAAGATAATCATAACAAAGGCAAATACAACTATACAACTAGGCCAAAATAGATTAAAAATTTTGAAAAATATCGAAAAATCAAGTTTTCCGGTTAAAATGAGGGCAAATTCATGGAAAAGACCACTTACTTCGATAGAAGTCCCCCCTACACTTGAGATAAACATTGTCCTCAATGTTTAAGCATGTGGGAGTAAACTCCCCTACACTTAGGAAATTGTGCACTTTGTTTAAATCTTGCTAAGGAAGGGACAACTAAAGTGAATTCAATGTGAACATATAGAATATGAAATATTGAATCACAAGAGTTTAGGATAGAACCAGGAAGATGGGAACACGGTATCACGGTTCGTCAAAAGTCATCAAGATGCTCTCTGAAGCTTTAATCCCTGCACAGCACAAGAAACAAGACAACAAACACATACGGGGCTCCCCCTACACTTATTATGAAAGCAGTAAAGGATAGAACACGGGTTGCCTCCCGAGAAGCGCTTGTTTTTGTTCACCGAGTCATGAGCCTGACTCGACCCAATTTTAGTTCATGGGGAACGTGGTGAGGGATGGAATCAACTCTTGAGAGATGTCCTCACCAAAGTACAGCTTCAGATGCTGGCCATTCACCTTGAAATTGGGCCCATTCGGCTGAGAAAGCTCAATGGTCCCATAAGGAAAGACTTTGGTGACGGTGAATGGACCAGACCAGCGGCTCTTCAACTTGCCAGAGAAGATCTTCAACCGAGAGTTAAAGAGTAAGACTTGATCACCAACGTGGAACTCTCGGTTCTTGATTTTTGCGTCATGAATGATCTTCGTCTTCTCCTTGTAGATCAGCGAGTTCTCATAAGCTTCATTCCTCAATTCATTTAGCTCGTTGAGTTGAATCTTGCGATGATAACCGGCTTTGTTGATGTCGAAGTTAGCCCACTTCAAGGCCCAGTGCGCCTTATGTTCCAGCTCGATGGGGAGGTGGCAGGCTTTCCCGTACATAAGACGATAAGGTGTACAACCGATCGGGGTCTTGTAAGCAGTACGGAAAGCCCACAGAGCATCATCTAACTTATCGGCCCATGCGGCGCGATGCTCTCCCACATTACGCTCCAAAATTCTCTTTAAGCCACGGTTGGATATCTCGGCTTGCCCATTGGTTTGGGGATGATAGGCGGTGGAAAGACGGTGATTGACACCATACTTCACCATGACTCTTGCAAATTGATCGTTGCAAAAATGAGTCCCGCGGTCACTGATGATAGCACGAGGAACGCCAAATCGAGCGAAAAGTTGCTTTAAAAAGTTCACAACCACCCTCGCATCATTCGTAGGAAGAGCCTTAGCTTCAACCCATTTAGAAACGTAGTCGACGGCGACGAGGATGTACTTGTTCCCTTTGGAGGATGGAAATGGCCCCATAAAGTCGATGCCCCATACATCAAAGATTTCACATTCCTGTATGAAATTTTGAGGCATCTCATCCTTAAGTGTGATCTTGCCTTGGCGTTGGCAAGCATCACAATGCTTAACCATTTCGTGAGCGTCACGATAAATGGTGGGCCAATAGAATCCAGAATCAAACACTTTTTTAGCGGTGTAGTTGGGACCAAAGTGACCACCGGTTGGTCCTTTGTGGCAAGCTTGGAGGATGTCAAAAGCTGCCGGTCCGTCAACACATCGACGAATGATCAGATCAGCACATTGTTTGAATAGAAAAGGGTCATCCCAAAAGTAAGTCTTAACATCATTCAAGAACTTCTTCTTTTGTTGGGATGTTAACCCTTTGATGAGAATACCACCCGCTAAGTAGTTTGCAATGTCCGCAAACCACGGGGTGCCATCAAGATTGAGATTTATAGACATTAAGGTCTCAAGGGGGAAAGAGTCATTGATCTCTTTGTTCGGATGATCCCCCTGATATGGATCCTCAAGTCTGCTCAGATGATCCGCGACCAGGTTTTCTGCTCCCTTCTTGTCACGAATTTCAATGTTGAATTCTTGAAGGAGTAAAACCCAGCGTAGAAGTCTTGGCTTAGCATCATGCTTTGTCATCAAGTACTTCAACGCGGAATGGTCCGTGTATACGATGGTGGGGGATAAAACAAGATAGGGGCGAAATTTCTCAAAAGCATAGACAACAGCTAAAAGCTCTTTTTCGGTTGTCGTATAATGCAATTGAGCCCCCGTCATTGTTTTGCTAGCGTAGTGGATTGGTTGGAAGTGTTTATTCACTCTTTGGCCCAAAACCGCACCAATAGCAAAGTCGCTAGCATCGCACATCAATTCAAAAGGCAGCTCCCAATTAGGGGTAACCAAGACCGGTGCCTTAGTGAGCTTATCCTTAAGAAGATTGAAGGCTTCGATACACTCTTTAGAAAAGATAAAAGGAGTATCTTTTTCCAAGAGGTGGGTCATCGGGCGAGCGATTTTAGAGAAATCTTGAATGAATCGACGATAGAAGCCCGCATAACCCAGAAAACTTCTCACACCCTTCACGGTTTTAGGTGGAGGTAATTTGGCTATGACATCTACTTTAGCACGGTCGACTTCAAGACCGGCTTTAGAGATTTTGTGTCCTAGCACAATGCCTTCTTTTACCATAAAATGGCATTTTTCCCAATTTAGAACAAGGCGAGTGTCTTCGCACAGCTTCAGCATACGTTCCAAATTGGCAAGGCAAGAAGAGAAGGAATCCCCGAAGACCGAGAAATCATCCATGAAGACTTCCATGGTTTGCTCAACCATGTCATGGAAGATAGCCAACATGCACCTTTGGAAAGTCCCGGGGGCATTGCATAATCCAAAAGGCATTCGTTTATAAGCAAAGGTGCCATAGGGACAAGTGAATGTTGTCTTCTCTTGATCTTGGGGATCGATGGGTATTTGAAAATAACCCGAGAAACCATCAAGAAATCAGTAATATTCATTACCCGCTAAACGTTCAAGCATTTGGTCCATAAAAGTTAGAGGGAAATGATCCTTTCTCGTGGCATCATTGAGTTTGCGGTAGTCTATACAAACTCTCCACCCAGTAACGAGACGGGTAGGAATTAACTCGTTGTTTGCATTGGGCACAACGGTGATTCCGCCTTTCTTAGGCACACAATGGACTGGACTAACCCATGGTGAATCTGAAATAGGGTAAATCATACCCGCATCAAGAAGTTTGATAACCTCTTTTTTGATGACTTCATGGATTTTAGGATTCACCCTTCGTTGGCTTTGAATTGTGGGCTTAAAGTCGTCCTCCATGAGAATTTTATGTGTGCAGAAGTGAGGATCAATTCCACGGATGTCGGAGATTTTCCAAGCGATAGTTCTTTTATACTTCTTCAACACGGCGACAAGTCGGACTTTTTCGTCTTCTTTCAGATCCTTTGCGATGATGACCGGTAGCTTCTCGTCGTCTTCCAGGAAAACATACTCAAGATGAGGAGGTAAGTCCTTAAGCTCGAGAGTCGGAGGATCCTCAATAGATGGTGAAACTAACGATGGATCATCATTAGTCACCTCTTTAGGAGAAGGAGGAGACAACGGGTCCTCATTGAGAAGTCTCTCAATAGTACGAATGTCTTCATCCCAATTGGTGGACAAATTATCGTACTTAATATCGAGAGGACCCAAGCTAGCTTCGAAATCATCCAAGTCACTTTCTCCAAAAGGAGTCAATGCTGGAGCAATTGAGGCAACGGTCTCAACATTGGGTAGAGAAGAGAGAGTACTTTTGCAAGCATCATGAAAATGTTCTTCACAAGCCTCATCGAGAACATCAATAGCATTAACACTCTCACATGAATAAGGTTGCTTAGAAATCTTACCTATGTTGAAGACAATTTTATCGTCACCAACTCTCATGATTATTTCGCCCGCGGCTACATCAATAAGAGTGCGACCGGTCCTCGGGAATGGACGTCCGACGATTAATGGAACACGGGGATCCATCTCGTAGTCAACGACGACAAAATCCGCCGGGAAGGTGAATTTGTCAA
Organism: Glebionis coronaria; assembly: GCA_025667525.1. Taxonomy (NCBI): domain Eukaryota; kingdom Viridiplantae; phylum Streptophyta; class Magnoliopsida; order Asterales; family Asteraceae; genus Glebionis; species Glebionis coronaria. The sequence goes on from CM046874.1 coordinate 478,137,115, forward strand.
CGCCAACAAAGACATCTTCGGTTATCCCCACTGGATAAGCAACCGTACGGTTGGCTAATTCCAAAGTCATTTTGGTGGGGCCTAGCTCGGGGAGAGATAATTGCTTCCAAACACTTAAAGGCATTAAGTTTATACTGGCACCTAGATCGGCTAGGGCCATGCATTTCTCTACTCCTGGGAAGTTGCAAGGAATCAAGAAGCGACCCGGATCACCAAGTTTGGTGGGCAATTTCCTTAAGAGCACTACGGAGCAGTTCTCATTAAGTTGGGTCTGAGCGATGTCAAGAAGCTTTTCCTTATCACTTAGAAGATCTTTAAACATCTTAGCGTATTTGGGCATGTGAGCGAGAGCCTCGGCAAAGGAGATGTTAAAATTCAATTGTTTAAACATTTTTAGGAAGTTTGAAACCTGAATATCATCCTTGCTCTTTTGCTTCTCTTTCCTCAACCTTGAAGGATAAGGTATATTGGATGAAGAAGAATGCTTTAAGGGAATATGATCACTCACAACCACGGGTGGTGGGGAAATGGGGATAGAAGGTGAAGGAGGTGGGGAAAGTTTCTCTTTTTCCTTGTTCACAATCACGGGTGGAGGTGTAGGAAGCTCGGGTTCCATATAACCTTTTCTACTACGAGTGGTGATTGCTTTCATCTCCCCTCTGGGATTCGCAACGGTATTACTCGGAAGAGTACCCGAGGAAGAGGGTTGATTACCTTGGATGAGCGAACCAATCATATCACGAAGATGAACAGCTTGATTATTAAAAGAGTTTTGCATGTTGGCATTAATTTCATTGCTGTGTTTGGCCATATCATTCCTTAGCTCGGCTCGAATATCGCTCCCTTGCTTCACCATGTCATTCTTCAAGTTGACAAATTGACTCTGAAGATTCGTCACCATCTCACGATTAGTCTTCATGAACGTTTTGACGTCTTGGTTTACGGCCATCGGTTGATTGAGAGGTGGAGCTTGGTAAGCTTGAGAATTTCCCTGAGTTGGGTATGGGTTTCTTTGGGATTGATATTGATTTTGAGCACGAGGTTGGGATTGGTTGTTTCGGTTATAGCTTTGTTGTTGGTTTTGGTTTGCAGGAGGGAAACCAGGAGGAGCAAGATAACTGTTGGAACGATAACTTAGCAAGCCACGGTCTCCTTGAGGGCGGGCTTGATAGCCTCCCGTGGGATAAGTGCCGTAAGCTGCGTTAACGTTTTCAGAATAATTGCCTTGGGTAGAAGGACAATCATTGTAAGAATGAGGACCACCACATGTGTCACAAGAAATAGCAACGGCTTTAGCTTTTTGAAAATTGTTTGTGGCTATGGACATGAAATCTTTGTGCATCATTGCGATTTGTCGGGTAAGTTCGGATATCTCAGGATTGGAAGTGGTAGAAGAAACATTGACTCTCTGATTAGATCTTGAGGATGCGGATGAATCCCAATTCTTGTGGTGAGTAGTCATGTTTTCAATCAACTCTCGACACTCTTCCGGTCTCCTTTTCATAAAAGTACCACCGGCGGCGGCATTGATCGTGTCACGATCACGAAAAGTGAGACCATTGTAGAAGGTGTCAATGAGAGTGACGGGGAGCATATTGTGATTAGGACAGCGGTCGATTAAATCATTGTACCTTTCCCAAGCATCGAAAAGCGATTCATCATTCTCTTGCATAAATCCACTGATTTGGTTACGAAGGCTAGTGACCATGGATGGGGGAAAGTAGCGCGATAAAAAGCGTTGAGTCATGTCATTCCACGTATGAATAGAATTCTTAGGAAGACGGTCAAACCATTTTTCGGCATGGTGAGAAAGCGAGTGTGGAAATAGTTGGAGGCGAAGGTCATCCATAGAAACACCGGGGCACTTCATGCTTTGGGTAATGGTGATGAATTTGTCGAGGTGTTTGTTTGCATCATCATCCGGAATTCCACGAAATGGGTTCGTTTGCACTTGCTGGATCATGTGATGCTTCAACGAAAACTCCTGAGCCGTGACGTGCATTGGCGCAATCGGGCCTCCGCGTCCGTTCATGGTGGGTTGACACAATTCCTCCATGGTTCGTAAATCAGGTAGGAGGACATTGTTGTTGTTGTTGTTGTTGTTATTCAAATTGTGTTGAGGTGGGTGATTATTGTTGTTATTAACACCAGTCATATCTAAATCTTCAAGAGTCTCGGGCTCAGAATAGTTGGAAGATCTAGTACGCATACACCTGCAGAAGAAAAATATATACAAAGAGAATATCTATATAATCTTTTTGGTGCAAAACCTTTTGAAAAGAATTGCTTTTTAATGATTTTTTAATGTTTTTGTATTTTTGAAAAGTTTTATATTTTTTAGGATTTTTGAAAATTTCTGGAGCAAGGAAAGTAACGTTCAAAGAACGGATCCCAAAATTCAATGCGTCTCTCACTAAAAACCGTTTATCGTAACGAAAAGAGCCGGCAGCGGCGCCATTTAATACTAGATTTTTAGGCCTCGTATCAAAATTCGTTAGTCCAAGTCTTTTCGAATTGAAAACCGGTCTTAGGTGCGACTCAATCGTCTTTTGGTGAATCAAGATAATGGTTTGGTTGATTTGTTTTAAACTAATAGCAAGTAATTAAAGTGTCGTTGAGTAAAATGGAAGTTAAAAGATTAATATTAAAATGGCGAGTAAACATAAAAGTTTGTAAACTTAAAGGCAAAATTAGCACACTAAATAAAACTAACACTTAGACAATTTCTAAAAATAAACACTTAGTTAAAAAGTACTATAAGAAAGTAAGAACGGAGTACACCAAAACAAGCCAAAAGAAGCCCCGATCGGAATGTTTTCCGATCGGTTGATCGGAATATGGGTGGAAGGGAACTGATCGGAATATCCACGAAATAAGGGCAATCGGAATGTGGACAAAAAGCCACCAATCGGAAAGTTGAATAGCAACTCTAATCGGAATATCACACTTGTCCTCCAATCGGAATAACGATCTAGATCAAATCGGAATACTAGCAAAAAGACCCAATCGGAAAATGGAAAAGGGGTAGATCGGAATACTTAAATTCCACCCGTCGGAATCTACAAACCCTAATCCGATCAAGGGTGATCGGAATGTAGAGTGTTTAATCGGAATACTCAAAGCCCTAATCCGATCTATTGATCGGAATGTGAAGATGGAGGCTGCTCGGAAAAACCAATCGGAAAGGGGTTTTAAACCCTTTCTGAAATCTAAGGGATTCGAGTAAAAAGCTAGAAAATAAGCTATTAGATTGAGCTTATTCCCAAAACTAAATCGAATCAACAAAACCGAATCAAATAAGCACTTAACTCAACTTATCCGACTCGAAAATAATCAACTTTTTAGATCAAACAATAAAATCATAAACTTTTTAAGGAAGATTTTTATAAAGTGAATAAGCTAATCATAAAAATAAGCCAATAAGCACAAAAGTCTCAAAGCTTAATCAAATGAAAACTTATAAGATGATCAAAAGATTAACTTTTTAAGCACGAAATCATTAAGAACAACACGGATCTATTGATAATCGCACCAAAATTAATCTTAAATCAAAGAAAAGTAGAATGAGATTAAGGATTAAAAGCTTAAAATAAACTTGATTAATAAAAATAAGCAATACAAAGTGTTTAAACTTGAAAGATTAAGAAAAAGATGAAATTTAGTGAGAGAAAGTTTAAGACTTTCTCTCTCTAAAACTAGAGAAAACTAAGAAAAAGTGAAAATTAGCTAAAACTATCTAACTACCCTCCTAATGACTATTAGGAGGGTATTATAGGGAAGGTGGGAGGAGTGCATGTGTTGCATCTTCTTTCTTGCTTTCTTCACGTTTTCTCGACTCGACTTTAATTCTTTGTCTTTGTCGCCTCGGGATTTGAACTTGTCTTTTAATTTTCTTCTTCTATTAGACTTAAGTTCTTCGACTTCGTTAAACTTCCGTCTTTTGACTTTTTCTTCGATAAATCTTCAGAATAGGCCTTGGACTTCCGTTCTTTTTGCACTCTTGATCTTTTGACTTCGTCTTTTGCCGTTATCTTCGATAAAAGCCCGTGAAAACCCGTGTTTTCTCCCTTTTTCATATTTTGGTCCTAAAACACAATAAAAATACAAACCACGCATAATTCCGACTTTTACGACATAAATCACACGTTTTGGTCTTGTTATTATTGGAAATAAGTGGTAAAAGGATAAGTGTTTTCACACTTATTATACATACCTTGAGGCGAACGGTGCATGATCACGTGTTTCTCATGCTGCTGAAGAAAAGCATAGAGTTGATCCAAATTGCACTTATGCAAATCCCTGGTTAACTTAACATCGGTAATATACTCACCCCATTAAGCTTGAGGTAAAGTATTCAAAAATTTGGTGTTAACCTGGAATGGAGCAATCACGAGATTGTATACATTCAGATCATTCATGAGAGTCGTGAATCTGAAGTAATAGTCGTGAAGCGTTTCCCCTGGGCTGTACGTAAATCTATCAAACAGATCATACAACTGACATTCCCTTTCCTGTTTGGTAAGAGACGTACCTTGTAGCAACACCTTTAGACGTTCCCATAAATCCTTTGCAACCGTATACTGACTTACCATTCGATAGATGTCATGTGGAAGAGCTTGGAGAATGGTTTGAAGAGCCTTTTCGTCTGCATCGGCAACGAGTTGTTGAGCTGGTGTAAGTTCTTCAAACTCCCTTGGTCGAGTCACATTGTTAACCACGATGGTACCATAGTCAAGTGGACCATTTAGAATTGACTTAACCATAAGCCTCCCATATATCGGTTTTCCCTTAAGGTATGACATCATACGGCCTTGCCATGCTTCAAAGACTTCTTTAATGAGCATTGGAGGGCGATTATCCGTTCTCGTAATGACGGAAATGTCCGTAAGTGATGTCATCTGAGGCATTAATGAATTCGGATTCATTTTGTTCACTTCACAGAGACAAAGATTATCGGTTGATCGAGCAGTGAAGTAAAGCTTGTGAATTGTGTTGAGTTTTTGCTGTAAGAAACCAAGATTAAATCCTCTAAAAAATCGTCGAAAAAACAAGTAAAAAATCCCTTGATTCGGAACTATTTGTTGATTCGGAAGTGTTGATTCGGAAGATTTTGGCTCGGAACTCCTTGATCCGGAACTTTTGGTTCGGAAGATTTGATCCGGAACTTTTGGTTCGGAAGTACTGATTCGGAACTTTTCTTGATCCGGAACTTTCCTTTGATCCGGCACTTTCCTTTGATCCGGAACTTTCCTTTGATCCGGAACTTTCCTTTGATCCGGAACTTTCCCTTGATCCGGAACTTTCCCTTGATCCGGAACTTTCCCTTGATCTGGAACTTTCCCTTGATCCGGAACTTTCCTTGATCCGGAACTTTTGGTTCGGAACTTTTTGATCCGGAACTTTCCTTGATCCGGAACTTTTGGTTCGGAACTTTTTGATCCGGAACTTTTGTTGATCCGGAACTTTTTGATCCGGAACTTTTTGGTTCGGAACTTTGTCTGGGAAACAGAAACTTGTACGAGTATTCAGTCGATCAAAAAAATGAAGAACAAACCCAGATTTTTACCAAATTCTACTAAAATAAGTAAAAACTAATACTTATCTACTAATCCCAATCACAAAATCACCAAAAACTCCAAGAATCAAGATGGATCTTCTTAAAGAACATTAATACAATCAAAAACTAAATAACAACACAAATCATTACCTTAAATCACCCCATAGCTCTTGATACCAAATGTAGAATATTGATAATCTTGTTAATCTATGAAGTGGGTTGAAGATTCCTAGAGAGAGAAACTAGTGAGAGAAAGTGAGAGAGAAACTATGTGTTTTTATTAAATGAAAAATGTAGAATGATCAACAACCAACCCCTTTCCATAGTGGAAAGGGGTATTTATATCCAAGGCCACTATTTGGGCTTGGGCCGACCCATGACAAGCCCATGGGTCGGTTTCTTACTTAACTTAATAAGCAACATTAACTACGAGCTATTACAACATAAATAATATTGTAGAGTGACCGATACTTCTAATATACGTTAAAAATGTATTTCTAACAATAATAGATTTCGAAAGTTAGATATATACATTCCAACATTAACTTTTAATTGATATAACCTGTTGTCCTATATATTTATGTCCTATGAGTCCTTAAATCTTACTTGTGTGTTCCTTTTATATTTTACCTTTAACATAAAGTCATGCATCGGAGGCTGGAAACAAAATAAGAATATTATCACACTTGTTACCATATACATTACTACTTTTTTGGTCCTCTACTGCTCCCTTCAGCTGTTTACATCATATCCCAAACTGTTCTGCTCAAACAAAATAGCCACAAAACACGAAAAGGAAAACCAATGCTTTAGTTCATAATCTAAAATTAATTAAAAAGACAAAGTAATCTAAAAAGGTTGACACGAAATTTACCATGATGCCTTTGTGGCTTCGCGAGGAAGATAAGAAAACCGATCCGTCTGACTGTAATTACACCACGCCGAATGAAATTTTCTTGTATATGGGGGAAAGAGTGAGTAAAGAAACAATGTAGCTGTTGATTGTTTACATTTCTAATACAGTTACATACGGGGAAATACAAGACCGAAATAGGAAGGAAATTGGCTAACAGGTTCAAACGGGTGAATCTACTTGGGATCAAGCGGGCCGACTTAGATATACCTCATATGACTTTCACCCTATTTGACCCCAAGCTCCATTTAACCCATATATTATTTGGTAAAACCTTTAGTTTAACTAATTCGAACAATTGGAGATCAAACATACTCTGACTTAACCAAAATGCATGTATATTCATAAAAATTGAGATGTCCAACAGACCTGATCATGGTAATTGGACGCCGATTCAAGAAACTTCCCGTAAGACATGACTGCCTCGTTCGTGTAGGGCGCCACTGTTTCGTGTGATTTATCAAGATGAGGCTTTGTAATAATGGCAATATCATCAATGTACGGTTTGAAAACCTTTTTAACAGTCTGCCACCAAGTACTTTTCCATTGAGGACATGTGATAATCAAGCTATAATTGCCTCCTTCATGTAAGGCACCACTGTTTCGTGTGCTTTATCAAGATGAAGCTTTGTAATAGTAGCAATATCATCATGTACTGTTTGAAAACCTATAAATACAAAACCAAAAACTAAAAAAACACATTAGTATTATTATTATTTCCTATCATATATAAAAGTTAATAGCATGGTATAACTCACTCTAGGAACTCAAAATCTGATTTCCACTTTTGGAGTTGAGGATGAGGATGATGGAAACTTCGCTTTAAATTACTTTATATGCGTGGCAATGCAAATGTAACATAATATATCGTGACATTACTCTTTACAAACCAAGGACCTAACATTAGTTGGATTATTCACAATTTGGATAAACAACACGAACTGAACAATAAAACATGATATATTGACATTCACCTCTCTATGACTCATTACTTCATTAGCTATATGTAAAAACAATGACCCCATTAATAAATAAATCCACCGAAACAATATTATATCAGATTAAACACCTTAGTAGGACAGTCTAACATAACCAAGCAAAAGGCAATGAATGCAATTTCATTGATTGTCCTCGAAGAAGTAAAAAAGGGACCATTTGCGCAAACCTTACTCTGTTACAAATTTACCTTTCATTACTACTGTACTGATCTACTAATATGATCTGAAGATCGTGCTCCTATTTTTACTATCTATATAGCCATCCCACTGAAAACAACCTTTTGTTTAAGAAATATTGTACTACCCATAACGTGAAAAAAAGTTAGAATTTTGATGCATGTTGTGGTTTCGGGTTATTATTTCCATGTCTTTGGACATTGTGGCAAACCAATCAAGTTCAACAGTTGCATCTGCATTAAAGTGTTTATCTAACAGTTTTTAAATATCTTGCGTGTACACTGTACAGTACTCATGGGTTCTAGATCAACATAATATAGTAGGTATGAAATGACACTCACCTTGAACTTCAACATTAAGCAATTTAATATGTTCAATGTTTGTATCAGGCTATAAAAGAGCACTGCCACAACACCCTCGTCCGTGATCACCATGAACGACCTGCTTATGTCTACATTCAACACATTTGAAAAAACAAACACAAATTTTAGTCATAACACACACTTATCTCAATTGTTAAAAGATGTTCCCCACAATTTCATTTGATGATTAATTATACGTAACTAATGTACCTATGAATGTTAGTAATTTGGGGTTACCTTATATGATTATGCAGGTTTCATACTTTCGTTGCAGAAGTTGCATCTTCAATATTGTGAAGTGTCTCTCATTTCCTGCATAAAGAAATGTGTCGTTGCCTATTTCTATTCAAACTGCTTATCAGAACTTAGTACTAAAGTCACAAATCATCAGATAATATACACGTTTAAAATACTAATTCTTAGTACATTGGTAAATCATGTCATAAATCGATGAGCTTTCCTGATGGGCATATTAGATGGCATGCCTGCCCAAGGAACTGCAAGTGAAGGATCGATGTAACAAAACTATAATAGTCTGTTGTTTTTCTATTTCTAAGTAATAGAAAATAAAACATAAGCATTTGCAGAGTATTGAAATACATCCCCTCAAACAATCTCTTCACACGAAAATATGTGACATGAAAAAGCTAAATTTCAGCAAAAAAGAGTAGTTGACTAAAGAGATCAGATCAGTTGCAAATATTTGTTTTCTTCTCAAATATGGTGAAATAAGAAAAACAATCACTTCTCGTACAAAATGAATGGCCTAGAATCAGAACAGGAAATTTCAAGATAAAAAATAGAAAATAGAAACAGTACCACATCAGATTATTTCAGTGAAGTTTAGTTACAGAGTCTCCACGCCCTAATTCTTGAGGAACACCATATGCTAATTGTTTTAGGACCCATATCGGGGTTCACAGAATCATTAGACAACTTAAAAGCAATATTAAGGTAGACATTCAGTAAGCAAGTGATAAATTTAACACCATGGCGTGGTAAGCATTCTTCATATAGACTTGATGGAGGCCAGTCTTTTCGCTTAAGGATCATAGGCCACTCTTCATTTTTATATCCTTCAGATACCATTTAAAAAACCGATGAATGCTAACATCACCCAGCATGTCACAAGAGAATTAAAGTAGCCTCACAAAATATTGGTATTAGGGGGTTCTTGGATTAGCTTGTGTAGGGAGCATATTAGCTCATTTCAGTTTCAAAAGAAAAGAGGCCCAAAAAATGAGCTTATTTGAGGGCTTATTGGCTTATTTTAGTTTTTAAAATGCAAAATGCTAAACAAAATTCCTTTATAAAGGATTATTTCAGTTTTAAAACACAAAAGGCTAAAACAAAATACTTTTACAAAGGCTTATTTACTCTGTGGAAAACTAAAATTTAGGCAAATTGAAACTGATTGAGCTCTTTTGAAAATGCTAATCTAAGCACCTCCTAACTCAAAAGCAATAATACAGCAAATACACAGTATCAATAGAAGTAGAAGTAGAATGTAAAACGAACCTCACATCAGTTTAAACAATTAAGAGCACCAACTTCCAAGAGCCAGCAATGATTAACATGTGAATTCTAGCGAAAAGCAAGCCACATAAGCATGGGCTCCCAACTCAACCCAATGGTAGTTTCTAGATAATTACTGACTATTACAGGCCGTCCTTTTGACCAATGCCAGCGAAATTGATTTAGATCTCCATATTGAATGTCTATAGCACGTGGACAATAGAAATAATTCTTATTGCAGCTTTACACAACTGCTCATCATCACTTTCCCCGACAAAATTTCACGTGCACCATTCTTAGTCAAATCTTGCATGTCGTCGTCTGATTTGTGCTTTTCTAAGAGCTCTTGTGCAGAATCAAACAATTTTGAAACTTCATTCCATAGATTCAATTCCCACAGATCTGGTGGTCGACAATCGTTCGGACTTGGTAAAGGTTGTCGCGGCACCTGTAGTAGGACAGAGGACTTATCGCGATGCCCGCGGACCAATTTACGATGTCTCCGTCGCTGACGTTCGTCAAGCAGGCCACGTGGATTGGCCAGGGTCTTCTTCGGCTAATGAGACCTCGATCCCAAAGCCTTCGGAGTATCTTTTTGATAGGCGCCTTTCTTAAGAGATAGAGCACTCCTTACTCGACAGCTCAAAGCTGAACATGAAACTGGATCTGACTGCTTTCCTGTTGAAGAATGAGCCGGCTACTCATAGGCAGTGGGTTGGTTAAGGGATCCCGCCTTAGCGAGTCTTCATAGGCAATTGTCACTGCTTATGGGCCCGGTTATCTATCCGGTTGAAACAAAGTGGAGATATGACCACGCGGAGCGCCGTACCGGCCTATCGAAGCGAAGAAAGAGATCATTGAGCCCATTTAGCCGAGCGGAGCCCTTTATAAATAATATATATATATATATATAAAAAATAATAAGCTAAGGGGGGCTGGGAATCGCAAGAATTGAAAAGTCCTCCATTGAATGGGATGAGAAAGACAGGTTCGGAAATGACCGGATTAGCAGGAGGAAGGGCGTTCCGGAATACAATGGGATCTTCGTAAAGTTGATCATTATGAGTGTTACGACGAATTTGATTGGGAAGTCCAATGGCAAAAAGAGGGGGATTCATTAGCTCGTTATTTAGTACGAATCAATGAAATGACGGAATCCCTAAAAATTATTCAACAGGCACTAGAAGGAATCCCGGGAGGGCCTTATGAAAATTTAGAAATACGCCGCTTTGATAGAGCAAAAGATACTGTATGGAATGAGTTGCGACTTTCGCCATCTAGGGTGCAGCATTCTACTGCTTCGCCTAGCAGCACGACGCTTGTATTGCTCTCCCACAACCCCGTTTTCACGGTTCCACAACCAACCAAAGACAACACAATGCTGAGTTGGGAAGGATGCAAGAAGAGTCTTTAACGCGAAAATAATAGGTAAGAAGATCAGCTGAAGAGCAGATTCAAGCTCAACGGAGATAGACAGAGAAAGAAAGAGACGAATTGGGTGGTACGTGAAACTATTAGAGTTAAAGCAATTGCTGAGGCTGAAGGTCGTGCCCATGAAGCAAAACTAACTGAGGGGCATAACAGTAGGAATGCAACAGACAAGGTTTTGCACATTAACCAAACTGGAGGGCTTGGACAAAAAGACATTCTTTCTCACAAAATTGAGTAATGAAAGGAAAATCATAGTAACTGAACATACTATTTGTTAACATTGCATCAGCAACATTAGGGACTGTCACAAGATTGATCTGAAGAACTTGTAGAGAGTATAGATTTTCAGAACATGTTTATATACACGACACACGTGTAAGAGATTTCATAACTTGTTTATGACGCAACTGATCATATGTTTAATAACATTCTTTTTGAGGTATAACTCCTTAATAACGAAACCTCGTAACATCATACCTATCACGACTGTGTTGCTGTAGTCGCCAAGAGAGTCTTGTTTCATGCAAGTTTGCTTTTTGTTCCTGTAGAGAGTATGTCATGCCTTCTAATATTGGCTTTTGCCCGTATAAAAATTAAGTTCGTTGTGTTGGTCTAATCGAATTGATCTAGGTTTTATGTGCAACTCAGTCGTTCTTTGGTGGAAACAAGTAGTTGTGTCGTTGTAGTATTTTAAAAATGTGCAGAACAATTAAAGTAAATGACTTTAAAATAAATCTAAGTCTAATTAAAATAAAAGGTGCAAGTATTTAAAACATGACTGAAATTAAAGGGCACTTAAAGTAAATAACGCAAACTTAAAACTATCTAAGGCAAACTTAAAATGCAACTAAAACTTAAACTAAGGCAAGGCTAAAAATAAAGCTAAGGCAAATGAACTTAAAGTGCAACTAATGAAAAAGGCGGGAAAAATAAAGCTTGAAACTAAAAATCAAAGACAAAAACTAAAAAGAACCTGAATACAGCTCATTCGGAATAATCCTTTGTTCGGAACAATCACTCATTCGGAATGTCACCTTCGTTCGGAATGATTCTTCTTTGCTCGGAATATTACCAAAATCCTTGATCCGGAACAAATTATTCTGAATATGTCACTTATCCAAAACAATCCTTCGTTCGGAACTTATGCTGATTCAAAACTTCTTATTCGGAACTTCCTAAACCAGCCTGGTTCGGAACTCTTGATCCGGAAGTTTTCTGAAGTTCTTGGTTCGAAATACTTCCGAATAAACCTCTCTGGTTCTTGATTCGGAAATCTTCGGAATGAACAAGAAGTGTTGATTCGGAACTCTTTCGAGTGAAGCACTTTGGTTCGGAACTTTTGATCCGGAACTCTTCCGGATGAACTCCTTGATTCGGAAGTCTTCCGAGCGAACTAGAAGCTTTGATTCGGAACTCTTCCGAGTGAACTGGCTTGATTCGGAAGTCTCGGAAGTTCACTGGTTCGGAAGTTCCTGATTCGGAACTCTTCCGAGTGAAATGTTCCGAATGAAAGAGTATCTTTGCTGGCTCGGAACTTGTTGATCCGGAAGATTTGATCCGGAACTTCTTCCGAATGAAGTTTCTGATTCGGAACTTTTCCCAAAGTCTGATTCGGAACTCTCGTTCGGAACTTCTTGACTCGGAAGTTTCTGGTCTTGGAATCCTTGGATCGGAAGTTTTCCTTGTGAACAAAGAGTTGATCCGGAACTTACCTGGGAATCACAGTAACAGAAACAAACACCCCCGAAGAACAGGGAAATACAGTAACACGAATCTAACCACAATTTAACCAAAATCAAACACAAGATTAAACCAAACTAATAACAAAACATCCAATAATCATAAACAAACTATCCAAATCAATAAAACTAACAAATCTAAGCACAATAATCAAAACCCACTTTGATCAAAATAAGAATATGAACATAAACATAAACATAAACATAAAAATCAAAGATTAAGAAAGGTAGATAGGAGATTAACAAGATAAAGTAAAGATTGACAGGAATTAAATGGAAACTTACTTGAAATTAAAGGAATTTAAGGTGCAAGACAAGGTATTTAAATTTGACAAGTATTTAAATGACAAGGTAATTAAAAGTGGAAGACTAATTGTCACACTTAGCCAACAAAATGAAATGATTAACTTCCTAATCTATTTATAGGGGAGGATTAGGAAGCTTCCTCCCCTCCTTCATTTTCTCTTAATTGCATCATTAGGCCCTTCCTTCTTAATCTCTTTGTTAATTGCATGCTTAGTCCTTTTCTTCTTATCTTCTTTAATCTTGGACTTTTAATGACTTTTGGCTCGTGATTTCTTTGAACTCGTCTTTTAATTCTTCAATAAAGTAGACTTGAGTTCTTCGGCTTTAAGTAAACTTCCGTCTTTTGACTTTTTCTTCGATAAATCTTCAGAATTGGTCTTGGACTTCCGTTCTTTTTGCACTCTTGACTTCTTGACTTCGTCTTTCATCTTTTCTTCAATAAAAGCCCGTGAATGCCCGTGTTTTCTTCACTTTTCACCTTTTCGTCCTAAATCACAACAAAAACACAAACCACGTATAATTCCGACATAAAAGACATAAAATACACGTTTTGGCTCGGTTATTATTGTAATTAAGTGGTAAAAGGGATGGGTGTTTACACACCTATCAAATCCCCTACACTTGACCATTGCAATGTCCTCATGCAATGCACTAGTTACAAAGCACGTTTACACTTTTCATCATAATCAATCCGCGTTGGCCTTTATTAAAGAGATAGGAAACTATAAACATTCAAAGTAAAGAAATCAAAAAGCATACCTTGGGTTTTGGAAATGTCATGAATAATCATCATCCTCAAGTTTTCACTTTCTCCAAACCAAGCTTAAAAACGAGATCATTGTTATTATAAGTTTAGCAAACTAACACGAACTCATGTGGGCCAATTATTTACTTAGACTCCCTTATTCCTAGGTGTATCTCTTATATTTTATTGTTGTCTTGAATGATCACGAGGATGCATTGTTTGACTTATTTCGATAGTTTATTAGGCCGAAAACAAAGTGAACGATTTAATCAATAGTTAGCTAAAGGACAAAATCTTTTAAAACTGCTTCTCGGGACCTCATAAAGTTCATATCTTGGCATAACTCGCTTCGCGATTTGAGACCTTTCTCGGACCGATATTTGGCAGCGATTTCATACTTCAAACCTTGAGAGACGTTCATGAAATTATGGTCTTCTCTTCATAATGGAATTTCTTCACTTGAAGTTTTGAGAGATTCATACTTGGACCACGACTTCTTCATTTTTCTCCAATCATTATTTTGGACTTTGATATACAACGATCCGCCTCCTTTTATGACTTGGATCTATTTATCCTCATACCTTGCTAGGGTCTTTTCGGATACACTTCTCCATGACTTTTGGGGAGTTTTTGCTTTTCGTCGTGTGTCTCGATCCTTCATATTGATTTTCGATAAATGATTCTTCACATCACTTTGGATCTTTAGCAACAAAATATAGCCCTCATGCCTTGTTAGGGCCTTTTTGGACTCGCCAATCTTCGCATCCCGCTTCAATAAGTTATGCCTTGGCTATGAACTCTAATCCATACCGAGCAACTTTTAAACGATCTTGGGCTAGAAGCTAAGTAACTTTTCAAATCGTACAACCTTATTTATTGCAGATAAATTTATTAGCAAGCGATGGGAGAATAGGCTTATAATTAACTCACATAAATTCCCGAAAGAATACCAAACTTATAATTGACTTTATCATCTCTCGTTCTCCACAGTTTAAAATCTCAAGGAATGAGACTCGTGGATGCTTAGCCTATTAACTCAAAGTTTTGGGTTTTCGAGTTGCCTATAGGATCTTGCAAATTCTTAGACTTTTTCAAGTTTAGAAATCGCATTTTAAAGTTCCCTTGATAAACGACTCTCTCTAGGATCAATTATAGGAACTTGCGAAAAGTTCTTGTTCTTAACCCGTGAGAGTTAAGACTTTCGCGTTTTATAGCTCCCTATATAAAAGCCTAGCAAAACATGATTTAAACACGTTAAGGATACTAGCTAGAGTAACTTATATAAGTAAACTCGGGTTGAGTCAAAAGATTCACAATGTTTGAAAATTAAAACCACTTTATTAAAAATTTATTCTAATAAGGAAAGAAAATAACTATACAAAGGGAAAAACTAATAGGCCAAAATAGATCAAAAATTTTGAAAAATGTCGAAAAATAGATTTTCCGAATAAATGAGGACAAATACAAGGAAAAGGCCACTTAACTTCGATAGAAATCCCCCCTACACTTAAGATAAACATTGTCCTTAATGTTTAAGCATGTGGGAGTAAACTCCCCTACACTTAGGACATTGTGCACGTTGTTTAAATCTTGCTAAGGAAGGGACAACTAAAGAGATTCCTAATTTAATATTGGAAAATATAAAATAGTGAATCGAAAAGAGTTAGGATAGAACCGGGAAGAAGTGAACACGGAATCACGGGTCGTCAAGAATCATCAAGAGTGGATCATTGAGCGCTCGAATCCCTGATTAAGAGAGGAGAAGAGGAAATAGCAAACCAACGGGTCTCCCCTACACTTAGGATAAAGAAAGCTAAAAGATAGATGCATGGGTTGCCTCCCAAGAAGCGCTTGATTTTTGTTAACTGAGTCGTGAGCCTGACTCGACCTTGATTATCAATGGAAGAAGCATGAAACACATCCACCAGGATCAAAGACATAGTTTTCGTCCATCAATAAGCACAAGCTTAAGGCGAACAAGGCAAGCCAAAGAAGAGTAGGCAAGGTTCCCTTAAGCAGCGATGGAGCACGGTGGAAGCAAGGGTGAAGTGGTGCAAGCATGTCTTAAATATTTCCAAAGATTTTTCCTTTTATATCATCAGGTGGATACTGAGATGGCTGCAGAATATCGATACCGTGGTCGAACACCTTTTCCTTTAAGGGAAAATAGCACTCAGGCTCAGCAGAGTGTGAAGATGATCCGCGAAGAAGCACAACCTCGTCCTCAGAAGGGGGACAAAGAGGTGTTAAATCATACGTGCTGCAGATATTGGTGTCGATCGGTTTCTTCTCCTTTGAAAGAATGTTCTTCAAATCCAAAGTAGGATCAAGACGATAATCTTCAAAATCATAAGGAGGAGCATCACTCTCATGAGGGAAGTAAGTGTTGAGAAACGTAGAGAAATCTTCCTCAAATGAGTAATCGTCCAAATTAGGATCGAGTGATGGCGGAGGATCTTCATCATGTGAAGAATCGCTCGAAAGAGTATCAGCCTCATCGAAATCATCATATGTGGGCAGCTCGGGATACTCAGAAGTAAGGTCATCATAATCATCCGAATCTGAGCTAGAATCATCATCATAAGCATCAAAGATCGGTGGAAAATCATAAATGGGTAAAGGTTCCAAATTGGAGAGAGAATCATCCACATAAACTTCAAAAAGTGGATTATCAATGGAAGAATCGAATAGAGGATTGTTATAGACAACAAAGTTATCATGCACATTAATCATATTCACTGATTCTCGGCCTCCAAAGGATTTGCCTGTAAGCTTTCCCATTTTAAAAACTTGTGCATCATCCCTGACTCTTAAGATTAACTCACCTTCGGCAACATCAACTAAAGCCCGTCCGGTTCTCAAGAATGGCCGACCAAGTATTAAAGGAATACGAGGGTCCATTTCATAATCAACTACCACAAAGTCGACCAGGAAAGTAAATGTGCCAACTTTTATGAACACGTCTTCGGCTATACCAACAGGGTAAGCGAGAGTGCGATTTGCAAGTTCAAGAGTCATCTTTGTTGGAGTGAGGTCGGGTAATGATAGTGTTTTCCAAACACTCAAAGGCATAAGATTAATACTAGCCCCGAGATCAGCAAGGGCAGTAAATTCTTCAGTTTTGTTGAACACGCAAGGCAACACAAAACGACCGGGATCTCCAAGCTTTTCCGGAAGTTCTTTAAGAATAACTGCAGAGCAGTTTTCATTTAAGCGTGTGTTGGCGAGCTCAATCAACTTTTCCTTCTTGTTAAGCAATTCCTTAAATGCTTTAACAAATTTGGGCATGTGGACAAGTGCTTCAAGAAAGCTAATGTTGAAGTTCATCTGAGAGATAATCTTCACATAGCGTGTCACTTCAGAGTCATCCTTGGTTAGCATTTTGGTCTTGCCTAAACGAGAGGGATAAGGGATATT
Source organism: Glebionis coronaria (assembly GCA_025667525.1). Taxonomy (NCBI): domain Eukaryota; kingdom Viridiplantae; phylum Streptophyta; class Magnoliopsida; order Asterales; family Asteraceae; genus Glebionis; species Glebionis coronaria. The sequence goes on from CM046874.1 coordinate 478,154,275, forward strand.
GGGTTTGGGTGGTGAAGGTGTAGGTGTAGTAGGTAAAGGTTGAGATGTTGAAGGGTCCTTCCTAGGTACATCGTCATGACGAGGCGGAGACGGTAATGGTGCACTAATACTAGGTGTAGGAGGAGTAGGGATAAATGGTGGTGGAGGAGGTGTACATGATGGGGGTGGGATTGGTGGATCGACAATGGTAATTCCACTACGAGTAGTAATAGCACTCACATTAGCTCGCGGATTGGTGACGGTGTTTGAAGGTAGAGAACTCGAAGTAGAAGGTTGAGCTGCGGGCAAGAAACTAGCAAGCATATTCTTCAAATCATTGGTTTGATTGCTGAAGGAGGATTGGATATTATCGCGAAGCTCGGATCTAATCTCATTCCCTTGCTTGGTAATATCTCCTTTAAGATTGATAATTTGACTCTGCAGATTCTTGATTTGCTCACCTTGGGTTCTCATGATGGCTTCAACATCCGGGTTAATGGGTGGGGTTTGTTGAGCGGGTGGGTGATAAGGATTAGAAGCACGAGGTGGGATTTGGTTGCTTCTATTGTAGTTGTTGGCGGGGTTTTGGTTTTGAGGAGAAAAACTGGGTGAAAGGTAATAGTTGGATCGGTAACTCAGCAAATTTCTATCCCCTTGAGGTCGAGCTTGGTAATTTTCCGATGAATAATTACCATAAGCAGCATACACATTTTCCGGATTTCCTTGAGTTAAAGGACAATCGGTGTATGAGTGAGGACCGCCGCATGTTTCACAAGGATTAGCAACCGCTTTAACTTGTTGTTGTTGTTGGTTTGAAGCGAGAAGCGTGATACTTTTGCTCATTTCAGTCATCATGCGGGTGAGTTCGGTCATATCAGGGTTTGCTGAAGTGGAAGAAACATTGACTCTCGGGTTGTTCCTTGAAGAAGCAGAGGAATCCCAGTTTTTGTGGTGAGTAGTCATGTTCTCAATTAGCTCTCTACACTCCTCGGGTCTCCTTTTCATGAATGTGCCACCGGCGGCTGCATTAATCGTATCACGATCACGAAAAGTCAAACCGTTGTAGAAAGTATCAATTAAGGTCACAGGGAGCATGTTTTGGTTTGGACAACGATCAATCAAGACATTATATCTTTCCCAAGCATCAAAAAGAGATTCATCGGGTTCTTGCATGAAACCGCTGATTTGATTGCGAAGGCTTGTGACCATGGATGGTGGAAAGTAGCGCGACAAAAAGCGTTGAGTCATGTCATCCCAAGTGTGAATAGAATTCTTCGGGAGACGATCAAACCATTTCTCGACATGATGTGATAAAGTATGTGGAAAGAGTTGTAGGCGAAGAACATCCATCATGGCACCAGGCAACTTCATGCTTTGGGTGATTGTAATGAACTTGTCGAGGTGTTTGTTGGCATCATCATCAGGCAATCCACGGAAAGGATTTGTTTGCACTTGCTGAATCATGTGGTGCTTCAACGAAAACTCAGGAGCGTTGATTTGCATCGGCGCAATCGGTCCTCCTCGTCCAAACATGGTAGGTTGACAAAGCTCTTCCATTGTCCGAAGATCGGACTGTGGAAGAACATTGTTGTTATTATTGTTGAGGTGCGGTGGATTATTGTTGTTGTTAAACCTGACATACTTAAATCTTCTTGAGACTCGGGCTCTTGATAATTAGAAGATCTAGTACGCATACACCTGAAAATGCAAAAGAAAAATAAACCAAACACAAAGACAATATATATACACAATAAAGATAAAATCTTTTTGGATTTTTGAAATTTTTTATTTTTATGGATTTTTATCAATTTTTAATTTTTTTATGGTTTTTTGATTTTTTTAAGGCAAGAAAATAACGCTCACAAGTGAACGGATCCTAAAAAGCAACGCGTCTTTCACAGAAAACCGTTAATCTTTACGAAAAGAGCCGGCAGCGGCGCCATTTTAATATTGGCTTTTGCCCGTATAAAAATTAAGTTCGTTGTGTTGGTCTAATCGAATTGATCTAGGTTTTATGTGCGACTCAGTCGTTCTTTGGTGGAAACAAGTAGTTGTGTCGTTGTAGTATTTTAAAAATGTGCAGAACAGTTAAAGTAAATGACTTTAAAATAAATCTAAGTCTAATTAAAATAAAAGGTGCAAGTATTTAAAACATGACTGAAATTAAAGGGCACTTAAAGTAAATAACGCAAACTTAAAAATATCTAAGGCAAACTTAAAATGCAACTAAAACTTAAACTAAGGCAAGGCTAAAAATAAAGCTAAGGCAAATGAACTTAAAGTGCAACTAATGAAAAAGGCGGGAAAAATAAAGCTTGAAACTAAAAATCAATGACAAAAACTAAAAAGAACCTGAATACAGCTCATTCAGAATATTCCTTTGTTCGGAACAATCACTCATTCGGAATGTCACCTTCGTTCGGAATGATTCTTCTTCGCTCGGAATATTACCAAAATCCTTGATCCGGAACAAATTATTCTGAATATGTCACTGATAAGACTGCTTTTATACATAGTCTCATCGTCCAATCGAGCTTAAAATGCATAAAATATCATTAAAACTGCCAAATATATGCTCGTGTTTGTTGCTTGTGTATTTTAGGTACGGATATTGAGGAAATGACAAAAAGATCACAAGAATCAATCAAAAACGAACACGGGAAACGAAGCCGCACAATGAAGCGGGCCCAAATCTGGAATTTCCAAAAATGACCCTGAAGAATTGAAGATTTGCAAGATTGGTCCCTCATTTTTGAAGACTTGGCAATTTATACCCTTGCAAAACTCATAAAATGCATTGTGGACCCTAAATTATCAAGATATTACAAGTTCAGTCCTTGAAGAATCCAAGAATTGCATTTGAAGCCCTTGGAAAAAGTTTGGAAACATTTAGTGCCAAAAATGACAAGTTGCCAAAAGTTGATACAAGTAAAAGGGGCGTTGTTGGCTATTATTTACAACATGAAAGAAGAGTGAAACTTGAGGGGGTCAACCAGTCAAACAGCCAAACCTGCCCACCAATCCCCTCCTTACACGTCAGCTTAACCCACCCATTTACCCAAACCCTTACCCAACTACCCAACCAAACCCGTTACCCACCCAACCAGGTTTATTTAATAAACCTGGTCAATTAGTCAACCAAATTTCCCACTTAACACTTAATTTTAAAAACTAATTCCCTAATTCAGATCAAATCCTCCCCATTATCCTATAAACCCTAACATAAAACCCAGTCCTAATTACTTTCATGTTTAACCTAAACCCTAATTAATATTAGGGGTTTTACTCAGAACCCCACTCCCAACACACCCACACACCCAGAAAATGACCCTTGTACTGTTTGTCCCCTCCCTTGCTACACTCATCACATGGTACTTGACCCAATGAACGTCCCACAAGAATTTCGTGCTTCCAAAGGGATTTTTGAATGATCAAGATCACAAGAAGACAACTATCCATCCAGCTAGCATCACATGGCATGGTTTTTGACCAAGATTCCCCAAGAACTTCAAGGGCATTTAGGGCTTTTCAGCCATTAGGGTTTACACTTTTTTGTAATATTTTATTAGTCTTCTAGTTTGTTCTATAGCCTAGTATAAATACACCCGTATGTAGGATGTATTTTCTTGTTCCAGATTTTGCAAAAACCCTTTTGTAATTCCTTTTTATGAAAATAAAGTTGGTATTTTATTGTTAAAAGTAATTCCTTTTTGTTTGATAAAAGTTGGTGTTTTGTGTGTCTAGCAAATCTGAGTTCCACATTTGATTATTAGTTCAAGGTTTTTCAAATTTCATCCTTTTTCAAGTTTTTGAAAAATGTTGAAATTTTGGGTAAATACTTGTTCTGAATCTTGGTTTTCCAAGATTTTGGTTGGTTGTGTAAGTGTTTTCAAAGGAAGTTAGTTGGAAAGGTTTTAAAAAGATTTGAAAGTTTGGAAAGAAAAATCAGAAAATCATATTATTGTGCATTGTGTTTGTTCACTTTGATCTTAGCAGGTTTTTGGAGATTGTTTGTCAAAGGTTCAGCATAGACCCGAGTCTATTGGAGGTGGCTAAGCTGCCACTAAGGGACCTGGATGTAGGTCCCTTAAGGTAAAAATCCTTGTGTCCCTTTTTAGTTTTCAACATTTTTGGTGTTTATGTGATTTTGCATGTAAACTTGTCATTTGTTTGTTTAAGTGTTTGAAACTGTTTATTTAGATATTGTATGCATGCTAGGTTGGTTTGATTCAGTGTGGTTAGATTTTTAATTGATTTGCTTTGAAAATTTTCATATTCAGAAGTTAAAGGGGTGTTTGGATTTGCATATTAATTGATGCTCTTTGGTTGATTTTGTGTTAAAATCTGTTAGAATCTCTCACTAGGTTAGTATTAGGTGCTAAGTATAATTTGTTTTCAGTTTGGGTAGGTTTTAAACCATATGCATGCTTAAAATTTGGAAAATAAAGCTAAAATCAGATAATGCCTTGATTGACTGATTTTGTAAGAATTTGAGCCTCCAAATCTTGTAAGCTGCAAGTTAGTAGGTTGTTTAAGGATTGAGAATCATTTGTATGTTAGTTGGTGGACTTGTGTGCAAGATTTAAGCATTGGAATTTCATTTTTGTGCAAGTTATTTGTGTCATTTGTTCATCAGAAACCTAAGTTGCTTAATCAGAAACTTGTATTGGCTATCTTGTTTGAATTTATGAAATACTTGCTTTTTTTGTGCATTCACTTGACTCCTTATACTCAACAGAGTATAAGGGTGCCATATTGTCCATCAACAATCAACAAAAATCAAGGATCAAGTCCTCTTGGTTCAATCTTCACTAGTGAAGAAATCACTTGTGTTCATCAGTCACAAAGTCCTATCTGTGCACGTTTTGGTTTCCAGTTTGTTTTAATCTTGCTCTAATTTGGATTTGATTTGGGTTTTTGAAGTTTAAATAGTCCTTGTTTTGTGTTTTTAAAGTTTAAAAAAGAAAAAAAAATAAAGAGAAAATAGGACGTGGCCAGGACTCGAACCTGCGCCACTCCTCCCACACACAAACGACTTAACCATCATGCCCTAGGGTCTTTGACTGTTAAGTCTTTGCAACGTTTAATATTTAAGGATTGTTTGTTTCTTGGCTTATTTAGCTAACAGCTTAATATTAAGCTGTTTTCAGCTTAATCCTTTAAGTTTTTTTTCATTTAGTATTTTTGTTTTGTTTTTATATAGGTTTAGGACTTTTTGGTGTTAAAAGTTTATTTTTCCCGTATTTGATTTATTTTCTAGGATTATTTTTAATTTAAATTTTGAAAAGTAATTAAAAAATAGGAAAAGTTATTTTAAAAATCTGAAAAAATAGTTTTTAGGTTTTGACTTATATTTTTGAGGTTTACAGCCATTTAAGTTTTCAAAAAGTCTTATTTTTGATTTTATAGGATTTTAGGGTTTTTTACCAACTTTAAAGTTTAATATAAAATTATTAAATAGGTTCTAGAAACTTTTAATTGCATTTTTGTCTTAGTTATAATATTCTAGATTTTTGGTAATTTTTTAGATTTATTTTATAAACTTTGAATTTTTATGATTATTTTAATATTATTTTATTATTAAAAATTAAAAGTTTGTTTTTTCTAATTTTTTCATTTTTCCTAGATTGTAGACACTAAATTAGGAATTTTGTAACTTTCCAAATATTTTTAGGACTTTTCAATTATTTTCTAGATTTAATTTAAGTTTTAATTGATTTTAATAGTTTTTAAGTGTTTAAAAATAGTTTTATTTGGTTTTAAAATTTTAAAAAATACTTTTTAGCTTAATTAGGTTATTTTTGAGGTTTACAAACTTTAAGATCTTGTTTAGGGCTTTTTAATAATTAATTGTGATTTTTAGGGCTTTAATTAGCATTAAAAAGTCATTATCTAATTAATTAAAAGGTTTTAGCAAGTTTGGATTTGTTGTAAACTCTTAGAATTTTATTGTGGATTTTTAGTGATTTTTAGGAATTTTTAGTTTAAAAATTTTAATTTTGCACTTTTTACGGTTTTACGTGAACGCGTTTTCGTCTTAGTTTAATCCGTTTTCCTCTTCGTCATTCTCTTCTCATCTCATTTCTTTCTTCCTTTTTCAATCATATAAAATCACAATCAAAATCAATTCATTACACAACACACTAGCCTCCTCGAGAACGAACTTACTTAGGGTCATTCACACACGGTTTTCCTAAATCGTCGTGCACGCTTGCCCTATATTTTAGTTGCTTGTTTTTCCTAAAGCAAGTATCTAATTTTACAACAATCATTTTGGCGCCGCTGCCGGGGAGGCGTGTTGTGTTTTGATTGAACCATTGTTGTTTTTATATAGCCATAATTAGTATTTGTATTAGTAGCACTCTACTAATACGTATTATCGTTTTTCGGTTTTTGTCTGAATATTATTAATATATTGTATACGTAGAAAATAAATTCACAAGTACTCCAAATACGTGAGAAATCACAACCTTGACTTGGGAGGTCATTACCCAATCATTGTATTCGAATCTCAAACCAAAGAAAAAAGGCAAAAATAGATAAATACTTTCGTGAAGCTTAATTTTGAAAATACAAACTATAAGGTGGGTATTAGGCGGTTGTATTTCACGACCTAAAGGAAAAAGGCTCTTAAGTGCTTCGGGCCGCCTCGTTTCCTCCGCTTGCTTGTGCGTATTTTTATTTTGAGAGCTAATCGAGGGTTTTGCCGCCCAAAGTATTATTACATATCATATATATTTTCTTGGTTTCTATTGATTAAACCCTCTTGAACGATTTGGTGTTCCACCATCGTTCTAAAGTCATCGAAGGCGTTCACTTCACGTGATCGTTTTCATTCCTTGAGGCTTCTTTAATCAAGAGATTTGATTAAGGAGGAGATTTGTAGATTTTTGTCTACTTAATACATTCACCAATTTCCAAAAAAAGGTTAATACCATCAAAAACCACAGAAAAAATTGAAAAAATTAAAAACACCAAAAAGAATCTTCTTTGCTCGTCTCCTCGTTGTACGTGACGTTTATGCTAACTCGTAATCAAGCAAAACGTGCACGTAGACGAAAGAACAAAACTCCCACTCCAACTCATTCTAGTGAGGAGTCTCCTATTGACGAACCCATTGTACGAGAAGCACCAACCATGGCGAATCGAACTATGATGGAGTTACTTCAAGCACCCACCGAGGGTTATGGAGAATCTATTGTGATTCCCGTAATCCTTGCGGAGAATTTTGAGGTGAAAACGGGTTTGTTGTCGATGATCCAAAACAACAAATTCCGTGGTGATGAGAAGGACAATCCTCACAACCATATCCGCCAATTTAATCGTCTTACCGCCACTTGCAAATTCAAGGATGTCTCGAATGACTCGATTAAGATGATGCTTTTTCCGTATTCCTTAGCGGGGCCCGCAAAAATTTGGTTAGAGAAAGAGCCACCCAATTCTATATTGACGTGGAAGGATCTCGTTTCAAAATTTGTGAACCAATTTTTTCCGCCCTCTAAGACTAGGCATTTGAAAAATGAGATTTCAAAATTTTCACAAGAATCAAATGAAAGTTTTTCAACGGCTTGGAATAGGTTTAAGGAGATGTTACATGAATGTCCTCATCACGGTTTTTCCGACTTGCACCAAATTGACACGTTTTACAATGGACTTAACGATCATGAAAGAGATTATTTAAATGCCGCCGCGGGTGGTAATTTTTTGTGTAAAACGGTTGAAGAAGCTTTGGTCATAATTGAGAATAGGTCTAAGGTTCATAGCCCTCGTAACACACCGAGTGTTGCCAAATTGGGCTCGTCATCGTCTCGTAGCATTAATGCTTTACATGATGAGGCAAATGAAGAAAATCGATTTTTTGATAGATTTGCTAGCCTTATGTCCCATTGGAAAGCTCAAGAAGCTTCAAATTCCGCTTCGGTTAAAGCGGTTTCTAAAAGTTGTTTGTCGTGTGGTGGAGCTCATGATCTTTCCGAGTGCATTACCGCGGATGGTAACACTTCGAGTGCTTATGTAGCCACGGGAACTTATAACCAAATCGGTCAAGGTTCCCGCCAAAATCAAGCTCCACCAAATCAAAATGCTAATAATTATCGCAACAACAACCAAGGAAATTACCAAGGAAATCAAAGGAATTATAATAAGGGTAATTATCAAAGTGGAAATGGGCAAATTTCTAATCAAAACCAAAACCGTGATTTTCAAACTTCTACTCAAGGTTTTCAAAATGATCACACCAAAAATCTTCAAGGAGAGTTTTTGAATTATGCAAAGGCTAATGATGCTAAGTTTGACAATATGCAACGTGAAATGGTTAGCTTAAGATCTGAGTTGAAAAACGAGCTTAAAAACGAACTTGCTAATGAACTTAAAACTCATGCTAATAAAATGGAAGGAAATGTCCAACGACTCCAACAAAATCAACAAAAAATGGAGCAAGGTCAACATGAGATTAAGCAAGAATTGTTAAAAGCGGATGCTAGGCAATCTAAGATTGAAGACCGAATGGGAAAAATGTTTTAAGCTATCATGTGTAAGCCCTCTTCTTCGGGTGGTCTTCCTAGTGATACCATCGTGAACCCGAAAGGAGAATTGAAGGTTATTACTACTCGTAGTGGTAAAACTTTCAAAGAACCCATTTCTCGTCCAAGTACTTCTATGGAGAAGGAAAAAGAGAAAGAACCCGAGGTGTTGGTTGAAAAGGAGCAAATTCCAAGCCCACAAAGTACCGCTCAAACCACACCTACGGTTGAACCAATACCAATCATGGAACCCGAGATTCCAAGGCCTTTGCCTACTATGCCCCAACCCACACCACCTTTACCCTACCCTTCAAGACGAGACAAGGAAAAGGCACAAGAACGAAATAACTATCAATTTGAACTTTTTATGAAAATGTTTCGTGACTTGCATTTTAATATAAGTTTTGCCGACGCCTTAGTCATGATGCCTCGATTTGCCGCGAACTTCAAAAGTATGTTGAATAACAAGGAGAAATTGCAAAAGTCGTCTAGTTGTTCATCGGTTTTTCTAAGCCGCATACCTCAAAAAGTCGGTGATCCTGGAAAGTTTTTAATCCCATGTGCTATACAAGACATGGAAGAATGCTACGCCTTGGCCGATCTTGGTGCTAGCATTAAATTGATGCCTCTTGAGATTTTTAAATCGCTCAATCTTCCCAATCTCACTCCTTCAAGAATGTCAATCGAAATGGCCGATCATTCTACGATTCTAGCTTGTGGAGTTGCCGAGGACGTCTTTGTAAAAGTTGGAAAGTTCTACTATCCCGTAGACTTTATTGTTGTTGATATTCCTATCGATCCTAAAGTTCCGTTAATTTTAGGTCGATCTTTTTTGGATACCTCGAGAGCACTTATCGATGTGCATGCTAGGAAAATCACTCTTCGTTTCAATGAGGAAGAACTCGTCATTAATGCAACCCAAAACTCCACTCTTTCTCATGTGTATTCGATCACGTCTTTGTACAATGTCAATCCCATCAAAAACATTTGCAAAAGAATTTCAAATAGAGTTTTAGGAGTTGTTGATAAAAATGAAGTTCTGTCCCCTCCGCCGGTGGAGGTTAAGAGTGTTAAGCCTACAATTCCAATCTCGAGTGATTCTTCGGATGATGAATATGTTGATCCCGATGGGGGAGTTTACTTTGTTGACAAAAGATTTGAGAACTTACCACCACCTTTGCCAAAACGGTTTCAAAATGTGAGAATTTTTAGTGTGACTAACATTGCTTTAGAAACACCAAATATTTTTGACATAATTAAATCGGGTTTTCACAAGGAGAGTGTAAAAGATGAAAAAGGAAAAGATTTTGAATTGAATTTAAAAGATTTTTCTACAACTCTAACTCCGTCATCACCGCGTGTATTGAGTGCTACAAGCTCGTCTTCTCCTTTTTACGGTGCTTTGTGTGGACTTAGTGTGGGGGAAGTCCCATATGTTCCCTCCCCTTTCTCCACCGAGGACGAGATATTTGATCCTGGAATTGCTTACAAAGGGAAATCTCGGTCTTCCACCGATGCAATAAATGGAAAATCTTTTCATTTGATTGGTGCAAGTCTACCTCGAGTAGCTCATGTTTTTAGAGACTTACCCATTGTCCCACCCTTCTATTTCTTCTCTCCTATTTTCTTGAAACCCTTTGGGTTTGTGTTGACTATTGATGAAGTGGCGTTGATTTGTTTTTCCAATGAAAACGAAAACGCCATCTTCGATCCCGGTATTTTGCACCATCAAAGGACTTAGTCCTTAATACCGGTTGTTTTTTGGCCTTGTTTATCATGTAAGCCCCACCAAAAATTGACCATACCATGATATCCCAAAATGATCACATTTATGGGGATTCGAGTCGAGCTCATGACTCGGTAATCAAAAACGAGGTGCCTCGTGGGGGAGACCCATGCTTATCCATGTACATATTATTGCTTTTTAGTCAACCTAATGTGAGGGGATTTGTGCCCTTCCAACCTTTGTTCCGTGGTTGTTTGTGCATTGTGGTTTTTAGATCATGATCTCACGATTGGAGCCTCTCGTGTTCGTTTTATGGGAGCACTCGATCGTTTGCTTTGGAGACTTTCTCAATATCCAAATGATATATCCTTTGATGTTCTAACCTTAGGTTTTTAGCACACTTCATAAACGGCTATTAATTTATTGGTTACACCCTTTCCATGCTAGATTAGGCATTCGACTACGTCTCTAGTATGGGGGTGTTTTGCACCCCTAGACTCGAAATATTGAGGACAATGTTTAACTTTAGTATGGGGGGGTGAATAGATACTTGCCTTGCCAAACCTTCACGCTTTCCAAAGTTCATCTTTTTGTTTATCGTTTTGTTGCAAAATAAGGCTAAAAATGGCCAAATTTTAAATTTTTCTCATGTTTTATAAGTGTTTGAAGACACGAATGTAGATTTTCCGATGGCGAGAATAAGAGGAATTTTTGACTCGACCGTGCGTGTTGAGCACTTATCTTTGATTCCTTAACTACACATTAGGCTAAGTCTCTTAAATGAGGACGAGAAATGATAGAGTTAATTATAAGTTACTATGCTAAACGTAGAGTACTCGTATTCTTTCAAAAACTCATGTGTTCTCGTTGTTTGCTTATTCTCCCTTCGCATGTAAATATTTTTTGCTTAATAAATATTGACTTAGCGGTTTAGTTAGGATTGTTGGGTTTCTAGTCTTTTCTAGTAGCTTCCGTGTAATTAAATTGGGGAGACATTAAGGTATCGCCAGCGTCACGGTTTTGAAGTATTGGCATCCAATAATCGAAAGCTTCACCTAATAATAAGATTTCAAGTGCTCACCTAAATCTAACAAACAATTTGAAGCCCCACAAGGCCGAAAAATCTATGCAAAATTGAAAGTGAATCAAGCCTTAATCTTCGAAGCTTTAAAGATCCAAAATTCGCTTTAGCGTGAGGATATACGTCTTTGGCTAATAAAACCACCGATGAGGCGGATAATAAAAGGCAAGGCAAGACCAAAGTCATAATAAAAGCTTCATGGCGAAGTTGAATAAAAGATGGAGGTAAACCAAAGATAATAAGGCCCTTCCGTTAGGGGGCGTATAAAAGTCTTGGTAATAAGTCTCATGTTCAAAACCGTTATAAAACCGTGTTTATCGATTCTTCTTGTCAACTTAATTTTTTAACATCGTTGTCTATTAGGAGGGGTTATTGATTTGATGGTCTTAGTTACACCGTTAGGACTCTATTTTTAGACCTAAATCTCTATTATCGTATAAGTCAACAATGTATCCTCGTGAAACATTCAAGACATAATAAAATATAAGAGATACAACTTAGGAATAATGGGAGGATAAGTACGTGATTAGGGCATATGAGTAGTGTTAGCATTACTAACTTATAATGACAATGATCTCGTTGCACGCTTGGCATGGAATTAAGGTGAAAATCGAGGACGATGAAATTATTTCTAACGAAGCATTCACGTGTTCTTATTCTATGAACCTAAACGTCCCATTTTGTGATGAAAATCATACATTATGTCTAAAACGCAAGTAGTATTAGTGTAGCTAGTTTATCATTTCAATAAAGTAAATAAATTGAATTTTGGAGGTGCTATGATACTTTATTCTAGCATTGCGTGAGGGCACGGCAATGGTTTAGTATGGGGGAGTGATGAGACTACTTTTATACATAGTCTCATCGTCCAAATCGAGCTTAAAATGCATAAAATATCATTAAAACTGCCAAATATATGCTCGTGTTTGTTGCTTGTGTATTTTAGGTACGGATATTGAGGAAATGACAAAAAGATCACAAGAATCAATCAAAAACGAACAAGGGAAACGAAGCCGCACAATGAACCGGGCCCAAATCTGGAATTTCCAAAAATGACCCTGAAGAATTAAAGATTTGCAAGATTGGTCCCTCATTTTTGAAGACTTGGCAATTTATACCCTTGCAAAACTCATAAAATGCATTGCGGTCCCTAAATTATCAAGATATTACAAGTTCAGTCCTTGAAGAATCCAAGAATTGCATTTGAAGCCCTTGGAAAAAGTTTGGAAATATTTAGTGCCAAAAATGACAAGTTGCCAAAAGTTGATACAAGTAAAAGGGGCGTTGTTGGCTATTATTTACAACATGAAAGAAGAGTGAAACTTGAGGGGGTCAACCAGTCAAACAGCCAAACCTGCCCACCCAATCCCCTCCTTACACGTCAGCTTAACCCACCCATTTACCCAAACCCTTACCCATCTACCCAACCAAACCCGTTACCCACCCAACCAGGTTTATTTAATAAACCTGGTCAATTAGTCAACCAAATTTCCCACTTAACACTTAATTTAAAAAACTAATTCCCTAATTCAGATCAAATCCTCCCCATTATCCTATAAACCCTAACATAAAACCCAGTCCTAATTACTTTCATGTTTAACCTAAACCCTAATTAATATTAGGGGTTTTACTCACAACCCCACTCCCAACACACCCACACACCCAGAAAACGACCCTTGTACTATTTGTCCCCTCCCCTGCTACACTCATCACATGGGACTTGACCCAATGAACGTCCCACAAGAATTTCGTGCTTCCAAAGTGATTTTTGAACGATCAAGATCACAAGAAGAAAACTATCCATCCAGCTAGCATCACATGGCATGGTTTTTGACCAAGATTCCCCAAGAACTTCAAGGGCATTTAGGGCTTTTCAGCCATTAGGGTTTACACATTTTTGTAATATTTTATTAGTCTTCTAGTTTGTTTTATAGCCTAGTATAAATACACCCGTATGTGGGATGTATTTTCTTGTTCCAGATTTTGCAAAAACCCTTTTGTAATTCCTTTTTATGAAAATAAAAGTTGGTATTTTATTGTTAAAAGTAATTCCTTTTTGTTTGATAAAAGTTGGTGTTTTGTGTGTCTAGCAAATCTGAGTTCCACATTTGATTATTAGTTCAAGGTTTTTCAAATTTCATCCTTTTTCAAGTTTCTGAAAAAGGTTGAAATTTTGGGTAAATACTTGTTCTGAATCTTGGTTTTCCAAGATTTTGGTTGGTTGTGTAAGTGTTTTCAAAGGAAGTTAGTTGGAAAGGTTTTAAAAAGATTTGAAAGTTTGGAAAGAAAAATCAGAAAATCATATTATTGTGCATTGTGTTTGTTCACTTTGATCTTAGCAGGTTTTTGGAGATTGTTTGTCAAAGGTTCAGCATAGACCCGAGTCTATTGGAGGTGGCTAAGCTGCCACTAAGGGACCTGGATGTAGGTCCCTTAAGGTAAAAATCCTTGTGTCCCTTTTTAGTTTTCAACATTTTTGGTGTTTATGTGATTTTGCATGTAAACTTGTCATTTTTTTGTTTAAGTGTTTGAAACTGCTTATTTAGATATTGTATGCATGCTAGGTTGGTTTGATTCAGTGTGGTTAGATTTTTAATTGATTTGCTTTGAAAATTTTCATATTCAAAAGTTAAAGGGATGTTTGGATTTGCATATTAATTGATGCTCTTTGGTTGATTTTGTGTTAAAATCTGTTAGAATCTCTCACTAGGTTAGTATTAGGTGCTAAGTATAATTTTTTTTCAGTTTGGGTAGGTTTTAAACCATATGCATGCTTAAAATTCAGAAAATAAAGCTAAAATCAGATAATGCCTTGATTGACGGATTTTGTAAGAATTTGAGCCTCCAAATCTTGTAAGCTGCTAGTTAGTAGGTTGTTTAAGGATTGAGAATCATTTGTATGTCAGTTGGTGGACTTGTGTGCAAGATTTAAGCATTGGAATTTCATTTTTGTGCAAGTTATTTGTGTCATTTGTTCATCAGAAACCTAAGTTGCTTAATCAGAAACTTGTATTGGCTATCTTGTTTGAATTTGTGAAATACTTGCTTTTTTTGTGCATTCACTTGACTCCTTATACTCAACAGAGTATAAGGGTGCCATATTGTCCATCAACAATCAACAAAAATCAAGGATCAAGTCCTCTTGGTTTAATCTTCACTAGTGAAGAAATCACTTGTGTTCATCAGTCACAAAGTCCTATCTGAGCACGTTTTGGTTTCCAGTTTGTTTTAATCTTGCTCTAATTTGGATTTGATTTGGGTTTTTGAAGTTTAAATAGTCATGGTTTTGTGTTTTTAAAGTTTAAAAAAGAAAAAAAAATAAAGAGAAAAAAGAACGTGGCCAGGACTCGAACCTGCGCCACTCCTCCCACACACAAACGACTTAACCATCATGCCCTAGGGTCTTTGACTATTAAGTCTTTGCAACGTTTAATATTTAAGGATTATTTGTTTCTTGGCTTATTTAGCTAACAGCTTAAAATTAAGCTGTTTTCAGCTTAATCCTTTAAGTTTTTTTTTTCATTTAGTATTTTTGTTTTGTTTTTATATAGGTTTAGGACTTTTTGGTGTTAAAAGTTTATTTTTCCCGTATTTGATTTATTTTCTAGGATTATTTTTAATTTAAATTTTGAAAAGTAATTAAAAAATAGGAAAGGTTATTTTAAAAATCTGAAAAAATAGTTTTTAGGTTTTGACTTATATTTTGAGGTTTACAGCCATTTAAGTTTTCAAAAAGTCTTATTTTTGATTTTATAGGATTTTAGGGGTTTTTTACCAACTTTAAAATTTAATATAAAATTATTAAATAGGTTCTAGAAACTTTTAATTGCCTTTTTGTCTTAGTTATAATATTCTAGATTTTTGGTAAGTTTTTTAGATTTATTTTATAAACTTTGAATTTTTTTGATTATTTTAATATTATTTTATTATTAAAAATTAAAAGTTTGTTTTTTCTACTTTTTTCATTTTTCCTAGATTGTAGACACTAAATTAGGAATTTTGTAACTTTCCAAATATTTTTAGGACTTTTCAATTATTTTCTAGATTTAATTTAAGTTTTAATTGATTTTAATAGTTTTTAAGTGTTTAAAAATAGTTTTATTTGGTTTTAAAATTTTAAAAAAATACTTTTTAGCTTAATTAGGTTATTTTTGAGGTTTACAAACTTTAAGATCTTGTTTAGGGCTTTTTAATAATTAATTGTGATTTTTAGGGCTTTAATTAGCATTAAAAAGTCATTATCTAATTAATTAAAAGGTTTTAGCAAGTTTGGATTTTTTGTAAACTCTTAGAATTTTATTGTTGATTTTTAGGATATTTTAGTTTAAAAATTTTAATTTTGCACTTTTTACGGTTTTACGTGAACGCGTTTTCGTCTTAGTTTAATCCGTTTTCGTCTTCGTCATTCTCTTCTCATCTCATTTCTTTCTTCCTTTTTCAATCATATAAAATCACAATCAAAATCAATTCATTACACAACACACTAGCCTCCTCGAGAACGAACTTACTTAGGGTCATTCACACACGGTTTTCCTAAATCGTCGTGCACGCTTGCCCTATATTTTAGTTGCTTGTTTTTCCTAAAGCAAGTATCTACTTTTACAACAATCAGTCACTTATCCAAAACAATCCTTCGTTCGGAACTTATGCCGATTCAAAACTTCTTATTCGGAACTTCCTAAACCATCCTGGTTCGGAACTTTTGATCCGGAAGTTTTCTGAAGTTCTTGGTTCGGAATACTTCCGAATAAACCTCTCTGGTTCTTGATTCGGAATTCTTCGGAATGAACAAGAAGTGTTGATTCGGAACTCTTCCGAGTGAAGCACTTTGGTTCGGAACTTTTGATCCGGAACTCTTCCGGATGAACTCCTTGATTCGGAAGTCTTCCGAGTGAACTAGAAGCTTTGATTCGGAACTCTTCCGAGTGAACTGGCTTGATTCGGAAGTCTCGGAAGTTCACTGGTTCAGAAGTTCCTGATTCGGAACTCTTCCGAGTGAAATGTTCCGAATGAAAGAGTATCTTTGCTGGCTCGGAACTTGTTGATCCGGAAGATTTGATCCGGAACTTCTTCCGAATGAAGTTTCTGATTCGGAACTTTTCCCAAAGTCTGATTCGGAACTCTCGTTCGGAACTTCTTGACTCGGAAGTTTCTGGTCTTGGAATCCTTGGATCGGAAGTTTTCCTTGTGAACAAAGAGTTGATCCGGAACTTACCTGGGAATCACAGTAACAGAAACAAACACCCCCGAAGAACAGGGAAATACAGTAACACGAATCTAACCACAATTTAACCAAAATCAAACACAAGATTAAACCAAACTAATAACAAAACATCCAATAATCATAAACAAACTATCCAAATCAATAAAACTAACAAATCTAACCACAATAATCAAAACCCACTTTGATCAAAATAAGAATATGAACATAAACATAAACATAAACATAAAAATCAAAGATTAAGAAAGGTAGATAGGAGATTAACAAGATAAAGTAAAGATTGACAAGAATTAAATGGAAACTTACTTGAAATTAAAGGAATTTAAGGTGCAAGACAAGGTATTTAAATTTGACAAGTATTTAAATGACAAGGTAATTAAAAGTGGAAGACTAATTGTCACACTTAGCCAACAAAATGAAATGATTAACTTCCTAATCTATTTATAGGGGAGGATTAGGAAGCTTCCTCCCCTCCTTCATTTTCTCTTAATTGCATCATTAGGCCCTTCCTTCTTAATCTCTTTGTTAATTGCATGCTTAGTCCTTTTCTTCTTATCTTCTTTAATCTTGGACTTTTAATGACTTTTGGCTCGGGATTTCTTTGAACTCGTCTTTTAATTCTTCAATAAAATAGACTTGAGTTCTTCGGCTTTAAGTAAACTTCCCTCTTTTGACTTTTTCTTCGATAAATCTTCAGAATTGGTCTTGGACTTCTGTTCTTTTTGCACTCTTGACTTCTTGACTTCGTCTTTCATCTTTTCTTCAATAAAAGCCCGTGAATGCCCGTGTTTTCTTCACTTTTCACCGTTTCATCCTAAATCACAACAAAAACACAAACCACGCATAATTCCGACATAAAAGACATAAAATACACGTTTTGGCTCGGTTATTATTGTAATTAAGTGGTAAAAGGGATGGGTGTTTACACACCTATCAAATCCCCTACACTTGACCATTGCAATGTCCTCATGCAATGCATTAGTTACAAAGCACGTTTACACTTTTCATCATAATCAATCCGCGTTGGCCTTTATTAAAGAGATAGGAAACTATAAATATTCAAAGTAAAGAAATCAAAAAGCATACCTTGGGTTTTGGAAATGTCATGAATAATCATCATCCTCAAGTTTTCACTTTCTCCAAACCAAGCTTAAAAACGAGATCATTGTTATTATAAGTTTAGCAAACTAACACGAACTCATGTGGGCCAATTATTCACTTAGACTCCCTTATTCCTAGGTGTATCTCTTATATTTTATTGTTGTCTTGAATGATCACGAGGATGCATTGTTTGACTTATTTCGATAGTTTATTAGGCCGAAAACAGAGTGAACGATTTAATCAATAGTTAGCTAAAGGATAAAATCTTTTAAAACTGCTTCTCGGGACCTCATAAAGTTCATATCTTGGCATAACTTGCTTCGCGATTTGAGACCTTTCTCGGACCGATATTTGGCAGCGACTTCATACTTCAAACCTTGAGAGACGTTCATGAAATTATGGTCTTCTCTTCATAATGGAATTTCTTCACTTGAAGTTTTGAGAGATTCATACTTGGACCACGACTTCTTCATTTTTCTCCAAGCATTATTTTGGACTTTGATATACAACGATCCGCGTCCTTTTATGACTTGGATCTATTTATCCTCATACCTTGCTAGGGTCTTTTCGGATACACTTCTCCATGACTTTTGGGGAGTTTTTGCTTTTCGTCGTGTGTCTCGATCCTTCATATTGATTTTTGATAAATGATTCTTCACATCACTTTGGATCTTTAGCAACAAAATATAGCCCTCATGCCTTGTTAGGGCCTTTTTGGACTCGCCAATCTTCGCATCCCGCTTCAATAAGTTATTCCTTGGCTATGAACTCTAATCCATACCGAGCAACTTTTAAACGATCTTGGGCTAGAAGCTAAGTAACTTTTCAAATCGTACAACCTTATTTATTGCAGATAAATTTATTAGCAAGCGATGGGAGAATAGGCTTATAATTAACTCACATAAATTCCCGAAAGAATACCAAACTTATAATTGACTCTATCATCTCTCGTTCTCCACAGTTTAAAATCTCAAGGAATGAGACTCGTGGATGCTTAGCCTATTAACTCAAAGTTTTGGGTTTTCGAGTTGCCTATAGGATCTTGCAAATTCTTAGACTTTTTCAAGTTTAGAAATCGCATTTTAAAGTTCCCTTGATAAACGACTCTCTCTAGGATCAATTATAGGAACTTGTGAAAAGTTCTTGTTCTTAACCCGTGAGAGTTAAGACTTTCGCGTTTTATAGCTCCCTATATAAAAGCCTAGCAAAACTTGATTTAAACACGTTAAGGATACTAGCTAGAGTAACTTATATAAGTAAACTCGGGTTGAGTCAAAAGATTCACAACGTTTGAAAATTAAAACCACTTTATTAAAAATTTATTCTAATAAGGAAAGAAAATAACTATACAAAGGGAAAAACTAATAGGCCAAAATAGATCAAAAATTTTGAAAAATGTCGAAAAATAGATTTTCCGGTTAAAATGAGGACAAATACAAGGAAAAGGCCACTTAACTTCGATAGAAGTCCCCCCTACTCTTAAGATAAACATTGTCCTCAATGTTTAAGCATGTGGGAGTAAACTCCCCTACACTTAGGACATTGTGCACGTTGTTTAAATCTTGCTAAGGAAGGGACAACTAAAGAGATTCCTAATTTAATATTAGAAAATATAAAATAGTGAATCGAAAAGAGTTAGGATAGAACCGGGAAGAAGTGAACACGGAATCACGGGTCGTCAAGAAGCGTGTAAGGAGCGTGTAACATACCTGAAGCTTATTGAAGAACAAAACTAAAAAAGTCTATTCCAGATTCTCGATCAGTATTATCATCATATGGAACTTAAGATATACTACTATCATAGTTCTACTTCAGTGATATCTCCATCAGGCATGTCTAAGGTTGCTACTTTAGTTAAGAGGTAGTTTATAGCTTCATTTAGTACGCATTTCTGACACACCATTAACAAAACAGTTTTTATGACAAATATAACATCTCTTTTGAGCCCCAAAATCAGAGCTTAAGATTATACCAAATTCCTTCTATAGCATGTGACATCAGTTAATTAAGTATGGACAATGAAACAAACTACAACAATCAACTATACTGACAGTGGGACACAGTGACCAAAAATATCCTCTAACTTGGTTGAATCATAGCCAATAGACTTGTTAAAGTATATATGTATTTATATCAAAATAAATCAACTGCGTTTCTCCTTATCACTCCCGGTTGATGCTATAATTAGTTATCACACACCTTTGACTTGCGACCATTTAACTTACTAATAAAACTTCCATGTGCACGTGGGTCACGTTGAAGAATACTTGTATCATGGCTTCCGGAATATAACATTGACTAACTCCAAGCCAATGTTCCAAGAATGGCATATCCATCCATAAATTGCATCCCATAACTGAAACAAATATATTCTATAAGAAAAAGATATATAGCATGAGTTTGGCAGGATTATGGATGATTAACATTACCTGAATATTACCACAGATGGTACCGATGGCAAGATTAGTTCCATGTTGTGACCAACAAACTGAACTAACGCTTTCATTTATACACAATTGGGTATTTTGATTGCTTCTCTAGCTTCAAATACTTATTCCAAAAGATCCACCAAATCGACCACTTTTATGATCTTTCCCTTTAAATCTTAAACAATAAGGGTAACTATCTAATTGAACATTGAATTTCCACCTAATGATGATTTAAAAGATGTGAATTGTAGATTGTATAGTTTACCTGAAGCCTCTGGCATCATTCTAGCCACCATGACCAAAGAAATTTGCGAGATACATTACATAGTTTAAAAAGATGTGATTGATTTATTGATTAGGGGTTAATGATTAGGGTTTTGAAAAACAAATACAAAGATATGGGAAGATCTCGGTTGGATATGAATATAAGCCGGGTAGAGTGACACGGCCCAATTCATGATTACCACCCGAATGATGTTGTGACTGCTGATGGATTAATTGAAATTGTGGATATTAGGGGTATTTGATGCAGTGAATGATTTCGGCCATTTTCTAATTTGATTTTGAAATCTATATGCAAATCATCGGCCTGCTCCAGTGGTTGAGTATATTGCATGTTGTGCACAGTGTCCCGAGTTCGAACCTCACAGCAGACAGATTTTTTAATAAAATTCAAATTTTCGTGGATTTAAGTGATGACGTCACAATATTGCTGAGGTGGATTAAAAGCATGCTTATGTGGCATTTCCCTCCTGTTATATATAATGTAAAGATATATATATATATATATATATATATATATATATATATATATATATATATATATATATATATATATATATATATATATATATATATATATATATATATATATATATATATATATATATATATATATATATATATATATATATATATATATATATATATATATATATATTTATATATATATTTATATATATATATATATATTGGAGGAAGTAAAGACAAGAGTGGTATAAAGAGAAAGGTGGATGTGATCATTTGGTGATTAGTGTTTTTGCTTTTATGTGTTCAAAAACAATAAAGACCTTTTTGATAAAATTGTCGGGTGCTCACGCCCCATCAGATTAATATATGTATGCTACTTTTTGTGTCTTTAGAGTTTAAATAGATTTAGAGGAGTTAAATAAAAGTTTGCGTTTAAATTTTGATTTTGGTTTTACTTTACTTGCTCGAGGGCGAGCAATACTTAAGTGTGAGGGGATTTGATAACGCTCAAATCTAACATGTATTCATAAGCGTTATCTTCACTTTTAATATAGTATTTGTGGTAATAAACGAACTTTTATTGCTAATATTGTGCAAAGTTCGGTTCTTGTGTTTTGTGTAACACCCCCAAATTACCACGCAGCGGAATACCACTTTGGGGCGCTACTCATAGAACATCGCACACAATCATAGAAAACGACCTCAAAAGAGACGTTAAAATAATATACAAACCTTGTCTAAATAGTTCCCATCCCAGTTTATATAAAATCAGAGTAGCGTTTGGTCCCAAAAACCGTTACCAATCACAATACATTAAATGCTTAAAAGCAGTTTATTCATTTCAAAGGATGGAAAAGTAAACAAAGATTTAGACAAGTAAGCACCAACTTCCTCCTCTTATGCTCCACTGCTATCCATCTTGATTACCTGAAATACACGTGTAAAATCATCAACACAAAAGTTGAGCAAGTCTATAGGTTTTACAAATCATTTTAAACACAAGTAAAGATTATAAGTTTGTGGCATACTTGAAGGCAATAAGCATCGAATTTGCATCAACAATAATAATTGTATATAGCATAAATTGCATTAAGCTCATGGAACCGAGCCCTTAGACACTCTGTTAGGTCTAATAAGATAAGAGATTTATTAATTGTCGTTACCTCCAAATTATTGGTACATTGCTGTATACCTGACTTCTCAATACAATATGTTCAAACAGTGTGGAGGTCGGGCCTAAGCATCTATGACAAGTCTACACAAACTTAACTGGAGCGGCTTCCCCCATAGATCTATTAATTGTACTAGTGGTTAACCCATCATAGGTTCATTAACGGTCCATAATTGAGGCTTTAACAAAGGCAATCACTTAATGCAATTCAAAGGCAACCAAGGGTCCATTCATAGAGGGACAAGCATACCATAAAAGACTTGTGTTCCAAGTTTATAAAAACATATATTCCCCCTCGCGGGTTTAAAAACCATTTACAAGATAGTATAAAAGCGAGGTTATAGACTTACCTTAGATAATACACAAAGCTAGTAATAGTAATGATCGCCGAAGTGAAGATGCCTCCCAAATATATACACATCAAAAGTCGCCACCTAACAAATAAGGTGTGCGCATAGCAACATACTTAAGTATTTCAAATCATACTTAGTATAATAAAATCAATGACTCAAAATAGTATGTACATAGACATGACCAATCAATGCAAGTGAATCCCTTCTAACTCTACGACAAGTACTAGCTTTCTAAGACTAGCACCTTCGATATTGATCCATCTCAAGATGTCAAATCAATATTGTTCAAGTACCCAACACGGGTCTCCAATCTCAGAATATACACTCACACATAAGACTTATATCCTTTTAGAAATTTTAGAAGCTAATAGATTATCCTCTCGCCTCAAACTATGACGCGAGGTTAAGTACCTCCCAAATAATACTCAGCCGGTACCTACCAAAAGTACACGTTGTTTTCCCCTACCTAAAAAACTCCGTTTTCGACGAACCTTAGTGACAAACTCATTTATAATCTGTAGAAGAGTCAGTTTAAATTTCATCAAATGATTCATATTTTAGAACCACCTGCTTGACACATCTGTAGACTTTAAAAACTGGATTGTTTTACACACTTGACTCGTAAAACCATTTTGACCTTGTTAAACATTCCTATTTATAAAATCGCCACTTGACTTTAAAAATAGACTCAAAATGTTAAGTTTAGAACTTAACAAAAGCCTTTGACCAGTTCTATAACTCAACTTATAGTCCCCGAGACTCGATCCAAATATTGACAACAATTTCGTATTGTGTCAACACTCGTCTCTCGGTACACGAATAATCAAACTAGCATAACTTCCTCCTCGTTAGGAGTTAGAAGCTCTATCTTATATCGAAACGAGCGTCTCGACGACTACTACAACAATATCCAATAATACCAACACTTTCTCTAAGTTATACCCACGAAAATCAGCCTTAAACCCACTGATGTAAAACATCTCTTTAAAAATCATACCAACACTCATTTTGACCCATTTTTAACATCATCTAACCTTCAATTAACCTATATTAATCATCCCTAACAACTCCTAAACCTTAGATTCACTTGCATGATCACATGCATGTTACCAAAAATAAATAAACTCTTGCATGCAATCAATAAAAATAAATATAATAACAATAACAACTAATTGGAACCTTACCAACAATAATTTGGATCAAACACTCAAGAACACCAAAAACCTCATTTTTGGCCGTGGGTTTTGGGAGCAAGATCATCAAGATCAAAACTTTTTCCAAGCTTTAGTAACACCAAATACTTGATCCTCATTCAATGGTTAAATTTGGATCAATTAAATATTTTTATAAAAATTAAATCTTGAAAAAAAATGTTAATGCATGTTGGATTTGATGATTGGAAAACACTTACAAGATGATTTTAGCGGTGAGTCTTTGATTAGATTTCTTCAAAAACCAAAAATTGGTGGTGGATCATGGTGGTGGTATGGTTGTCGTGAGCTAGAGAGGGAATGGGGAGGGAGAGACAAAAATTTTGTTGTAAGAAATGAAGTGTGTAGTTTGAAGCTTATAGTAAATTAGGCTATCTTTCGGCCTTTGTTGCAAAATAACTTTTAAAGAGCGAAAATGGTACCTAGTCGGTTTTTTAAAATTTACGGGAGTCGGGTTTCGTCCCGGATTCATAAAAATATAAATCTCGTTTGTTAAATTGATAGGTTAAATAATTAAACGCACACGAAACGAAATAGTAAGGTTCCGACTCGACTTAATACGTAATGAAATAAAAATTTCAAAATTATCAAATATCGGAATAATCGATACTCAAATATAATATTTGGGCATCCATTGGCATCGCGATCACTATTAGTATTCTTCAGTCGTCACAACGATTAAACTTATCCACACATTATCGGTTTCAACTAAAAACCGTCAAACATAACGATACTTAGAAATTAAATGTCCGTTACATAATTAGGATAAAATAATGACGTTAAGCTCGGGTTATTACATTACCACATCCTTAAAGGAGCGACGTCCCGTCGCTCACCTCGCCTCATACTCGTATTGCGCACCCCTAGGAAAGACGAGGGCACTCCTTCCTAAAGAAGTCCTCAGGATCCCACGTAAATTTCGATCCATGATCTCCACTGATTCTTCTGACAAAACACAACTTGTCATCAAGTTGTATCTCACCAAAAGGATGAATAAATCCATATCCGCTGAGAACTTCTTCAAGCTTGACATACTAAAAATTTTATGAATTACACGAAGCTCATTTAACAACAAGAGTAGATGACAGGATTTTCGAGTAAGTCCAGGCAAAAGGAAGGTTGCAAATTAAAGGATATCCACTGGCCGGATAGCCATGGACGCACATCAAAAAGAAATAACAAGAAAAATATTTTCGTCGTCGGAGGGTGCTCACACGCGGATCCTTACTCAAAAGATAATACAAAGACACCATCTCACTTCCGCCCACGCGCATTAGAGTCTCAATAAACATCGTTGTTGGAAGTCAAAAAGATATTACATGGTACGTGTTCTCCATGATCGGACGTCATTGGACAATGTCGTCTCAAGTTCTCACAACTTACGATCATTAGAGCAGACACATACCACATAAGTACATAAAAAGAAAAGGTCGAACATAAACATCAAATATAGATCTCCATCGTTGATCATCGAGAAAACCTTGAACGAACCCTTGATAATAAAACTTGATCTCTAAAGTGTTTCCACTTGTGGGTCGGCTTCAACATACTCCTCGAAGTGATAACGAATTTATTAATTCCAATCATTAAGAATTTTGGTCCATTGACGAAGATTCACAACATATCGGGCATATCAACAGCTTCTGCTCCAATGCTCAGCATACCAAATGTGTCCACTAACTTCTGTTCCAGTGCTTCAGGTGATGCATCACATTCTTTGTTTACTCGTCATACTAGTCCCACGGGTTTGTCGTCAAGAAAAGACTTCGGTGACCCTTCAATAGTAGCAATTAAAATCCCATAATCCTTGATCTAAGACAAGTTGTCGGTGATACCTTGATCCTCAGTCAATCCATAAGTACATGCATAGATACTAGTGACGTTTAAACAAGTCGCCTATACTCGGAACGGTTAACGGTTCTTAACAATCTGCTTATAAAGCTCGCGATCATCGAGACACATTAGAAATGGTCCATCGAAATAAATCCTAACTCGAGTGAAGTCCAACGGGTTACTCCTACATATATGATAATCGACGATCATCATAATGACGACGGCACTGGACGATTCATATCAATGAAACAGGTTTCGAAGAAAGACGTACGCACACCAAACACTCATAAATCGAGCCAGACATACTTGGGCCCACTCATTTATAACTCATTGTCTACATCAATAGGCGTCCCCCTCCATGTATACAAGAATTTATAAATTTACGGTTCGGGAACTTATAACTCTCTTGTTCAAATGAAAAGGCGTCCCAATTCATTTCAACAAGACGATTATAAGTCATCCTACTCAAGTATCGCTACCTCTCAACACGATATCATATCAAAATACCATAGTAAATACAAGGTGTTAATAAACTTACATCATGTTTTCCGTATTCAAACTTCCCATTCCATTTGAATAAGGAAAACACGACAATCTAAGGTCCAATGGTTTAAAATTTTCTTATTTAAATGTCCTAACCCATTTAAATAGGACAACCTTAAACAACTCATAGTTGGGAGAGTTAAAATCTCTATATCTAAATGTCCCATTCCATTTTGATACACAGTATTAAGTCACTCAACCGAATGACTACTACGAGGATATCTTTGTTGTACCCAAACTATATATATTTGATTAGGATATATATATATCTTAGTCCAACATTGGCATCCTCCTTTTCGCCAATAAAACGTAGTCATATAAAATCAAATCAAACGTCGCATTACATAGAATATGTCCACTCGGATAAATGATTCTTCAAAATCGTAAGTAGTAACGAAAACACGAACATCGCATTTACGAATTTCGTTTCAAAAGGAGATGTCCAAAAATGGCACATCACGATACGATGATAACAATCAAACTTAAACAAGTCGATATGCGATAGGTGACGAAACCATATATACATACTCAAAGTATCAAATGAGTTTCACGCTCGTATTCAGATAATACATAATTATCAAGATCGATGATTGGCGGTGATGCCAAATCCGATACAAAACCGTATTATAAAATGTACGGCAATCGTTCAAAGATCATTGCTTCGCGTGCAATGTCTTTAAATACCATAGTATATTCATACATATACATATTACCATTCCTACATACACATAGTATCACATAATCATAATCAATAAAAAGTAATACAAGAATAGCCTTACCGGAGCCATGCGGAGTAGTTGCGTGCTTAAAACTTTTTAAAACATACCAAAAGTTATAGTTTAGGTTATTCAAAATCGACCTAGTTCTCTATAACTTGTGGCTCTGATACCATTCTATAACACCCCCAAATTACCACGCAGCGGAATACCACTTTGGGGCGCTACTCATAGCACATCGCACACAATCATAGACAACAACCTCAAAAGAGACGTTAAAATAATATACAAACCTTGTCTAAATAGTTCCCATCCTAGTTTATATAAAATCAGAGTAGCGTTTGTTCCCAAAAACCGTTACCAATCACAATACATTAAATGCTTAAAAGTAGTTTATTCATTTCAAAGAATGGAAAAGTAAACAAAGATTTAAACAAGTAAGCACCAACTTCCTCCTCGCATGCTCCGCAGCTATCCATCTTGATTACCTGAAATATATGTGTAAAATCATCAACACAAAAGTTGAGCAAGTCTATAGGTTTTACAAATCATTTTGAACACAAGCAAAGATTATAAGTTTGTGACATACTTGAAGGCAACAAGCATCGAATTTGCATCAACAATAATAATTGTATATAGCATAAATTGCATTAAGCTCATGGAACCGAGCCCTTAGACACTCCGTTAGGTCTAATAAGACAAGAGATTTATTAATTTTCGTTACCTCAGATTATTGGTACATTGCCGTATACCTGACTTCTCAATACAATATGTTCAAACAGTGTGGAGGTCGGGCCTAAGCTTCTATGACAAGTCTACACAAACTGAACCGGGGCGGCTTCCCCTATAGATCTATAAATTGTACTAGCAGTTAACCCATCATAGGTTAATTAATGGTCCATAATTGAGGCTTTAACAAAGGCAATCACTTAATGCAATTCAAAGGCAACCACGGGTCCATTCATAGAGGGACAAGCATACCATAAAAGACTTGTGTTCCAAGTTTATAAAAACATGTATTCCCCCTCGCGGGTTTAAAAACAATTTACAAGATACTATAAAAGCGAGGTTATAGACTTACCTTAGATAATACACAAAGCTAGTAGTAGTAATGATCGCCAAAGTGAAGATGCCTCCCAAATATATACACATCAAAAGCCGCCACCTAACAAATAAGGTGCGCGCTTAGCAACATACTTAAATATTTCAAATCATACTTAGTATAATAAAATCAATGACTCAAAATAGTATGTACATAGACATGACCAATCAATGCAAGTGAATCCCTTCTAACTCCACGACAAGTACTAGCTTTCCAAGACTAGCACCTTCGATATTGATCCATCTCAAGATGCCAAAGCAATACTGTTTAAGTACCCAAGACGGGTCTCCAATCTCAGAATATACACTCACACATAAGACTTATATCCTTTTATAATTTTTAGAAGCTAATAGATTAGCCTCTTGCCTCAAACTATGACGCGAGGTTAAGTACCTCCCAAATAATACTCATGCGGTACCTACCAAAAGTACACGCTGTTTTTCCAACCTAAACAACTCCATTTTCGACGAAACTTGGTGAAAAACTCATTTAAAATCTGTAAAAGACTCAGTTTAAATTTCATCAAATGATTCATATTTTAGAACCACCTGCTTGACACATCTTTAGACTTTAAAAATCGGACTGTTTTACACACTTGACTCGTAAAACTATTTTGACCTTGTTAAACATTCTCATTTATAAAATCGCCACTTGACTTTGAAAATAGACTCAAAATGTTAAGTTTAGAACCTAACAACAGCCTTTGACCAGTTCTATAACTCAACTTATAGTCCCCGAGATTCGATGCAAATATTGACAACAATTTCGTATTGTGTCAACACTCGTCTCCCGGTACACGAATAATCAAACTAGCATAACTTCCTCCTCGTTAGGAGTTAGAAGCTCTATCTTATATCGAAACGAGCGTCTCGACGACTACTACAACAATATCCAATAATACCAACACTTTCTCAGAGTTATACCCACGAAAATCAGCCTTAAACCCACTGATGTAAAACACCTCTTTAAAAATCATACCAACACTCATTTTGACCCATTTTTAACATCATCTAACCTTCAATTAACCTATATTAATCATCCCTAATAACTTCTAAATCTTAGATTCACTTGCATGATCACATGCATGTTACCAAATAAATAAACTCTTGCATGCAATCAATAAAAATAAATATAATAACAATAACAAGTAATTGAAAACTTACCAACAATAATTTGGATCAAACACTCAAGAACACCAAAAACCCCATTTTTGGCCGTAGGTTTTGGCAGCAAGATCATCAAGATCAAAACTTTTTCCAAGCTTTAGTAACACCAAATACTTGATCCTATCATTAAATTATACACATTCAATGGTTAAATTTGGATCAATTAAATATTTTTATAAAAATTAAATCTTGAAAAAAATTGTTAATGCATGCTGGATTTGATGATTGGAAAACACTTACAAGATGATTTTAGAGGTGAGTCTTTGATTAGATTTTTCAAAAACAAAAAATTGGTGGTGGATCATGGTGGTGGTATGGTTGCCGTGAGCTAGAGAGGGAATGGGGAGGAGAGACAAAAATTTTGTTGTAAGAAATAAAGTGTGTGTGCTTGTTTGAAGCTTATATATAGTGGAGTGGGGTAGAAAGTGTAAATAAGGCTATCTTTTGGCATTTGTTGCAAAATAAATTTTAAAAGCGGGAATGGTACCTAGTCGGTTTTTAAAAATTTACGAGAGTCGGGTTTCGTCCCGGATTCATAAAATATAAATCTCGTTTGTTAAATTGATCGGTTAAATAATTAAACGCACATGAAACGAAATAGTAAGGTTCCGACTCGACTTAATACGTAATGAAATAAAAATTTCAAAAATATCAATATCGAAATAATCGATACTAAAATATGATATTTGGGCATCCATTGGCATCGCGGTCACTATTAGTATTCTTCAGTCGTCACAACGATTAAATTTATCCACACATTATCGATTTCAACTAAAAACCGTCAAACATAACGATACTTAGAAATTAAATATCCGTTACATAATTAGGATAAAATAATGACGTTAAGCTCGGGTTATTACATTTTGTATCTAGCATGGACAAAGAAACGTGTAAAAAAGAATAAAAGGCGATAATTGGAGGTGAAAAGATAAACGAGGCATGGAAGTATAAGCTCTCGTATGAAGAATAAAATAAAATAACAAGTCTTGCGAAGTATGGAAGAAAGAAAGAGGAAGAAACAAAGTAAAAGGACTAAAGGGAAAAAAAGGAAATAGGGTCCATTGCCACCAGCAAAATCAGAAGTTGCCACCGGCGAAACTGAGTCAAGTTGCCGCCGGCAATTTTCAATTCTGCCACCGGTAGATGGTCAGACATGTTTTAGAAAAGTCACATTAAACCACTCCTTAACTCACCACCATCAATGGGAGGCTGATCATTTCCCTCTCATAACATCCCCTGACATTTTTGCCTCTTCTCCAAGGCTAAAATATGTATATAATAGACCTTAGGGTCATTTTTCTTAGTGTGCTTAATCTAGTGATCATTCTAACCCTTGACAAAGGTTAGAACACCACTCCTACATAACCCAAAAGATACTAAACCATGTTTATCCTCATAGGAGGGACGAATTTCGCATAAGAGGAATTTGGTTGGAGGTTGATTGATCGATTGGAGGCTTGGAATTGCTCCAAATTCTATTTGTTATTTCTTTTGTGTTGGAAGAACCATTTGGTAAAACTCTTGTACTTGAATTGATTTTCCTTTTAATTTAAGTATTGTTGAATGTTTGATATGATTATGAATTGTGGTGAAATGTGTTGGAATATGATTTCCGAGTAGTGTGATATGCTTGTGCGATGAACATGGATTCTAAAGGAGAGTTTGGTTTTATGATCAAAGGAATATAATTAAGTTTTTTATGGTTGATAATTTCTTGAAGCATGTTTTGATAATCAAATGAAATATAGCTTTTTATTGGACTTAAAGGTCGAAAGGATTTCCGGTAAACTATGTTCCAAAAGATTTGTGCATGAGTCAATTTGGTTTCTTGGTGATTGACACTCACCTTGACGAGTTGGTTAAAGGAATTTGTCAATAGATTTATCTTGGGTATAGGTCGAAAGGACCCATTCAAACCAAACTAATCTCTTCGTATTTTCTAGCAAATGGGAATTATAATGAATTGGAATAGATAATCATAGGTTGAAAGGGTTTGTCTAAATTAATTTGTTAACATGGATTCTATGAAAAAATACCATGAAATGGAGTCCATATACTTTAGATTTGTGATTCATAGTTGCTAAACGCACACAAATTATCTCTCCTACGGATCAAGTGGAATTCACACAAGTATTACTTTTAATTATGATTTCCTTTACAATATTAGTTCTAGCGGTAATATCGGTAGTGACAATCCTATTACCTACACCATCTACATGTTTTGAATATACAAAAATCCCATGGGACGATCTTGACTTACCCGACTTTACTACAATTGAACGAGTATACTTGCTCGTATGCGTAGTTAAGGAATTAATAAGCCTTGTTTATAAATTTAAAACTAGGAGTGCAAGACGTGTATCATATCCATCTCGTCATAATATTCCTCACGTCATATTCATAAAATTCATGTTTGGATTCGTATGTATTAGTCGTACACTTATCATATATGATATATCATATATGATAGGTGAATATCAAGTATGAGGGTGACATGAAATAAAAAAACAGACTTAGCATTGAAACATATAAGAAGTTTTTTTACATATATGATATATCATATTTGATAGTTGATAAGTAACACATCAAATTTGATATGATATGTGATATATCATGTATGATGGGTAACGTGCAATAAAAAACAAAGTTAGCATTGAAACATATATGATTAAATCTTATCATATATGATATATCATATTTGATAGTTGATAAATGATACATCAAATATGATAAAACCTTATCATATATGATAGGTAATATATCATGTATGATGAGTGACATGCAATAAAAAACACAATTAGCATTGAAACATATATGATAAAACCTTATCATATATGATATATCATATTTGATAGTTGATAAATGACACACCGTATATGATAAAACCTTATCATATATGATATGTCATATTTGATAGGTGATATATCATATAGCATTAACACATGTAAATTTTTCTAACTTTACGCTTCTATTGCAGATAAACAAAATGCAACAATAAAGGAAAAGGAGAAAGAAGAACCTCGTAAACCAAACTTAGGTAAACTGATGCTACTGACAAAAAAATAAAAAAAAATAAGTATCATATTTGATAAGTATGTTTCATATGCAGCAGTAAGGAAATTAATTAAGGAAAAAGCTCTTGATCTTGATAGATAAAAACCAACCGCTAAAGCTAAAGGGAAACAAGAAGAAGTTGTAGTCAAGTTTAAAGAAAAACGATTAGAAAGTCAAAGAAACAAGTGGAAAAACCAATCGCGAGTCCTGAAGTTAAAAAAATATACTATATACTCCGTATCATATATGATAAAAAATTACGTTATTGGTTATGAATAACATGCGTTCCTAACAACTCGTACTTTGTAAAAAATGCAGAAGAAAGCGGACCAGAGTATGAAGGAGCCACTGAGGATGAACAAAAAAGCAGTGGGGAAGAGTATGCAAACAACAAATCTGAGAGTGATAAGGAAGAACCTGAGGCTGAAAATGTTGAGTCAGAAGGAGGCGATTATGAAGAAGACGAGCCAGAGGGAACTGATAACGAAAACAAGGATGGAGACGAGGAGGAAGATGAGAATGAAGAAGACGAGGATGATGAAGACAAAGGGAGTGAAAATGAAAAGTATACTACAGACGAAGGGAATAAAGAAACCAAATCAGAGAAAGAAGAGGAGGTGCAAAATGCGTTGAAGAATGTAAATAAAGTTAAGTTCATCAACCCTTCACCACCGAAAAAAGGTAAATGAATAATCTTGTTATCATATATGATATTGCATATACTCTGAAAAATATACAACAACTATATGTTTCCTAACACATTGTAATTTTTTTGACACACCGCACGCTTCTCTGTTGTGGTAAAAAAGAAGCAAAGGCTAAAAGAGGGGTGTCAGATTGTCTTTAGCTAAACTATTTGGCGAAGTTTAATAATCAAATAATAGTGTCTCGAAACCTTCTGAAAAGAAGTTATTGATGGAAAAACCATAATTACCCCGCTTTTTGGACATAGTTTCTACAAAAAGTGCAGCATGTCTTTCAAAAATGCAATCCCAAACACCCCGTTAAAACTGCTACATTTAGTTTTAGCACTTAATATGCCAAATGTATTATTAATCTTTATTATGCGTATTTAGCCTAAGTACTATATATTTTAATTGTTTTATATATATTTTAGGGTGAAAACATTGTTTATTTTTACGGATGAGCATAAAACTTGATACATTTGTCTACTTGATGTCTAAGTCCCCGATATCCTAGTTGCCTTTAGCCCACTATATCATGAACCGTTAATTACTTAGTGTAAGCGCGAATGTTATAGATAGATCTATTGGGATTAAGCTCCCTATCTAATTGTGGTTGTGTGGTCAAATTAGATACACTTACATTTGATTCCTCACAAATGTCTTAGGATAGGCATTTGCTTTGGCTCTTATTATATCTTGTCGGTTTGGTTAACGCTTTGATGTCATGAGCTTAGACGTAGGAATTTAAACGTATGCTATTTGATTACAATCTTGTATTTTTATAAGATTATATATCGATTGCCTGACTAAAATCTTATGGTTCATCGCACTATTTAAACTTAAACCTATGAACTCACCAACCTTTGTGTTGACGCTTTAGCAATGTTTTTCTCAGGTATCAAGACGGAGGAGTGACGTGGTTGTGTTATGGAGATTAATAAAAAATGTCGTGACTATCTTTTGGAAATTTGAACATCTATGTTATGTCTTCAAAACAATGTTTAATTTATCATCTTGTATCAAATGCTTCCGAACAAGTTTATTAAGGTTTAATTAATTAAAACGACTTTTAAATAGTCGTTCTTTATATCTATGTCTTATGATAATCATGATAGTTGCACCCCAGTGTATTCACGTACTCTGATAATTTAGGGTGTGACAGATGTAGCGAGGATTCAAAAATTGTAATCCATATTCCAAAGTACCGTAAACATACCTCAAGACCCGTTTAAAGGACGATAAATGGGGCTCTCGCGAACCATGTATATGAAGACATACATATTGCAATACATAAGAAATATTACATCAGGTAAAGGTAAGGTACTGAATAGAACCCGCATGACTCTTGTATAAAGTGGGATCATAGACCCACATCTGTATAGAATACTCTTGATATAAAAAATAAATAAGCGTTGTAACAATGTCTAAAATGAAGCACTAACAACAATATCGTTTACATATAATAACATATAAGCAGTGCACTCTAACTCAATCTAACCCGAGTAATATAAGCAGCAAACGTTAAAACCAAACCTGATGAGTCTGCTTAAGGTCATAAAGAGACCAATGCAATAGACATACATAATAAGGATGTATAAAATCCCTGAATGGTTGATACATATAAATTTTCTCGGATAAGCACCATGCAAGAAAGCATTTATGACATCGATTTGATGAACAAACCAATGTCGATAAATTGCTAAACTAAGAACAATTCGAATAGTATCTAGTTTAAAATCGGACTTAGAGTCTCATAAACGTCCACTCTCTCTACCTGTGTGCTGTTGGGATTGAATACCTAGTTAACCATGTAACTACGAGTGCGCGGCGGAATGGATCTAGTTTGAGCAATGATTAACACGTAATTAATAATAAACAATGGAGTAAACTGATGAGACTGCTTTTATACATAGTCTCATCATCCAAATAGGGCTTAAAATGCATTAAATATCATCAAAATACCCATATATATGCTTGTGTTTGTTACTTGTGTATTTTAGGTACGGATATTGAGAAAA
This sequence comes from Glebionis coronaria, assembly GCA_025667525.1. Taxonomy (NCBI): domain Eukaryota; kingdom Viridiplantae; phylum Streptophyta; class Magnoliopsida; order Asterales; family Asteraceae; genus Glebionis; species Glebionis coronaria. The sequence continues at coordinate 478,188,937 of CM046874.1, forward strand.
TGACAAAAGATCACAAGAATCATGCAAAAACGAACACGGGAAACGAAGCCGCACAATGAACCAAGCCCTAATGAAGACTTTCCCAAGATCAACCCTTGAAGATTTGAATAAAATATGAAGAAGGGTCCTCCAATATGGAAGAATTGACACTTTATACCCTTGTATCTTCATAATTACAAGATTGGTCCCTAAAGTTTGTCAAAATTACAAAAAGGGCCCTCCACTTTGAAGAATTGGCAAGTTTAGCCCCTCAACAAAGCTAAATTGTCAACCATTGTCCTCCACAAAGTCAAATATATCATGAAGTCCTTCAAAGTACAAGAAATTACAAGTTTGGTCCTTTGAAAATCCTAAAATTACAAAAAGGACCCTTAACTTTCAACATTTGGCAAAAATGGTCCCTCATCAAACAAGACTTGGCAATTTCAGTCATCCAAAATGCTCAACATACAAGTCAAGACCATTATCCATCATCAAAATGCCAAATCAGCCCTTGAAGAATTCAAAAATGGCAAGAAATACCCCTGAAAATACTTTGGAAAAGTATTTGGGGCAAAAGTGTGAAAAATGAAACTTTGCTAACAAAGGGATTCGGATTTTGTGAAGAAAAGCTGGAAATGACAAGTTAACAAAAGATTGGGGTTTAAAGCTGGCCAGACAACCTAGTAACCTTAACCAATCATGAGCTGCCACCTCACCCCACTCACCACTTCAACCAATCACAACTCCCCATCCTGCCACCTCACACTCCACTTAAACCGGTTTAAGATTAATTTAATCTTGGCACCTAAAACAACTTTGTAAACTTAATTAACTCCCAAAACAGATTAAAACCTATGTTCTTGGTGTTCATACCAGAATTAGGCTTTTTCTAATTACTAAAAATTAAGACCTAATTGCTTCCAGATTGATGATTAGAGGTCTTATGATCCTAACCCAACCCCTACACTCCCATCACTCTCATGCATGTGACATTGCCAACCCTCCCCTGACCCACTCTTCACGTCCAAACAAAACAGGCCAGCAAATCCAACGCTCAAGAACTTGGCTTACTTTTCAAGCTTCTTCTCCACCCTTGGATACATTTCCCCTTTGCCAGCTTCAACAAAAGGCCAAAAGATTCCTCACAAGACTCCAAGATATTCAAATTCTACAAGGGCAAAAATGGGACTTCAGTAGCTAGGGTTACGTTTTTCTCAGCTTTCCTAGACAACATGTATGCCTATATAAAGGCTTAGGACCTCACATTTTTGCTCTGCTTTTGGTTTTTCCTTGTTCAAGCACTTGTAAATCCCTTTTTTAGTTTATGAAATTTGAGTTAAGTGTGTTGAAGAAAGACCAAGTGCCATCTTATTATTGCTTGTTTATGTTCTTAGTTTACTGATTTTGAAGTTTAAAACCTGTTTTCAAAACAGGAGTGTGCAAAAGTTTGCACATTTTCTTCATTTTCTTGATATTTTGCTAAGTTCTTGTTTCAACCTTGGAATTCTTGGGTTATAGGGCTGATCATAGCATCCTAATTGTGTTGATTAATGTGTGGTGAGGCTTATAACTTGGGGATAATCGAGTGTGGGGTAACAAGGTTGCATTAATCAAGATTTTTCAAGTTTATGATTTTATACTTGTGCTTCTAACCTTGTTAATTCTTAGCAGGCTTTGTTGTGGAAGCTTGTGCTTGTTCTTGCTAGCACATAAGCTCAAAATCCGTGGGTGTGGATGTACATCCATGAGGTACACACCCTTAATCCCAAAATCTGATAATACTTTGGATTTTTGTGATATTTGAGTGTTGCCTTTGTTCTTGTGTATTTTGTGGCTTATACTTGCTTGAATCTGTTAATCTTACTTGTTATTGTGTTAATTGATGCTTGGGTGGTCTTAAATCTCACTTTTCCTTTGAAAAATTCGATTTTGAAAAGATAAAGGGGTGTTTGGGTCTACCTGTTTGTGATTGCATCTTGATATTGTGTTGTTAGAAGGTATTGTTTGTGCTTGGTATCTGATATATGCTTGGTTGAGAGTGTTTTGCTGCAAGTTTTTGGGTTTGAAGCCTTGAATCAAACAATCTGCTATAGAACCTTTGTTATTGCCTGTTTTGACCTAGGATTTTGGGAACACTTAGTGTGTATGCATGCTTAGGGCTAAAAGTGGTTTAAACAAAGTTATTATAACTTGTTTGAAAGATTTGAGGTGTTGAATCTGGCTTATTGGTCAAATACATCAGCAAAGTGCAAAATTGCATGTGTTAGTGTTCATCAGTAACATTCATTGGCTTGAATCTTGCTTAATTCTTTGAACCATTGCATGAAACCTGTTTAGACTTGCTTATTTGAGTTTAATATAGCTTGTGTATACATTTGGTGGAATTTGGCTGGCTGATTTGTGCTAAAACTGCTTATAAGTGCTCAACTGCTTAATTGTTCATGTCTGTATCATATCTAGGACTTTATTGATTAAACTGTATCAATTGGGTGTTTGTGATTGTGATATTTTGATTGTTCTTGACTCCTTTTGATCCAAAGATCACTTGGGTGCCTTTGTGTAATCTGAATCTCCAAAAAAGTCACTAAAGACAAAAAGTCAAACAAGTCAAGCAGTGGAAAAAGTTTCCACTGCTCAACACTCAAAACTAGCCCCTGCTAGTGTAAAATTGAACTCAGCTTATCAATAAGCTATTCTAGCTTATCCAGACTTGCAACAACTTATTTTTTGGGATAGATCTTCATTATTTGACCCATTTGAGTAGACTAGAGCTTATCAGACTTTGACTTTGACTTTTTGCTAGAAAACCAACTTATTTGACTTTTACATAAGTGCTTATTTGCTTTTTCCAGCTTATTTGAAAACTCTTTGTTGATTTTGCTTAATTAAGTCATTTAGAAGCTATAGAAACTTGAATCAGCACTTGGGGTGGCCTAGAAATCAAAAACGACTATTTTGTCGTTTTCTGTAGATTGCTTATTGCATTTTCAGGCTTATTCCTTGGGCTTATTTCAAATTTCTTTTTGCAGAAGTCTTATTTAGGACAAAAGAAACTTGTGTGTCAAATTTTAGCTTATGGCATTGGCTTATAGCTTAATGGGCCAAAAAGCCCATTAAGAATAAGCTGTTTGGTATAAGCTAGCTTATTTCACACTTTCAGCTTTTGGGCCTTTGGAAAAAGTTGTTTAAAATCAAATTTTGAGTCAACCAGTGCTTTTTGGGCTTATTTTGAACATTTTTTTATATTGGGCCCAAATTTGGCCCAATAAGGTTCTGATTTGGGTTTAGCCCATTTTCTAGGCCCATTAAGGGTATTTAGATAATTTCACTTTCATTTCTGAGTTATTTAGGTTAAATTAAGCTAGTTTGCAACTTTTTAGAATTTTTTATGATTTTTAGATTTTTAATAATATTTTAATATTATTTTATTGTTAAAAATTAAAAGTCTGATTTTCTAAGTTTTTATATTTTTCTTAGATTGTAAACACTTAATTAGGAATTTTTCAACTTTCCAAATATTTTTAGAGTCTTTTAATTATTTTCTAGAATTAATTTAAGTTTTAATTGATTTTAGTAGTTTTTAATTGTTTAAAAGTAGTTTTTAGTGGTTTTAAAACTTTGAAAAATACTTTTTAGCTTAATTAGAGTATTTTTGAGGTTTACAAACTTTAAAATCTTGTTTGGGACTTTTTAATAATTAATTTTGATTTTTAGGGCTTTAATTAGCATTAAAAAGTCATTATCTAATTAATTAAAAGGTTTTGGCAAGTTTGGCTTTTTTGTAAACTCTTAGAATATTATTGTGGATTTTTGGTAATTTTTAGGAATTTTTAGGGTAAAATTTTAATTTTAGTGCTTTTTACGGTTTTACGTGTATACCTTTTTCGAGTTAGTTTAATCCGTCTTCGTAACCGTCATTCTCTACTAATCTCATTTCTATTTTTCTTTCTCAACAATATAATCACAAATCTAATCCAAGTCATTACACACATAACACACTAGCCTCCTTGAGAACGAACTCATTTTAGGGTCATTTACACACGGTTTTCCTAAATCGTCGTGCTTACCCTATTTTTGCCATCCTTTTCCTAAAGGGGTAATTTTACAACTATCATTTTGGCGCCGCTGCCGGGGAGGCGTGTTGTGTTTTGATTGGAATTGTTGTTTTTATATACTAACCATAAATTGTATTTGTATTAGTAGCACTCTACTAATACGTATTATCGGTTTTCGGTTTTTGTGTGAATACTATTACTATAGTGTATACGTAGAACAATAAATTCACAAGTACTCCAAATACGTGAGAAATCACAACCTTGACTTGGGAGGTCATTACCCAATCATTGTATTCGAATCTCAAACCAAAGAAAAAGGCAAAAATAGATAAATACTTTCGTGAAGCTCAATCTTGAAAAATACAAACTATAAAGTGGGTATAAGGTGGATATTATAAAATATATCCTAAGGAAAAAGGCTCTTAAGTGCTTCGCACCGCCTCGTTTCCACGCTTGCTTGTGAGTATTTGATTTTGAGAGCTAATCGAGGGTTTTGCCGCCCAAAGTATTACTAAGTATCATATATATTTTCTTGGTTTCCATTGATTAAACCCTCTTGGACGTTTTGGTGTTCCACCAACGTTCTAAAGTCATCGAAGGCGTTCACTTCACGTGATCGTTTTCATTCCTTGAGGCTTCTTTAATTGAGAGATTTGATTAAGGCGGAGATTTGTAGATTTGTGTCTACTTAATACATTCACCAAGATCCAAAAAGGTTAATACAATCAAAACCACAAAAAAATTGAAAAATACAAAACACCAAAAAGAATCTTCTTTGCTCGTCCCCTCGTTGTACGTGACGTTTATGCTAACTCGTAATCAAGTAAAACGTGCACGTAAACGAAAGAACAAAACTCCCACTCCCAATCTTTCTAGTGAGGAGTCTCCTATTGACGAACCCATTGTAAGAGAAGCACCAACCATGGCGAATCGAACTATGATGGAGTTACTTCAAGCACCCACCGAGGGTTATGGAGAGGCTATTGTGATTCCCGCTATCCTTGCGGAGAATTTTGAGGTGAAAACGGGTTTGTTGTCGATGATCCAAAACAACAAATTCCGTGGTGATGAGAAGGACAATCCACACAACCATATCCGCCAATTCAATCGTCTTACCACCACTTGCAAGTTTAAGGATGTCTCGAATGACTCGATTAAGATGATGCTTTTTCCGTATTCCTTAGCGGGGCCCGCTAAAATTTGGTTAGAGAAAGAGCCACCCAATTCTATATTGACGTGGAAGGATCTCGTGTCTAAGTTTGTGAACCAATTTTTTCCGCCCTCTAAGACTACGCACTTGAAAAACGAGATTTCAAAGTTTTCACAAGAATTTAATGAAAGTTTTTCAACGGCTTGGAATAGGTTTAAGGAAATGTTACATGAATGTCCTCATCACGGTTTTTCCGACTTGCATCAAATTGATACGTTTTACAATGGACTTAATGATCATGAAAGGGATTATTTGAATGCCGCCGTGGGTGGTAATTTTTTGTGTAAAACGGTTGAGGAAGCTTTGGTGATAATTGAGAATAGATCTAAGGTGTATAGTCCTCTTAGCACGTCTAGTGTTCGTAAGGCTTCGTCTTCGGCTTCACCGTCTTTGTCTACTACCATCGATGCTTTCCAAATTGAGGCGAACTTGGAAAACAAGATTTTTGATAAGCTAAAAGGAATTTTGATTGAGTTTAAAGTTGGTGAACAAAGTGCTCCCGCTACGGCTAAAGCGGTTGAGGTTTCTTGCATGTATTGTGGTGGAGGTCATGATTTCTCCGAGTGCATTACCAACGGTGGTAACACTTCAAGTGCCTTCGCGGCCACGGGAAATTACAACCAAAACGGTCAAGTTTCCCGCTCTAATCAATTGACTCCACCGGGTTTTAGTTCAAATCAAAATGCTAACAACAACTATCGCAACAATCAAGTTGGTTTCAAAAACAATTACAACAAGGGAAACTATGGGAATCAAGGGGCTAATAATCAAGTTTCAAACAAAAATCAAAATGATTTTCAAAACAACAACAAGGGTTTGCAAACATTGAAATATCTTCCAAGTGAGTTTGTTGAATACGCTAGTGGGAATGATGCTAGGTTTGACAATATTCAAAGAGAAATCATTAGCCTAAGATCCGAGTTTAAGAACGACTTGAAGAAAGAGTTGAAAAATGAGTTAGCTAATGAACTTAAGATCCACACCAACAAAATGGAAGGAAATGTCACTAGGTTACAACAAAACCAACAAAAAATGGAACAAGGGTAACACGAGATTAAACAAGAGATGATTAAGGCCGAGAAAAGGCAATCCGTGTTTGAAGATAAAATCTCGTCTATGTTTGAGGCAATAATGTGTAAACCATCTTCAAGTAGTCTTCCTATCAACACCGTATCAAACCCGAAGGGTGAGATGAAAGTGATTACCACACGAAGTGGTAAGACACTAAAGAAACCGACTCCTCAACCAATTGCTCCTACGGAGGAAGCAATTGAGGAAGAACCCGAGGTGATGGTCCAAAAGGAGCATGTCCCAATCCCACGAAGTACCGCTCATGCCACACCTACGGTTGACCCATTACCATCATTGGAACCCGAGATTCCAAAGGCTATGCCTACTATGCCTCAACCCACACCACCTTTGCCCTATCCATCGAGACTTAGGAAGGAGAAACGTCAAGAGCGCGACAATTATCAATTTGAGCTTTTTATGAAAATGTTTCGTGATTTGCACTTTAATGTGAGTTTCGCCGATGCTTTGGTTATGATGCCTCGATTTGCCGCTAACTTTAAGAGTATGTTGAACAACAAGGAGAAATTGCACCAATTGTCTAGTTGTTCGTCGGTTTATCTTAATCGCATACCTCAAAAAGTCGGTGATCCCAGTAAATTCTTGATTCCATGTGCAATCCAAGATATGGAGGAATGCTTCGCCTTGGCCGATCTTGGTGCTAGCATTAACTTGATGCCACTTGCAATCTTCAAGTCGCTCAATCTTCCTAATCTTACTCCTTCACTAATGTCTATCGAGTTGGCTGACCATTCCACGATTCCCGCATGTGGTTCGGCGGAAGACGTTTTTGTGAAAGTGGGGAAGTTCTACTATCCCGTAGACTTTATCGTTGTTGATATCCCCACGGATCCTCAAGTTCCTCTCATTTTAGGTCGTTCGTTTTTAGATACGTCTATGGCTTTGATCGATGTTCATGCTAGAAAGATCACCTTACGTTTCAACAACGAGGAACTTGTTATAAACGCAACTCAAAACTCTCAAATTTCTCATGTTTATTCCGTTGCAACCATAAACCTCGTTGATATGATTGACGTGGTTTGCGAGGAATTTTCACAAGAAGTTCTAGGTTTTGGTGATGAAGAAACTAGTGGCAATCCCACTATGTTAGATCCAATTCTTGATAATTCGACACCAACCTTCACTCCATTTGAAGGTGGTGGTTTTACGTTGGAAGAATTTGATGTTCCACGTACTTGTAACGAAGACCTCGACAACGATGAGGACTTCTCGATTATCAAGGATTTTCTTAACGATTTCCCATTTCCCCCACCCGAGGAGGTTATGAGTATCGAGCCCAAATCTTCAGTTGAGGAACCACCTATCCTTGAGTTGAAAGATTTACCTCCTCATCTCGAATATGTCTATTTGGAGGAGGAAGACAAGTTGCCGGTTATTATTGCGAAGGAACTTTCGAATGATGAAAAAACCGCACTTGTCGATGTTCTAAAGGACCACAAGAGGGCAATTGCGTGGAAGTTATCCGACATTAAGGGAATCGATCCCAAGTTTTGTACCCACAAAATCTTAATGGAGGAGGATTACAAGCCCGCAATCCAAAGTCAAAGGAGGGTGAACCCCAAAATTCACGACGTCATCAAAAAGGAGATCCTTAAACTCCTTGACGCAGGAATGATTTACCCTATTTCCGATAGGCCTTGGGTGAGTCCTATTCATTGTGTCCCTAAGAAGGGAGGGATGACCGTTGTGCCAAACGATGCCAACGAGTTAATTCCCACTAGACTCGTGACCGGATGGAGAGTGTGCATTCACTATCGTAAGTTGAATGAAGCCACTCGTAAAGACCATTTTCCCTTGCCCTTCATGGACCAAATGTTGGAGCGTCTTGCGGGAAACGATTTCTATTGCTTTTTAGATGGTTTTTCTGGTTACTTCCAAATTCCCATCGATCCTCGTGATCAAGAAAAAACTACGTTTATGTGTCCATATGGAACGTTTGCCTATCGTAGAATGCCATTCGGACTTTGCAATGCACCGAGAACCTTTCAAAGGTGCATGATGGCTATTTTTCATGATATGATCGAGAAGACGATGGAAGTCTTCATGGATGACTTTTCCGTGTTTGGTAATTCGTTCACTTCGTGTTTGTCGAACCTTGAGAGAATGTTGAAACGTTGTGAGGAAACCAACCTTGTGCTCAATTGGGAAAAGTGTCATTTTATGGTTAAGAGTGGAATCGTCTTAGGGCACAAGGTCTCGAAAGCGGGGATTGAGGTAGATCAAGCTAAGGTAGACGTCATCGCCAAATTACCTCATCCCAAAACCGTTAAGGGAGTTAGGAGTTTCCTAGGCCACGCGGGCTTTTATCGTCGATTCATCAAGGATTTTTCAAAGATTTCTCGACCCATTACACATCTTCTTGAAAACTAGGCACGTTTTGTCTTTGACGAAGATTGTGTACGAGCCTTTGAAATCCTTAATAGGAAACTTACCGAAGCTCCCATTCTTGTTGCTCCCAATTGGAACCTCCCCTTTGAGCTCATGTGTGATGCTAGTGATTACGCTATTGGGGCCGTTTTGGGGCAACGTCATGATAAGCACTTCTTGCCTATTCACTATGCTAGCAAGACGATGACCGAGGCTCAACTAAAATACACTACAACGGAAAAGGAGTTCCTTGCCGTGGTGTATGCATTTGAGAAGTTCCGACCTTATCTCGTCTTAGCTAAATGCATAGTGTATACGGATCATTCGGCTATCAAGTATCTCATGGCAAAGCAAGATGCTAGGCCTAGATTAATTCGTTGGATTCTCCTCCTCCAAGAATTTATCACACCATCATTGACAAAAAAGGAGCCGAGAATCTAGCGGCCGACCATCTTTCTCGTTTGGAAGATCCTCACCAAAGCGTTTACGAGCCCAAGGAAATCACCGAAACATTTCCGCTCGATACACTTGGTGTAGTGAATTCTAAGCTTGATCCTTCTACCCCATGGTTTGCGGACTTTTCAAATTACCATGCGGGTAACTTCATCATCAAGGGTATGACGACTCAAGAAAAACGAAAATTCTTTCGTGACGTCAAGTTCTACTTTTGGAACGACCCTTACTTGTTTCGAACTTGTGCGGATCAAATCATCCGACGTTGTGTATTTGTCACCGAAGCTTCTAATATCCTTAGAGCTTGCCATGAGGGACCCGCGGGTGGTCACCACGGTGCTAATCTCACGGCTAAGAAGGTGTTTGATGCCGGCTTCTTTTGGCCCACTATTTACCGAGATGCACAAGATCTTGTGAAGTCGTGTGATGCATGCCAACGGCAAGGAAAAGCCTCACAAAAAGATGAAATGCCACAAAATATCATCCAAGTGTGTGAGATCTTTGACGTTTGGGGTATAGACTTTATGGGGCCGTTCCCATCATCTCGTGGTAATAAGTACATTCTCGTTGCGGTTGACTACCTATCTAAGTGGGTGGAAGCTAAGGCTTTGCCCACCAATGATGCTCGTGTGGTAGTCAAGTTTTTGAAAAGCTTGTTTTCTCGGTTTGGAACCCCTCGTGCTATCATAAGCGATCGTGGAACCCATTTTTGTAACGACCAATTCGAAAGGGTCCTAAGGAAATATGGGTTTACACATCGGCTTTCTACGGCTTATCACCCACAAACGAGTGGGCAAGTCGAGGTTTCAAACCGAGCTTTGAAGAGGATCTTGGAGAGATCTGTTGGGGAAAACCGACAATCATGGTCGGATAAGTTGGACGATGCTTTATGGGCCTTTAGGTCCGCTCATAAGACGCCCATTGGGTGCACTCCCTATAAGCTTGTGTATGGAAAGAATTTTCATTTGCCTATCGAGTTAGAACACAAGGCTTATTGGGCCCTAAAGCATTGTAATGATGATATGGAGACCGCGGGAAAACACCGGAAAATGCAACTGAATGAATTAGATGAATTAAGGGACATTGCTTTTGAAAATTCATTGATTTACAAAGAAAAAACTAAAAAGTTGCATGATTCTAAAATTAAAAACCGGGTTTTTAACATTGGGGATCAAGTTTTGCGTTTTAGTTCTCGCTTGAAAATCTTTTCCGGTAAATTGAAATCCCGTTGGTCCGGTCCATTCACCGTGACTCAAGTGTTTCCGTATGGGACCATCGAGCTAGCTCAAGATGATGGTCCTAACTTCAAGGTTAATGGACATAGGTTGAAGCACTACTTTGGCGGGGAAGTTCCATCCTTGAACTACCTCGACCAAGTCACCTTCCCCAATGATAATTAGTATTGAGGGGATCGAGTCGAGCTCATGACTCGGTAATCAAAAACGAGGTGCCTCGTGGGGGAGTCCCATGCTTATCCTATGTATATATTATCGCTTTCTAATGTAGTTAACGTGTGGCGATTTGTACCCTTCCAACCTTTGTTCCGTGGTTGTTTATGAATTGTCGACTTTAGATGATCATGATCTTCACAATTGGAGCCTCTCGTGTTCGTTTATGGGAGCACTCGATCGTTTGCTTTGAAGACTTTCTCAATATCCATGATATATCCTTTTACGTTCTAACCTTAGGTTATTAGCACACTTCATAAACGGCTATTAATTTATTGGTTACACCCTTTCCATGCTAGATTAGGCATTCGACTACGTCTCTAGTATGGGGGTGTTTGCACCCCTAGACTCGAAACATTGAGGACAATGTTTAACTTTAGTATGGGGGTGAATAGATACTTGCCATGCCAAACATTCACGCTTTCCAAAGTTTATCTTTTTGTTTATCGTTTTGTTGCAAAACAAGGCTAAAATTCCCATCATCTCGTGGTAATAAGTACATTCTCGTTGCGGTTGACTACCTATCTAAGTGGGTGGAAGCTAAGGCTTTTCCCACCAATGATGCTCGTGTGGTAGTCAAGTTTTTGAAAAGCTTGTTTTCTCGGTTTGGAACCCCTCGTGCTATCATAAGCGATCGTGGAACCCATTTTTGTAAGGACCAATTCGAAAGGGTCCTAAGGAAATATGGGGTTACACATCGGCTTTCTACGGCTTATCACCCACAAACGAGTGGGCAAGTCGAGGTTTCAAACCGAGCTTTGAAGAGGATCTTGGAGAGATCCGTTGGGGAAAACCGACAATCATGGTCGGATAAGTTGGACGATGCTTTATGGGCCTTTAGGACCGCTCATAAGACGCCCATTGGGTGCACTCCCTATAAGCTTGTGTATGGAAAGAATTGTCATTTGCCTATCGAGTTAGAACACAAGGCTTATTGGGCCCTAAAGCATTGTAATGATGATATGGAGACCGTGGGAAAACACCAAAAAATGCAATTGAATGAATTAGATGAATTAAGGGACATTGCTTGTGAAAATTCATTGATTTACAAAGAAAAAACTAAAAAGTTGCATGATTCTAAAATTAAAAACCGGGTTTTCAACATTGGGGATCAAGTTTTGCTTTTTAATTCTCGCTTGAAAATCTTTTCCGGTAAATTGAAATCCCGTTGGTCCGGTCCATTCACCGTGACTCAAGTGTTTCCGTATGGGACCATCGAGCTAGCTCAAGATGATGGTCCTAACTTCAAGGTGAATGGACATAGGTTGAAGCACTACTTTGGCGGGGAAGTTCCATCCTTGAACTACCTCGACCAAGTCACCTTCCCCAATGATAATTAGTATTGAGGGGATCGAGTCGAGCTCATGACTCGGTAATCAAAAACGAGGTGCCTCGTGGGGGAGTCCCATGCTTATCCTATGTATATATTATCGCTTTCTAATGTAGTTAACGTGTGGGGATTTTTGCCCTTCCAACCTTTGTTCCGTGGTTGTTTATGAATTGTGGACTTTAGATGATCATCATCTTCACGATTGGAGCCTCTCGTGTTCGTTTATGGGAGCACTCGATCGTTTGCTTTGAAGACTTTCTCAATATCCATGATATATCCTTTTACGTTCTAACCTTAGGTTATTAGCACACTTCATAAACGGCTATTAATTTATTGGTTACACCCTTTCCATGCTAGATTAGGCATTCGACTACGTCTCTAGTATGGGGGTGTTTGCACCCCTAGACTCGGAACATTAAGGACAATGTTTAACTTTAGTATGGGGGGTGAATAGATACTTGCCTTGCCAAACCTTCACGCTTTCCAAAGTTTATCTTTTTGTTTATCGTTTTGTTGCAAAATAAGGCTAAAAATGGCCAAATTTTAAATTTTTTCTCATGTTTTATAAGTGTTTGAAGACACGAATGTAGGTTTTCCGATGGTGAGAATAAGAGTAATTTTTGACTCGACCGTGCGTGTTGAGCACTTAGCTTTGGTTCCTTACTACACATTAGGCTAAGTCTCTTAAATGAGGACGAGAAATGATAGGGTTAATTATAAGTTACTATGCTAAACGTAGAGTACTCGTATTCTTTCAAAAACTCATGTGTTCTCGTTGTTTGCTTATTCTCCCTTCGCATGTAAATATTTTTTGCTTAATAAATATTGACCTAGCGGTTTAGTTGGGATTGTTGGGTTTCTAGTCTTTTCTGGTAGCTTCCGTGTAATTAAATTGGGAAGACATTAAGGTATCGCCAGCGTTACGGTTTTAAAGTATTGGCACCCGTATAATCAAAAGCTTCACCCAATAATAAGATTTCAAGTGCTCACCTAAATCAAGCAAACAATTTGAAGCCCCACAAGGCCGAAAAATCTATGCAAAATTGAAAGTGAATCAAGCCTTAATCTTCGAAGCTTTAAAGATCCAAAATTCGCCTTAGCGTGAGGATATACGTCTTTGGCTAATAAAACTACCGATGAGGTGGATAATAAAAGGCAAGGCAAGACCGAAGTCATAATAAAAGCTTCATGGCGAAGTTGAATAAAATATGGAGGTAAACCAAAGATAATAAGGCCCTTCCGTTAGGGGGCGTATAAAAGTCTTGGTAATAAGTCTCATGTTCAAAACCGTTATAAAACCGTGTTTATCGATTCTTCTTGTCAACTTAATTTTTTTGACATCGTTGTCTATTAGGAGGGGTTATTGATTTGATGGTCTTGGTTACACCGTTAGGACTCTATTTTTAGACCTAAATCTCTATTATCGCATAAGTCAAACAATGTATCCTCGTGCAACATTCAAGACAATATAAAATATAAGAGATACAACTTAGGAATAATGGGAGGATAAGTACGTGATTAGGGCATATGAGTAGTGTTAGCATTACTAACTTATAATGACAATGATCTCGTTGCACGCTTGGCATGGAATTGAGGTGAAAATCGAGGACGATGAAATTATTTCTAACGAAGCATTCACGTGTTCTTATTCTATGAACCTAAACGTCCCATTTTGCGATGAAAATCATACATTATGTCTAAAACGCAAGTAGTAGTAGCAATAGTAGTAGTGTAGCTAGTTTATCATTCAATAAAGTGAATAAAAATGAATTTTGGAGATGCTATGATACTTTATTCTAGCATTGCGTGAGGGCACGACAATGGTTTAGTATGGGGGAGTGATGAGACTGCTTTTATACATAGTCTCATCGCCCAAATAGGGCTTAAAATGCATTAAATATCATCAAAATACCCATATATATGCTTGTGTTTGTTACTTGTGTATTTTAGGTACGGATATTGAGAAAATGACAAAAGATCACAAGAATCATGCAAAAACGAACACGGGAAACGAAGCCGCACAATGAACCAAGCCCTAATGAAGACTTTCCCAAGATCAACCCTTGAAGATTTGAATAAATTATGAAGAAGGGTCCTCCAATATGGAAGAATTGACACTTTATACCCTTGTATCTTCATAATTACAAGATTGGTCCCTAAAGTTTGTCAAAATTACAAAAAGGGCCCTCCACTTTGAAGAATTGGCAAGTTTAGCCCCTCAACAAAGCTAAATTGTCAACCATTGTCCTCCACAAAGTCAAATATATCATGAAGTCCTTCAAAGTACAAGAAATTACAAGTTTGGTCCTTTGAAAATCCCAAAATTACAAAAAGGACCCTTGACTTTCAACATTTGGCAAAAATGGTCCCTCATCAAACAAGACTTGGCAATTTCAGTCCTCCAAAATGCTCAACATACAAGTCAAGACCATTATCCATCATCAAAATGCCAAATCAGTCCTTGAAGAATTTAAAAATGGCAAGAAATACCCCTGAAAATACTTTGGAAAAGTATTTGGGGCAAAAGTGTGAAAAATGAATCTTTGCTAACAAAGGGATTCGGATTTTGTGAAGAAAAGCTGGAAATGACAAGTTAACAAAAGATTGGGGTTTAAAGCTGGCCAGACAACCTAGTAACCTTAACCAATCATGAGCTGCCACCTCACCCCACTCACCACTTCAACCAATCACAACTCCTCCCTGCCACCTCACACTCCACTTAAACCGGTTTAAGATTAATTTAATCTTGGCGCCTAAAACAACTTTTTAAACTTAATTAACTCCCAAAATAGATTAAAACCTATGTTCTTGGTGTTCATACCAGAATTAGGCTTTTTCTAATTACTAAGAATTAAGACCTAATTGCTTCTAGATTGATGATTAGAGGTCTTATGATCCTAACCCAACCCCTAAACTCCCATCACTCTCATGCATGTGACATTGCCAACCCTCCCCTGACCCACTCTTCACGTCCAAACAAAACAGGCCAGCAAATCCAATGCTCAAGAACTTGGCTTACTTTTCAAGCTTCATCTCCACCCTTGGATACATTTCCCCTTTGCCAGCTTCAACAAAAGGCCAAAAGATTCCTCACAAGACTCCAAGATATTCAAATTCTACAAGGGCAAAAATGGGACTTCAGTAGCTAGGGTTACGTTTTTCTCAGCTTTCGTAGACAACATGTATGCCTATATAAAGGCTTAGGACCTCACATTTTTGCTCTGCTTTTGGTTTTTCCTTGTTCAAGCACTTGTAAATCCCTTTTTCAGTTTATGAAATTTGAGTTAAGTGTGTTGAAGAAAGACCAAGTGCCATCTTAATATTGCTTGTTTATGTTCTTAGTTTACTAATTTTGAAGTTTAAAACCTGTTTTCAAAAGAGGAGTGTGCAAAAGTTTGCACATTTTCTTCATTTTCTTGATATTTTGCTAAGTTCTTGTTTCAACCTTGGAATTCTTGGGTTATAGGGCTGATCATAGCATCCTAATTGTGTTGATTAAGGTGTGGTGAGGCTTATAACTTGGGGATAATCAAGTGTGGGGTAACAAGGTTGCATTAATCAAGATTTTTCAAGTTTCTGATTTTATACTTGTGCTTCTAACCTTGTTGATTCTTAGCAGGCTTTGTTGTGGAAGCTTGTGCTTGTTCTTGCTAGCACATAAGCTCAAAATCCGTGGGTGTGGATGTACATCCATGAGGTACACACCCTTAATCCCAAAATTTGATAATACTTTGGATTTTTGTGATATTTGAGTGTTTCCTTTGTTCTTGTGTATTTTGTGGCTTATACTTGCTTGAATCTGTTAATCTTACTTTTTATTGTGTTAATTGATGCTTGGGTGGTCTTAAATCTCACTTTTCCTTTGAAAAATTTGATTTTGAAAAGATGAAGGGGTGTTTGGGTCTACCTGTTTGTGATTGCATCTTGATATTGTGTTGTTAGAAGGTATTGTTTGTGCTTGGTATCTGATATATGCTTGGTTGAGAGTGTTTTGCTGTAAGTTTTTGGGTTTGAAGCCTTGAATCAAACAATCTGCTATAGAACCTTTGTTATTGCCTGTTTTGACCTAGGATTTTGGGAACACTTAGTGTGTATGCATGCTTAGGGCTAAAAGTGGTTTAAACAAAGTTATTATAACTTGTTTGAAAGATTTGAGGTGTTGAATCTGGCTTATTGGTCAAATACATCAGCAAAGTGCAAAATTGCATGTGTTAGTGTTCATCAGTAACATTCATTGGCTTGAATCTTGCTTAATTCTTTGAACCATTGCATGAAACCTGTTTAGACTTGCTTATTTGAGTTTAATATAGCTTGTGTATGCATTTGGTTGAATTTGGCTGGCTGATTTGTGCTAAAACTGCTTATAAGTGCTCAACTGCTTAATTGTTCATGTCTGTATCATATCTGGGACTTTATTGATTAAACTGTATCAATTGGGTGTTTGTGATTGTGATATTTTGATTGTTCTTGACTCCTTTTGATCCAAAGATCATTTGGGTGCCTTTGTGTAATCTGAATCTCGAAAAAAGTCACTAAAGGCAAAAAGTCAAGCAAGTCAAGCAGTGGAAAAAGTTTCCACTGCTCAACACTCAAAACTAGCCCCTGCTAGTGTAAAATTGAACTCAGCTTATCAATAAGCTATTCTAGCTTATCCAGACTTGCAACAACTTATTTTTTGTGATAGATCTTCATTATTTGACCCATTTGAGTAGACTGGAGCTTATCAGACATTGACTTTTTGCTAGAAAACCAACTTATTTGACTTTTACATGAGTGCTTATTTGCTTTTTCCAGCTTATTGAGTCAGCTTATTTGAAAACTCTTTGTTGATTTTACTTAATTAAGTCATTTAGAAGCTATAGAAACTTGAATCAACACTTGGGGTGGCCTAGAACTCAAAAACGACTATTTTGTCGTTTTCTATAGATTGCTTATTGCATTTTCAGGCTTATTCCTTGGGCTTATTTCAAATTTCTTTTTGCAGAAGTCTTATTTAGGACAAAAGAAGCTTGTGTGTCAAATTTTAGCTTATGGCATTGGCTTATAGCTTAATGGGCCAAAAAGCCTATTAAGAATAAGCTGTTTGGTATAAGCTAGCTTATTTCACACTTTCAGCTTTTGGGCCTTTGGAAAAAGTTGTTTAAAATCAAATTTTGAGTCAACCAGTGCTTTTTGGGCTTATTTTGAACATTTTTTTATATTGGGCCCAAATTTGGCCCAATAAGGTTCTGATTTGGGTTTAGCCCATTTTCTAGGCCCATTAAGGGTATTTAGGTAATTTCACTTTCATTTCTGAGTTATTTAGGTTAAATTAAGCTAGTTTGCAACTTTTTTAGAATTTTTTATGATTTTTGGATTTTTAATAATATTTTAATATTATTTTATTGTTAAAAATTAAAAGTCTGATTTTCTAAGTTTTATATTTTTCCTAGATTGTAAACACTTAATTAGGAATTTTTCAACTTTCCAAATATTTTTAGAGTCTTTTAATTATTTTCTAGAATTAATTTAAGTTTTAATTGATTTTAGTAGTTTTTAATTGTTTAAAAATAGTTTTTAGTGGTTTTAAAATTTTGAAAAATACTTTTTAGCTTAATTAGAGTATTTTTGAGGTTTACAAACTTTAAAATCTTGTTTGGGACTTTTTAATAATTAATTTTGATTTTTAGGGCTTTAATTAGCATTAAAAAGTCATTATCTAATTAATTAAAAGGTTTTGGCACGTTTGGATTTTTTGTAAACTCTTAGAATATTATAGTGGATTTTTGGTAATTTTTAGGAATTTTTAGGGTAAAATTTTAATTTTAGTGCTTTTTACGGTTTTACGTGTATACCTTTTTCGACTTAGTTTAATCCGTCTTCGTAACCTCATTCTCTTCTAATCTCATTTCTATTTTTCTTTCTCAACAATATAATCACAAATCTAATCCAAGTCATTACACACATAACACACTAGCCTCCTTGAGAACGAACTCATTTTAGGGTCATTTACACACGGTTTTCCTAAATCGTCGTGCTTACCCTATTTTTGCCATCCTTTTCCTAAAGGGGTAATTTTACAACTATCATAAACGCGAAAACTAAACTTCGTCCAAAAGCAATGAAACTAAAACGAGTGATAAAATATACCACCTCTACGGTTGCTCACACAAACACGTCAAACGAACACGTCCGGATTGCTATCCGAACTCCACGTATACCCAAACACCAAGTGTCGTAGCCCAAAACGGATCAAAAACTAAAACAGCCTGAACTGTAGTTTTGTCCGATATCCTTCTCTGTCCAATAACCTGGATCTCAGTGTTGTCCAATATCTGACAACACTGTGCGACAGAAAAACAGTGGTTCTGTCCGAGAACGACCAAACAACAACCAAAACCTTTGACGAGCTGTTACGATTAACCAGCTCGTAAACCTTCGTTTAAGACTTTGTTTTAGCAACCTTAGGGTTGATTCTAAGTTACCAAATCACCTTGTATTGTATAGAATGCAAGTGTTAATGATTTGAGATGTAATTCAAAATCTATAAACCCTAATATTAGGTTTATTGATTTGAATGAAGGAGATGGGAAAACAGAGATTATAGCTGTGTTTTTGTGGTTTTAGTCGTGAGCTATGAGCAGGGGTGAGGGGTTTATATACCCTTCAAACCCTAGTTGAGATAATGCATAAACTTGAATTTTAAGCCTTATCCCAAACACTCCTTAACTTATCACAACTCCACTTTACTCCTTATCTCTCCTTATATCTGCATACAAACGAATGTAGACACTTTTATAATCTTTCTAGAACCTTCTTAGCCAGCCAGGGACTTACGGAACTCAATAGATTCATGTCTTAACCATTCATGTCCAAAACGGGTCAAACGGGTTGATTTGAGAAGCTTTATACGTGAAATGTCAAACGCATTCTTGTGTTCTAGTGTGTGTGCCCCCAATAGGCTCACACATCTCTAGCCACATTTGGCTCATTCCAACGAGCATGAACTAACAGCTCCCACATGGTCGTTGGAGTAGATAACACAAATGTCAACGACGGAAACGTCTAGCAACGCTCACACTCGTTATTTAACTAGAGGTGTCTGAGATATAGTTTCATAAAACATTCTCAGTAGCATGGTCATTTATGACTTGCTTTTATCATCCTTTGTTATAGATACCGTTAAACCATGGATATGGATCCTAACTCATTCCATATAGTTTAACCATTTTGATTCTCGTTATTGAATTCAATTCAGATATACCAAATGTAACCAAGATTCATCTTGCATTACCATCAGGGTTCGGCCAAACAATTATCTGATTAATTCTAGAGAGGCGCCATGGTATCATTCTGCACATACTAAGTGGAGTAACAAATCCTTTATTGACTACAAGTATTGTGGATGCTACTTCACATCACTCCAACAAATAGCTTTTATAACTACCTTATTCAGGACAGCGTTTTGCATATAATTACCAAAGTGATATCCACACATGCAGAACTTGTTTGCATCTCAAGTCTAAGGATGACTTAACAGACCATTTTCAACATCTTACTCATCACATGGATCCAAAAGTAAATGTATGAAGTTGGGGAATCTAGTATGCATCCCTTATGAATACATATGAGTTTGGCTTAGAACAATTCTCATTCTCACATAATATATCCAACACTCACATTTGCCTTATGTAAACAATATTCCCATATTGCTAACCGACAATGGATATTTAGAATGATTAAATCATTCATGGATTAAACATGCAAATATAGAATAACAAATTTTATATGAATGAAATAACAAATACCTCGTATCTTTATTTATCAGAATATAAAACTGTCTTACAATTCCAAATTATCCAAATACTAATTAACATACAGATTTACATGAGACTACTAGCTGGTGTCAAACCAATACCCCGAGTCAATTTAGAATGCTTAGGGAATGCTAACGCCTTCGTAAATGGATCATCTAGATTGTCATATGTATGAACTTTTGCTATCTTGACATCACCCATCTCAATGGTCTCTCGAAGATAGTGAACTTTTGCGCGAAAATGTCTAGCACCCTTGGTGACTCTGCTTTCATTAGCTATAGTAATGGCTCCAGTATTGTCACAATACATATCAATGGGTTCTTCAATTGTGGGCATAATACCAAGCCCAGAAATGAATTTACGAATCCAAACAGCCTCTTTAGCTGCATCAAAAGCAGTTATATACTCAGCTTCTGTAGATAAAGTTGCAAAAATACTTTGCTTTGTGCTTTTCCAGTCAAAAGCACCTCCATTTAGAAAGAAAACATATCCAGTCTGAGATTTTAGGTCATCAGCATCTGTCAGATATCCAGCATCAGTGTAGCAAGAAACCCTGAGCTCTTGTTTTTCGTCACCACCATAAACCAGAAACATATCCTTAGTATTCCGTAAATACTTAAGAATATTTTTAACAGCAGTCCAGTGAAGTTCACCAGTACTTTGTTGAAATCGGCTTGTTATGTTCTGAGCGAACGCAACATCAGGATGAGTACATCTCATAGAATACATAATTGATCCTATAGCAGAGGCATAAGGAACATTCTGCATGCGTTGCTTTCCAGCTGGTGAAACAGCACATTGTGACTTACTCAATTTAGGGCTTTCATGCATTGGGATAGTTCCACGCTTGGATTTCTCCATATGAAATCTTTTCAAGATTTTCTCAATGTAAGCACTTTGACATAAACCAATTAACCGTCTAGATCTATCTCGGTAGATCTTGATTCCAAGAATATATGCAGCTTCTCCTAAATCTTTCATAGCAAAACATTTTCTAAGGTAGGATTTTACCCCTTTCAACATTGGAATATTGTTCCCCATGAGCAATATGTCATCAACGTATAGAATTAGGAAAGTAACATTACTCCCACTGGCTTTGTGATATACACATGGCTCATCTTGATTTTGAGTGAAACCAAATTTCTTAATCTCATCATCAAAACGCTTATTCCATTGCCTAGATGCTTGCTTAAGTCCATAAATGGAACGCTTGAGCTTGCATACTCGGTTGGGATATTTAGGATCGACAAAACCGTCGGGTTGCACCATATAGACTTCTTCGGAAAGATGTCCATTGAGGAAGGCGGTTTTGACATCCATTTGTCAAATCTCATAGTCATAGAACGCGGCTATGGCTATAAGAATCCTTATAGCTCTAATGTCTGCTACAGGAGAAAAGGTCTCTTCATAATCAACCCCGTAGGTTTGAGTGAAGCCCTTTGCTACAAGACGAGCTTTAAAGGTGCGTACTTTGCCATCCATGTCAGTCTTTTTCTTGAATAGCCACTTGCTACCAACGGTTCTACCGTTAGGAGGAAGATCAACTAATACCCAGAAATCATTATCTTTCATGGATTGCATCTCCACATTCATCGCATTAAGCCATTTTTCGAATTCAGGATCCAATAATGCAGCTTTATAGTTAGCGGGTTCTCCAAGATCCCCTAACTCATGCTCCTCAGCATCGACGTATAAACACATTCGATCTGGGGCACGGCGTGTCCTAGAGGACTTACGAATGGGATTGATATCACTTTGAGGTTCTTCAATTTCTTGATCATCCTCATCATGATCTAAGCTAGTGTCATCAGAAGGATTTGTATCTTTATCTTGAATAATTTCAAGATCTTCTATACTCCCACTTGCTTCTTGATCTAAGAGATTTCTCTCAAAGAACTCAGCATTCTGAGCAACAATAACTTTGTTCTCAGGTGGGTAGTAGAAGGAATATCCCATCGTTTCCTTTGGGTATCCTACAAAGATACACTTAATAGATCTGGGTTCCAGTTTGTCAGGTTTGGTCATCGTATCACGTTTAACCAAAGCTTCACAACCCCAGACTCTTAAGTAAGACAACTTAGGGGCTTTCCCATGCCATACTTCGTATGGTGTCTTTTCAACCTTCTTAGTTGGAACCATGTTGAGTATGCGTGCAGCAGACACAAGGGCATAATCCCAAAAGGACTTTGGAAGAGTAGTTTGACTCATCATGGATCGAACCATGTCCAGCAGTGTTCGATTCCTCCTCTCAAACACCCCATTATGTTGAGGTGTATAGGGAGGAGTTCGATGGGCAATAATCCCATGCTCCTTAAGATGATCCAAAAACTCTTGACTCATATATTCACCTCCACGATCAGATCATAGTGATTTTATGGTCTTACCGAGTTGATTTTCTACTTCCTTTTGAAACACTTTAAATGTCTCAAACACTTCATGTTTATGCTTTAACAGGTAAACATAACCATACCGACTAAAGTCGTCAGTAAAAGTGACAAAGTAGTTAGCTCCTTGCCTTGACACGATTCTAAATGGGCCACAAACATCAGTATGTATTAGTCCAAGTAGATCTTTAGCCCTTTCTACTTGATGTGAAAAGGGTTTTCTTGCCATCTTCCCAGACATACAAGAGACACACTTTTCAAATGACTTAATGTCAGTTGAGGTGAGAAGTCCATCATGTTGCAACTTCTCCATGCGTTTCTTGCTTATGTGTCCAAGACGACAATGCCACAAGAGAGTAGAGTCCAAAGTTAATTTTGCTCTTTTATTGCTAACAGAAAACATAGAACTATCATTTGTTTTAGAACAAGACATATCAATTTCATAAATTCCATCCCCTCGGGGAGTAGCAGTAAAATAAACAACGTTATTCCTAGAAACTGAAATTGCATTATTCGAATCAAAACAATTTACAAAACCATCTTTAAACAAACCAGAAACTGAAATAATCCCTCTAGTAACAGAGGGAGCATAATGACAATTGTTCAAAACAATAACTAATCCACTAGGGAGACATAAATGATAATTTCCAATAGCTTCGACTCCTGCACGTTGACCATTGCCCATGTACAGATTCAAAGCTCCTGGATCCAGCTTCTTACTTCCCCTTAAACCCTGAGTATTATTGCAAATGTGAGTACCACAACCAGTGTCATATACCCACGAATTACTCGGAAGGGAATATAGTTCTATAGTGAAAATACCTGAAGTATTGGCTTCTTGAGACAACCTCTTCTTTTTCTGCAACTAGGCTAAGTGCTCGGGACAGTTCCGTTTCCAATGACCTATCTGACCACATTTGTGACAGGGGTCGTCCTTAGCGGGATTATCCTTTTTGGGTGGTGGAGGATTTCTGTTCTTGGGAGCATAAGATGGTTTGTGCTCGGGAGCATAAGCCAGCTTATTCTTTCCATTACCATAATTCCCCTTCGCAACCTTAGGCGGTTTTCTACCTTGGTTTTTCTGGACCTTGCCTGCACGCACATTATGAAGTGCAGGTGAAACAAACTTCTTGGGAAGTGTCTGCTCATGTTGTTTAAGCATGGCATGCAGTTCATTCACCGAATTCACAGTCTTCCCCATGCCATGGATGTGGAAGTTTTGAACGAAACTGTCATATTCCTTGGAAAGGCCTATCAAGATCAGGCTTATTCCATAGCTGACAGTCACAGGGTGACCAAGACGCTCCAAGTTCTCAATGTAGCCCTTCATCTTAAGAACATATGAGCTTACATTTTGAACTTCCTCAAGCTTGCACGCGTGAAATTCACGCGCAGTTTGAAGAAGTTCCTGATCTGCTTGCTGAGAAAACATGGTTTTCAGCTCCTTCAACATGTCATATGCTCCGAGATGGGTTAGATTTCGTTGGATCTCTAAATCCATAGTCATGAGCATAAGGGCAGCAATGTCCTTTGACCCTCTGACCCAAGTAGCATGAGCTGCAAGAGCATCGGGAGGGACTTGGTGACCAGGAGTTGCAACAGGTGCAGCAGGAATTAGATGTTCCAAGTATTGTTCCTTGTCTTCAGCTGATAGGATAATGCGCAACTGGTGGTACCAATCAATGAAGTTAGGCCCAGTGAGTTTGTGTTTCTCGAAGAAACTCCTGAGTACCGAATTGTTTCCGACATTGGTAGTCATCTACAATTAAAAAGTTCGAACAATTAGTATTTTCGATAATTACATTCTTAATAGAATTAACTACCCAATTAATTACTAATTAAGACTAAGATCCATCTTGTACTCCCACTCATTACAAAAGGACTGTCCAATATGTAAACAAGTGGGGCAAGAGGTAAGCGACCAGCGTTAATTGCATAGCATGCAACTCTTAGACTTTATGAGACCGTTCAAGACACTAGTAAAAGGGTAGTAATGTCATGAGCATGTTTAGTCTCATCTTATGCTTCGGGTCCAGGGTCTGACCGTGCATACTCGAGCTAAGTTAACCAAGCAAGAACATGCAAATATCACACAGGGTCTGACCGTCGTGAAAAATTTACCATGGGTTTGACAAGGCCCTTAGGACTGTCTAGAGAAGCCAAATCAAATGCACGTGTTCTTAGTTGGCTGGTGATAGGTGTGTAAACACCCATCCTTTTTACCACTTAACTACAATAATAACCGAGCCAAAACGTGTATTTTATGTCGTAAATGTCGGAATTATGTGTGGTTTGTGTTTTTGTTGTGATTTAGGACGAAAATGTGAAAAGGGGAGAAAACACGGGCAATCACGGGCTTTTATCGAAGAAAAAGACAAAAGACGAAGTCAAGAAATCAAGAGTGCAAAAAGAATGGAAGTCCAATACCAATTCTAAAGATTTATCGAAGAAAAAGTCAAAGGACGGAAGTTTACTAAAAGCCGAAGAACTCAAGTCTAATTTATTGAAGAATTACAAGACGAGTTTAAATAAATCCCGAGACAAAGTCATTAAAGTCAAAGAATTAAGAAGATTAAGGACTTAATGATGCAATTAAAGAAAGAAGAAAGAGGGGAGGAAGCTTCCTAAGCACCTCCCTAATCCTCATATAAATAGATTAGATTTCATTTCATTTCATTTTGTTGGCTAGAGTGACACTAGTTCTTCCACCCTTTTAATTACTTGTCATTTAAATACATGTCATTTCCTTAATTGTCTTGCACCTTAAATTCATTTAATTTCAAGTAAGTTTCCTTTTAATTATTGTTAATCTTTACTTTTATTGGCAATCTTCTATCTTCCTTTCTTATTTGATCTTAATCTTTATGCTTTATTGTTCATGTTTATGTTTTTGATGTTTATTTGATTTGATTAAAGTGGGTTTTGATTATTTTGATTATTATTGTTAGTGTTTTTGATTTGGTTTGATTAGTATTTGTTATTAGATCATTTGTGATTAGTTTGATTTAATCTTGTGGTTGATTTTGATTAGTTTTGTCTAGATTCGTAGCTTTTTGTTTGTCCCGTGTTCTTCGCTATATTCTGTTTCCCAGGTACATTCCGGATCAAAGCCAAATATTTCGAGTGAAGGAATTCTGTAGATTATTCTGAATCAAAGTTTTGTTCAGAAAGTTCCGAATTAGTGGAAGTTCCGAATCAAGCTGTTTGTTCCGAATCAAAGGTTGTTCATCGGGAATATTCAACATTACGGATCAAGGTCTTTCATTCGGAATAATTGATATTCCGGATCAGCTGTTCATTCGGAACATTCCGGATAAAAGAGTTGTTGTGAAATATTCCGAATCAAATTTCTTCCGGATCAAGGTGTGTTCATTCGGAACATTCCGAACGAAGGGTTGGAGATTTATTCCGAATCAGTAACATTCCGGATCAACACTTTCTTCTGAATCAAAGGTGTTCATTCGGAATAGTAAATATTCCGGATAAGTGACATATTCCGGATGAACCATTATTCCGAGTGAGCATTTTATTCCGGATCAAGGGTTTTGGTAATTATTCCGAGTGAAGAAGAATCATTCCGAACGAAGGTGACATTCCGAATGAGTGATTATTTCGAACGAAGGATTATTCCGAATGAGCTGTTTTCAGGTTCTTTTTAGTTTCAGTTTTTTAGTTTTAAATTTTTTAAGCTTTACTTTTCCCGCCTTTTTCCTTAGTTGCACTTTAAGTTTACTTGCCTTAGATTTATTTTAATCCTTGCCTTAGTTTAAGTTTTAGTTGCGTTTTAAGCCTTGCCTTAGATAGTTTTAAGTTTGTATCATTTACTTTAAGTGCCTTTTAATTCTCGTCTTGCTTTAAATTCTTGTCATTTATTTTAAATTAGATTTAGATTTAAATTATCGTCATTTTCATTTACGTGTTGCACATTTATTTTAAAACAACCAAAAATATTCTTTTTCACCAAAAACTATTGAGTCGCATTTTGAACCGGAAATCAATTCGAGAAGATACCGAGAAACGAACATTCATTGTTTAAATAGGATTGCAAAACCGTAACATTAAAATGGCGCCGCTGTCGGCTCTTTTCGTGAAGATTAACGGTTTTCTGTGAGAGACGCGTTGCTTTTTGGGATCCGTTCATTCGTGAACGTTATTTTTCGTGTCAAAAATTTTCAAAAAATCCCAAAAACATTTGAATAATCATAAAAAGCATTTCTTTTTCAAAGTTTTGCACCAAAAATATTCCTCTTTATCCTCTATTATGTTTAATTCTTTTCTTTACCCCTCTTGTTTATAATTCTTCATGGATTCGTCTTGCGTACAGTGTGGGAGACCATGGCATGGTTTTCAAACATGTCAATGGTGTACTTGTGAGCGGTGTGGTTTTAATATCGACGATACACAATTTGGATTTTGTCCATTTTGTAATTCAACAAATTCATACTTCTCCTCTTACAATACTTTCTCACCCTCTCCCGTCTATGACAATCCTTATCCTCAAGATGCACCGGGTTTTTCTCCATACCCGTGGTGCTATATTTGTGGGGGCCCTCACGATGTTTCTTCTTGTGATCCGTTGAAGGTCTTTGAGAAAAATCCGTGCTATCATCCCAGTGTGTATAATTTTGAGCCCCCACGTCACACCGTCAATCATCAACCCTTTTGTGCATTTCATCCTGAGCAAATTGCCACACTTTTTGACAACTTTCAAAAAGTTCAAGAAGCTTGCAACAAGATAATCGAAAAATGTCAAGCGGATCAGCAACAAGAGCAAGTATCTAACCTTAGTGCTTATACTCCTCCTCTGGTGCCTCCATATTATTATGATGATGATGACGATGAGAGTCCTATTTCTTGGAACGATGAGAATTCTATTCCTTCTCCCGACTTGCCGGCTCTGAAGCCTAAGGATTCACCCATCCTAGGGGATGAGGATCTTAGCACAATTCCTGCAAAGGAATCCGACGAATTCATAAAGTCTAGTGCTAATAACCTTGTCCCAATTCCAAGTGAATCTGAGTTGACATCCGACAGTGAAGATGAGTATGATGCACTTTCTTCTGATGATGTTCCTTCCACCAACACTTTGGGAGAGGATTCTTTGGCTTTCTCTAATCCTCTTTTTGATCAAGATGATGATTTTACTTCTAGTGATGACGAGTCACTATCCGATGAAGACGTTCCGAAGGAAACTTTCAAGATTTATTCGAACCCTTTATTTGATTTTGATGACGCTTACATATCTAGTGAGGTGAATCCTCTCTTTGACGAAGGGATTGAGGACATTATTGATGAGCATACTTTGTTAGCCATGCCCCCTTCTATCGCAGAGGTGGAGAGATTTGACTCTACTGGAAAGGTGACACGGATGGAAGGTAATTCTTCTCCTACTTCTTATACTATATTGCCACCTCATCCTACTGCGTGCACGCCCAAGCGGGTGATGTATCAATTTCTCTCTCCGGGAAATGAGGATGAGTGCTTTGACCCGAGAGGTGACAATGACCATTCTATGATTGATAACCTTACGGCTTTGCCAATTGGTCAGCATCCATTGTCTTTGGAGGATGACAATGTGATTCCTTTACCCACCCCACCTCCCGTGGATCAAGATTTCACATACTTCTCGTATGTTGAAAGGACCTTCCTACCATTCAAGACTTATCCTCCTGCCTCTCCTTTATTATATTCCTTCGGGAACGAGGACAAGGTCTTTGATCCCGGTATTACATTCGAGGCTTCCCCATGGACCATTTAATTCGGGGACGAGTCAGGCTCGTGACTCGGTTAACAAAAACAAGCGCTTTTTGGGAGGCAACCCAATTATTTATCTGTCTTTCCCTGTTTTCACCATAAGTGTAGGGGGATCCCCGTGGTGTTTCTTGTTTTCTTTCTTATCATGTGCAGGGATTAGAGCTTCAAAGACACACTCTTGATGACTTTTGACGAACCGTGATTCCGTGTTCCCTTCTTCCCGGTTCTATCCTAAACTCTTTTCGATTCACTATTTTATATTTCGTAATATTAAAATAGGAATCTCGTTAGTTGTCTCTTCCTTAGCGAGATTTAAACAACGTGCACAATGTCCTAACTGTAGGGGAGTTTACTCTCACATGCTTAAACATTGAGGAAAATGTTTATATTAAGTGTAGGGGGACTTCTATCGAAGTTAAGTGGCCTTTTCCTTGTATTTGTCCTCATTTTAACCGGAAAATCAATTTTTCGACATTTTTCAAAATTTTTGATCTATTTTGGCCCATTAGTTTTTCCCTTT
This sequence comes from Glebionis coronaria, assembly GCA_025667525.1. Taxonomy (NCBI): domain Eukaryota; kingdom Viridiplantae; phylum Streptophyta; class Magnoliopsida; order Asterales; family Asteraceae; genus Glebionis; species Glebionis coronaria. The sequence goes on from CM046874.1 coordinate 478,217,325, forward strand.
GTATAGTTATTTTCTTTCTTTACTAGAATAAATTTTAATAAAGTGGTTTTAATTTTCAAACGTTATAAATCTTTTGACTCAACCCGAGTTTACTTATCTAAGTTTACTCTAGCTAGTATCCTTAACGTGTTTAAGTCAAGTTTTGCTAGGCTTTTATATAGGGAGCTATAAAACGCGAAAGTCTTAACTCTCACGGGTTAAGAACAAGAACTTTTCGCAAGTTCCTATAATTGATCCTAGAGATTCGTTTATCAAGGGAACTTTAAAATGCAAATTCTAAAACTTGAAAAAGTCTAAGAGTTTGCAAGATCCTATATATGAATCGAAAACCCAAAACTTTGATTTAATAGGCTAAGCATCCACGAGTCTCATTCCTTGAGATTTTAAATTGTGTAGAACGAGAGATGATAGAGTCAATTATAAGTTTGGTATTCTTTCGTGAATTTATGTGAGTTAATTATAAGCCTATTCTCCCATCGCTTGTTAATAAATTTATCTGCAATAAATAAGGTTGTACGATTTGAAAAGTTACTTAGCTTCTAGCCCAAGATCGTTTAAAAGTTGCTCGGTATGGATTAGAGTTCATAGCCAAGGCATAACTTATTAAAGCGGGATGCGAAGATTGGCAAGTCCGAAAAGGCCCTAACAAGGCATGAGGGCTACATTTTGTTGCTAAAGATCCCAAGTGATGTGAAGAATCATTTATCGAAAATCAATATAAAGGATCGAGACACACGACGAAAAGCAAAAACTCCCCAAAAGTCATGGAGAAGTCTATCCGAAAAGACCCTAACAAGGTATGAGGATAAATAGATCCAAGTCCAAAAAGGAGGCGGATCGTTGTATATCAAAGTCCAAAATAAAGATTGGAGAAAAATGAAGAAGTCGTGGTCAAAGTATGAAGAATCTCTCAAAACTTCAAGTGAAGAAATTCCTATTATGAAGAGAAGACCATTATTTCATGAACGTCTCTCAAGATTTAAAGTATGAAGTCGCTGCCAAATATCAGTCCGAGAAAGGTCTCAAATCGTGAAGCGAGTTATGCCAAGATATGAACTTTTTGAGGTCCCGAGAAGCAGTTTTAAAAGATTTTGTCCTTTAGCTAACTATTGATTAAATCGTCCCACTTTATTTTCAGCCTAAATAACTATCGAAATAAGTCAACAATGCATCCTCGTGATCATTCAAGACAACAATAAAATATAAGAGATACACCTAGGAATAAGGGAGTCTAAGTAAATAATTGGCCCACATGAGTTCGTGTTAGTTTGCTAACTTATAATAACAATGATCTCGTTTTTAAGCTTGGTTTGGAGAATGTGAAAACTTAAGGATGATGATCATTCATGACATTTCCAAAACCCGAAGGTATGTTTTTTATTTCTTTACTTAGAATGTTTATAATTTTCTATCTCTTTAATAAAGGCCAATATGGATTGATTATGATGGAAAATGTAATCGTGCTTTGTAACTAATGCATTGCATGAGGACATTGCAATGGTCAAGTGTAGGGGATTTTATAGGTGTGTAAACACCCATCCTTTTTACCACTTAACTACAATAATAACCGAGCCAAAACATGTATTTTATGTCGTAAATGTCGAAATTATGCGTGGTTTGTGTTTTTGTTGTGATTTAGGACGAAAATGTGAAAAGGGGAGAAAACACGGGCAATCACGGGCTTTTATCGAAGAAAAAGACAAAAGACGAAGTCAAGAAATCAAGAGTGGAAAAAGAACGGAAGTCCAAGACCAATTCTAAAGATTTATCGAAGAAAAGGTCAAAGGACGGAAGTTTACTAAAAGCCGAAGAACTCAAGTCTAATTTATTGAAGAATTACAAGACGAGTTTAAAGAAATCCCGAGACAAAGTCATTAAAGTCAAAGAATTAAGAAGATTAAGGAATTAATGATGCAATTAAAGAAAGAAGAAAGAGGGGAGGAAGCTTCCTAAGCACCTCCCTAATCCTCCTATAAACAGATTAGATTTCATTTCATTTCATTTTGTTGGCTAGAATGACACTAGTTCTTCCACCCTTTTAATTACTTGTCATTTAAATACATGTCATTTACTTAATTGTCTTGCACCTTAAATTCATTTAATTTCAAGTAAGTTTCCTTTTATTTATTGTCAATCTTTACTTTTATTGGCAATCTTCTATCTTCCTTTCTTATTTGATCTTAATCTTTATGCTTTATTGTTCATGTTTATGTTTTTGGTGTTTACTTGATTTGATTAAAGTAGGTTTTGATTATTTTGATTATTATTGTTAGTGTTTTTGATTTGGTTTGATTAGTATTTGTTATTAGATCATTTGTGATTAGTTTGATTTAATCTTGTGGTTGATTTTGATTAGTTTTGTCTAGATTCGTAGCTTTTTGTTTGTCCCGTGTTCTTCGCTATATTCTGTTTCCCAGGTACATTCCGGATCAAAGTCAAATATTCCGAGTGAAGGAATTCTGTAGATTATTCCGAATCAAAGTTTTGTTCAGAAAGTTCCGAATCAGTGGAAGTTCCGAATCAAGTTGTTTGTTCCGAATCAAAGGTTGTTCATCCGGAATATTCAACATTCCGGATCAAGGTCTTTCATTCGGAATAATTGATATTCCGGATCAGCTGTTCATTCGGAACATTCCGGATAAAAGAGTTGTTGTGAAATATTCCGAATCAAATTTCTTCCGGATCAAGGCGTGTTCATTCGAAACATTCCGAACGAAGGGTTGGAGATTTATTCCGAATCAGCAACATTCCGGATCAACAATTTCTTCCGAATCAAAGGTGTTCATTCGGAATAGTGAATATTCCGGATAAGTGACATATTTCGGATGAACCATTATTCCGAGTGAGCATTTTATTCCGGATCAAGGGTTTTGGTAATTATTCCGAGTGAAGAAGAATCATTCCGAACGAAGGTGACATTCCGGATGAGTGATTATTTCGAACGAAGGATTATTCCGAATGAGCTGTTTTTAGGTTCTTTTTAGTTTCAGTTTGTTAGTTTTAAATTTTTTTAAGCTTTACTTTTCCCGCCTTTTTCCTTAGTTGCACTTTAAGTTTACTTGCCTTAGATTTATTATAAGCCTTGCCTTAGTTTAAGTTTAAGTTGCGTATTAAGCCTTGCCTTAGATAGTTTTAAGTTTGCGTCATTTACTTTAAGTGCCTTTTAATTCTCGACTTGCTTTAAATTCTTGTCATTTATTTTAAATTAGATTTAGATTTAAATTAACGTCATTTTCATTTACGTCTTGCACATTTATTTTAAAACAACCAAAAATATTCTTTTTCACCAAAAACTATTGAGTCGCATTTTGAGCCGGAAATCAATTCGAGAAGATACCGAGAAACGAACATTCATTGTTTAAACAGGATTGCAAAACCGTAACATTAGCTGGCATACACTTAAATTTCACATATGGTATAACACATAAATGTGGTAAAACATGTGTACAAAGAAGCATGTAAACAACTTTGTAGCACGATTTTTAAAAACTTTTAGTAATGACACTGTAGTGATCTACGATGGTTCACGGTAGCTCCAATCGAACTCGCAAGCAAGCGCAGGACCAGACCAGCGCAAGGCAATAGTCGGATATCCTTTAGGTGTGACTGTCCGCACCGGCTTATACCCGCCTTATAGTTTGTTCTAGTGGGTGACCCGTACATCCCATGAGTCCATAACGTCCAGTTTTTATTTTCATGAAAGCGTGTTTCAATAGTGTTTAGGTCCTTTCATTTTATAAAACACTTTTCCACGTAACACATAACCGGTCACAATGACCATGTATTTAGGCGTGTAAAATATTGACCTATTTTAATGTCATGTTTCTCTATAAGTATTTATCCATATTGTATGTAATTAGGTGTTTTGAAAAACATGTAACAATAATGCAATTAGGAAAACAAATACAATAAACATAAGACATTAAATAAACACATAAATCCGAGACCCCGAAGAGTCTTCCCCAAACGAAGAACCATAAGACTCTCATTAGGTTTTCATCAAGTACCTAAATCGCTCCATGCATCACATTACGTTATTGTAGCGAGTCTTATAGCCAGATAACACATAAAATAATCATGGCAAAACAATTAACTATTAATTTTTTTATTATTATTATTTTATGTATTCTAATTAACCATTTAATTTTGTTATATGTTTCTAATTAACAGTTAATTTTAATAATTACCATCTTGTTATTTTTTATAATCAATGACAAGTACACAATTTAGTTGTCAAATAAAAATAAAACAAATAACTAAATTAGGTTTCATGCATACGGTTTCGCGTGTTTATTTAAAACGTGTAACCCATAACCACCAAACGAGCATGGCTCCGATACCACTGTTGGGATTTAATACCTAGTTAACCATGTAACTACGAGTACGCAGCGGAATGGATCTAGTTTGAGCAATTATGATTAACACGTAATTAATAATAAACAATGGAGTAAACGCGAAAACTAACCTTCGTCCAAAAGCAATGAAACTAAAACGAGTGATAAAATATACCACCTCTACGGTTGCTCACACAAACACGTCAAACGAACACGTCCGGATTGCTATCCGAACTCCACGTATACCCAAACACCAAGTGTCGTAGCCCAAAACGGATCAAAACCTAAAACAACCTAAACTGTAGTTTTGTCTGATATCCTTCTCTGTCCAATAACCTGGATCTCAGTGTTGTCCAATATCTGACAACACTGTGAGACAGAAAAACAGTGGTTCTGTCCGAGAACGACCAGACAACAACCAAAACCTTTGACGAGCTGTTACGATTAACCAGCTCGTAAACCTTCGTTTAAGACTTTGTTTTAGCAACCTTAGGATTGATTCTAAGTTACCAAACCACCTTGGATTGTATAGAATGCAAGTGTTAATGATTTGAGATGTAATTCAAAATCTATAAACCCTAATATTAGGTTTACTGATTTGAATAAAGGAGATGGGAAAACAGAGATTATAGCTGTGTTTTTGTGGTTTTAGTCGTGAGTTATGAGCAGGGGGTGAGGGGTTTATATACCCTTCAAACCCTAGTTGAGATAATGCATAAACTTGAATTTTAAGCCTTATCCCAAACACTCCTTAACTTATCACAACTCCACTTTACTCCTTATCTCTCCTTATCTCTGCATACAAACGAATGTAGACACTTTTATAATCTTTCTAGAACCTTCTTAGCCAGCAAGGGACTTAAGGAACTCAATAGATTCATGTCTTAACCATTCATGTCCAAAACGGGTCAAACGGGTTGATTTGAGAAGCTTTATACGTGAAATGTCAAACGCATTCTTGTGTTCTAGTGTGTGTGCCCCCAATAGGCTCACACACCTCTAGCCACATTTGGCTCATTCCAACGAGCATGAACTAACATGTGCTACCATTCGCCACAAGACGAGCTTTATAGTGACTAAGAGTATCATCTGCAAAATAATATGGCGAAATAACCATATACAATGAACAATATTGACATCGATGGGTCTAGGCACAAGAGTTCAAATGTTATTTTTAATAAGAGCATTATACCCATCACACATAACATTTCGTTAGTTGAGATCATTAAACGCGTCTTTATAAGACTTTCATAAAGGTGATGCAAGATTTCTTTTGATGCTTTCTGTTTAGATGTCAAACTTGCGGTCACAATAGTCAGCTATTGACTATTTTTTTGAAACCGCATCAAATGTAAACTAGGAGCGAGCATATTGAACCGTCGACCAAACCGTACAACTAGATCGACCGAACTAGATGGATTATATTTAGTTCCGCTCCTCGGTCTATGATTTTCGCCACATTAAGTATTCGGTCCAGTCCGGTTTAGTGTTACAAGAAATCATCGATTATGTCTAAAAGGATGGACGGCCCGAAGATCAAACCAGATTCGGTCCAAAATGTTGGACCGTTTCTCTCAGTCCTGTCTGATCCGGTATTTTAGACTATTTCGATTCGCTCCAATTTTCGACCGATGCTTAAACAAGTTGTAATCGTCTTGGTAGGCAAACACAAAAGCATTGATAGCCTCAAGCCCTCGACCATATTTCAAAAACCCAAACTAACTCAAACCGCCAAAAACCACTATGACAACATCCATGCTTCCAATCACCTCATTATCGCCGCAGCACCGCGTATCTCCGCCACCTCCACCCACTTCCATAACAGTCAATAACGACCGTTACTTGTCGACCCATCCCACAATTCTACTCCTCAACCAATGCTCAAATCCAAAACAACTCAAACAAATACACGCCCAAATGCTCCGTAACGGGCTTTTTTCAGACTCCTTTTCGGCTAGTGCGCTAGTCTCGGCTTTTGCCCTTTCTGATTCGAAAGAAATTGGTTATGCGCGTAAGGTGTTTGATGAAATTGCTGAACCGAATGTGTATAGTTGGAATGTGCTTATTAGGGCTTATTCGTCGAGTGAAGAGGCGATTGAGAGTGTTTTCATGTTTAAACGGATGATTTGTGGAGGTGGGGTATTGCCTAATAAGTTTACTTTTCCGTTTGTGATTAAAGCGTGTGCGGAGGTGTCGGATTTGAGACTGGGGGAGGTGTTTCATGGGATGGTTATTAAGATGTCACTTGATAGCGATGTTTATGTGCTTAATTCTCTTATACATTTCTATGCGTCGTGTGGATGTTTGGATTTGGCGTATAGGGTTTTTTGTAATATGCGTGTGAGGGATGTTGTTTCTTGGAATTCTATGATTACGGGTTTTGCACACGGCGGTTGTGCTGATGCAGCGTTGGAGTTATTTCGTGAAATGCAAGGTGGGAGTTTGAAGCCGGATAAAGTGACGATGATGAGTGTGTTGACCGCTTGTACGAAAAAGTTGGATTTGGAGAATGGGAGATGGGTGCATTCTAATATCGAGAGGAATGGGCTTGGAGGGAGCTTGAAGTTGTTTAACGCGTTGCTTGATATGTATACAAAGTGTGGAAGCTTAGAGGAAGCTAAGACATTGTTTGAAAATATGCGTGGAAAGGATATTGTGTCGTGGACAACTATGATAGTTGGGTATGCGAAATCCGGGGATTATGTTACAGCTAGGAAGCATTTTGATATGATGCCTAGTCAAGATATAGCTGTGTGGAATGCATTGATCTCAGCTTGTGAACAAAGTGGTAACCCGAAAGAAGCATTGGCTATTTTCAATGAGCTAAAAGTGAGCAACAAAGCGGTACCTGATGAAGTTACTTTAGTTAGTACTCTATCAGCGTGTGCTCAAGTGGGTGCTATGGATGTCGGTAGGTGGATCCATGTTTATATAAAGAAACATAACCTTAAGCTCAGTTGTCATCTTGCAACCTCACTGATTGATATGTATTCGAAGTGTGGTGATCTAAACAAGGCTTTAGAGGTGTTCAGTTCTGTTGATAACAAAGACGTGTTTGTTTGGAGTGCGATGATTGCTGGTCTTGCAATGCATGGTCATGGAAGAGATGCGATAGATTTGTTCAGTAGAATGCAAAAATCCAACATTAGACCGAATGGTGTCACTTTCACGAATTTACTTTCCGCTTGTAGCCACACTGGATTAGCGAACGATGGTCAGGATTTCTTCAAGAAGATGGAGCCTGTTTATGGGATCACCCCTGGCGTCAAACACTACGCTTGTATGGTGGATATGTTGGGACGCGCGGGTCATTTAGAAGAAGCAATAGAGGTAATAAAGACCATGCCGATGCCTCCTTTGGCTTCTGTTTGGGGCGCTCTGTTAGGTGCATGCAAAATCCATTTAAATGAAGAGGTTGCTGAACAAGCTTGTACCCGTTTGCTTGAATTGGAACCATGGAACCATGGCGCATACGTGCTTTTGTCTAATATATATGCAAAATTGTGTAAATGGGATAAAGTTGCTAAGTTAAGAAAGCGTATGAAAGACGTTGGATTAAAGAAAGAACCAGGGTGTAGCTCGCTTGAGGTAAATGGTAGTTTTCATGAGTTTATTGTTGGAGATAACACACACCCACAGTCAAAAAGAATATATACCAAGTTAAATGAGGTTTTTGAGAAGATAAAGTTCATTGGGTATGAGCCAAATAGGTCTCAAGTGCTTCAATGTGTTGAAGAAGAAGATATGCAAGAACAAGCATTATATCTTCATAGTGAGAAGTTAGCTATTGCCTTTGGACTCATTAGTTTGAAAAAAGGTCAACCAATTCGGGTTATGAAGAATCTTCGTGTCTGTGGTGACTGCCATACTGTTGCTAAGTTGATTTCAAAGGTTTATGACACAGAGATATTGCTGAGAGACCGTTACAGATTTCATCACTTCAAAGCAGGGGACTGCTCGTGTAAAGACTATTGGTAAACGGTGAGTCATTGATTTAAGAATTTGTACAAGGAGTTCTATAGATTATAGAATCTGGTCCGATATGTAAGATGATTCTATATGATACAGAATTGTGAAATATCTGTATCAATATAATAATAATACCTTTGTTAGCTAAACACCAAATGTGTAAAATTGTTAATTTCCATTTTTTAGATCCATTGGTTACTTATATGATATGTTCAACTTAAACTCTCAAGCAAAACTCATTTTCATCTGTTATTCGGCCTAACCCGTTCTGTTCGCCATCTTTGATTTTGCTGTGATCCAAGACCAGCTAAAGAGTCATTTAGCAACAAATTTATGGCAACCACGAACCTAAAATGGAGATTAAACTGCAGAGTGCAGAACGCCATATACATTATGCTCACCAACTTCCAGACATAGTCATAGGTTCAAGTTCTTAAGGAAATGTCTTGGCCCTAAAACTGCAGCACTGCATCACGATGCTCTACACCACTGATCCGGGATTCAGTCAACTCATGTGTGACGAGAATATCATTATACTGGTAGTTTGGTACGTATTACGAGTTCATAGAAACAAAAAAGAATGATAATCGGAATCCCATAAAACTTCATAACATCCAGAGATTTAACATGCAGAATTTACAGCTCTTAATTTCTCAAAATTATGTACCTCTTAGACTAAACTTTAGGCCCCAACGAGAGGTAATTTGTCTATGTACATGAACAACCTCTTTGAGTTCTCTGTCGAGATTATGGCTTGATCAATTATGTCACAGCTTTCAACACAGGTCCATAGATCGGCTAAGTTCACTCCTTTCAGACTTTTCCTGCAAAACGGGCATGATCGTGATCGCCCATGCCTAGAAAACAAATACAAAATGTCAAACTATTAGCTTTATGATTTACAAGAATTTTTTAGAGGATACCATTTGCTGAGACTTATGTCAAGCTTAAAACCTAAAAGTTTTTGCTTGAGATAGTGAAAAATTAGAGAAGGGATTCAGATGTAATATAGACAGTGGATCACAAAACATAAACCGATAATCCTAAATTGCTGAAATGGTCAACAATTGACCAATATTATCCTGAACTACTTCAACCAATCGTAGGTTGAGCGTTGTAACAGGTTTCATCAAAATTGACAATATAGATTATCTAATTTCTGTAACATGTAGGGATGATAATGGCCATCTTTAGGATGCGAAAATTACCCAGTCAAAAGGGGGTAAGCTATAAAAAGAGAAAATGAAATCTTACCAATCACGATAGCACTTCAAGCATAGTGAATGAGTACATTTGGGCAAAACCACTTTGCCATTTGTTTCCATGCAAATCCCGCATTCATCTTCTCTCTCTACATCCGCTTCCGAGAGCTTTCCATTGCACAACTCGTCCATTCGTGAGTACCTCTTCAACAAAATCTCCTTCTGTTTCCTCTCCTCCAAATCTGTGATCCCACTTTGGAGTTGCATAATTGAAGGAAATACGACACCTGTTCAGATAAACTCAAACACTCAATTAATTCCTAACACCAATTTCCAACACGAATTTACACTTTTCCAGTTTCTCACCGTAAAATTGCCCGAGACTTGCCCTTTTTTCAAGAACACGCATAGTTGTTTTTCCATCAGCATATATCTGCATCATCAATCATTTTGCAACTCAACAAATAGTCGTCATTTATTGTATTTGTCCACAAAGTGCTTTACAACACGGGTTGGAACCCAATTAGCTCGTGGCCTCGTGCCATGTGCCGCCTCACTTAATCACAACCAATCATATTATCTGTGCATTACGCCAACATGAATGGATGGAACTAGGTGTGTTTGGGATTGTTATCTTTGGGGAGATTATCTCATTATTGGGTTTGCAATATGCAAATAATCAGAAAAGATAGTCATGACAAAACATTTGGAAAAAGTGATAATCCACATTTTTCTTAGAGATAGAACAAAGTTTTGAGAATCCGCATTTCAAAACACCTTTTTCTAACACTTATATCAAACACTCCCTTACGTAAGTGGACAAGTTACATAACTCAGCTAATTGGGTATCAGCAAGACCCTTAACGTAAATTGAATCCTGAAACAAACACAATTACCAGTACCATATATATCGAAACATGTATCAAACCAAAAGCTCCTGCAATTTTACAATCTGCCCATGGGAAAAGACAGGAGAAAAAATCTGCAGCTTGACTAAAAGTCAGTCTCATGTGAATACATCCTCCATTATCATCCTTAATCGTATTTAACGCCCTGAATAAGATCACAAAATCATCATAAATTCACAATTTTTCAAATAAAATTAACTTGACCTCATGCAAAAGGTGGTTTTAAGATTTGTTTATGGTTAAAGCAAATTACCACTTCTAAGTGTTGAAATTAAAATGTGTGTCTGTTTTTTTATGGGGTGTTTGACATTGTGTTTTCAAAACAGTGTATCTCTAAGAAAATGCAGATTGATCACCTTTTCGAAAACGCAATCTTAATCACCGTCTAGAGTCTAAATAAGTACTCACCAAATCAAGGTAAACCCTAAACACATGACCACTTTTAGTAAACCCAACAACACAATTATTAAAAAAAAATACTTACAAAGTATTAGCATGATGAATATCAGCTTCAAGAGCTTTAAGTGAATCCTTATAACTTTTCCTCATTACTGCAAAACTATACTTCAACTGAAAAAAACACACTTGGATCAAAACAAAAACCCCATGAAATTTATTCTAACAGTATTCAAACACAAACTTCAATAAATAATGCAAATCCCAAAGTTACCGAATTTCGATAAATCCACTTTTCTCGAAAAGTATGATTGATTTCTGCGCCTAGTAGTGCCACTACGACTCACGATTCTTACATAAGAACTGTTTACTTTTTTTTCTTTTTAGTACTATTTTCTATTTTATTCTTTTACTGTAGCACAGTAAATACTTTTGTTTGGAAAGGGGTTCATAATTATGACATTTACTAAAATTATTGTGTGAATTTTTCGTGGATAAAAATTCTAATATTCCATCTTTGGATACGTATCGTGAACTTATCGGCTCCCTGTATTAATATTATCTTGAGTTAGAGTTATTTTTCACCTTCTGTTTACTCACAAACAAACAAAATTAATTTAAACCATTCATTCGATCTTAAATTAAATCTTATAAAAAAACTCGAAAAGATTACTTTTGCTAAAAAATCAAAAAATTATAAAATCTCTACTACTTATAAAGGCTATATCTTATATTTTCAAAAATCTCTTCATTCCTATAAAAAGTAATTTTTCTCAACAATGCCTTAATTAGATTCTCAAAACATACAGAAAAAGAAACCCCTACAATGTGAAATTTATCAACGCAGGAGAAAAACACAAATAGCTGTATGACACCTGTAAACTAGAATGTCAACATTTCCATATTTAAGACAATATTGAAAAAGTTATAAAACATCACAGTCAGTTTCAACTCGTTCTTGATTTCTTCTCCAATACGCTTCTTTTTTTTCTCAAAACCAACAATCTGTTTCAATCTAATTGAATGCTCTTAAACATTTCAAATACTTCGTAATCACTCAAAAGTAAATCACATCTTAACATCTATACTGTCTACAGAATACATTTCTTCTCCCTCTTTAACCTAATACACTCACCCTTAAATCTATTCCACATCCACCATTAACCTAGCCGCCATCCTCCACCACGTCCCTAACCAACACGGTCTTTACCGCCAATGAAACCACCATTAACCAAAATACCTCTCTCTTACCATAGACCCACGGCCGCCGCCACTTTTATTGCCGTCTACCAAACTATTGATATGGTTTCGGTGGACTAGGCGGTTTTAGTGTGCTAGGTGGCTTTAATGCGTTTGTGGTTGTTTTGAGTTGTTTTATTAACTTTGGTTTGCAAATGAATATTGGTTGGTGGTCGGAACATTGCTGGATGTGCTGGTCTCAGTTCGGGCCTAACAATGGTGGTTGTCGGAATGTTGGGCCTAACGATGGTCTTGCCGCGGATGCGGCTCAAAGATCAGAACATTTTGCCGCTCGATTCAATCAGGTAATTAAATCATATCAATTTATGTATTGGGCATCTTTTCTTTTTCTTTAAAGATGCGTTCTTGATTGATTTTTTAGGTTTAAGGTATTTAGTGTTAGTTTGTATTTTGGTCTTAAAGGGTAAGTGGCCAGGGTCTTTGTTTTGGCAAGGTTTGGGAAAATTATGTGGCCCATTGGTGATTGTTCACAATACGTACCTTGAAGATGAAAGAATATATATTTGTTAATTTTTATCACTTTTATGTTTAGTAGTAATACAGATCATAATCTGTTTATTTTGTTCAAAACTATTTACGACAATTGAATATTTATTTCAGTGGCTTGACATGTGAATCCAAGAGCTTTGGGGCAGAAAGGCGTAGGGGGAGTGATTGTTTTGATATTTGACGCATCAGTTGTTGGTTATTTAGAGTCTCAGCAACTAGGCAACCATTTTGAACGCCAAGACATAGGTGGATATGCTTGGAATGATCACACGGCTTATTTCAATTCTCGGCTTATTTCAATTCTGATGGTAAGCAACAATTATATGGCCATCTTGCAACTAAACAAGAGTTGGAGGTCTTTAACCTACACTCACCTGGTATGCACTCTTATTCTTTCTTTATTATAAAGTAATTGGTTTTCTAAGTATTTAGTAAGTTAGAGGTGGGTGTTGTAGTGACTAGCAGAATTTACTTATATTTTTTAACTCTTTTTTTTGTTTAAGCACATTCTCTGGAGTAAATAGATCATCTATGTGACCATTTGAACCTAGATCCACTCACGATATCAAGAATACATATGAACATTTGAGTATGTGTAGATTTAAAGTGGACAAAATAGTAATACTTAGGAGCAAGACTGTATCGACCCAATTTTTATACCAGTTCTGCTATGTTATATCGTCACAGCCCCTGGTGTGTCGGTTAGTAAGTCTACAAACATAAGCGTCGTTTGCATATTTATTGATCCTGATTTTGTGACCATAACTGCTGCAAACTCAGTTGACCATAATGCGCTTGTTCCTTTTTATCTTTAACTCTTATTATTTGTTTTTGTGTCACATTACCTTCACGGCTTGAGGTTAAGAGACCCTTCCCCAAATTTTGAATGCACAGTATGTTTATTCTTTCTAGCTCAAACCATAATTTGGAAGTAATGTTTTCAAATTAATTGTATGTATTTCGAAATAACCACGAGCCTCGTGATCAGTTGAATTTATTTAATGACTTAGAGCCACACCAATCCCTCGTTAATAATTATTTTGTACAATCTAAACGGTTTCCTCTACAGAATGATTGTGCGCTCATGGTCAACCTCATTAAATTATATATGGCTTTATTAAGTTGTAGTTTATATGTGATTGGAAAGCCTTTAAGATTGTAAAGGGGTGATATGTTAGAAGCCTTTAATAGGTAATGATGAAATGAGTCTTAAAGGGGTTAGTCCTGGTATTATAACTTTTAATTTTTTGATTGGTAGATTTTGCAAATCTGGTGATTTATGCTGCAATGATAGATGGATATTGTAAGTCCAGTAACTTGAGGGTGCCGTTTGAATTATTTGACCAGATGTGTCACAAAGGAATTCAACAAGATTATGTAGTTTAAAATGCTTCTCAAATCTCAAAGGGTGCTGCAAAGAACAGAAAATAGAAAGCACGTTGACTTTCCTTGACCAAATGTTGGAAAGAGGGCTTGCTTCCGCACATACTTAGAACACTTTGATTGGTGTTTCTGCAATTTGTGGAAGATATTAGAAGCAGATGAGCTGTCCAAAGATGTGATCGATAATAAACACATAAAGCTCTCAAGATTCAAGGCTGTTTTTGCTCTTCAATCATGTCACGTTCACTTAGTTTGAGTTCTGTATGTGTTTGTGGTGACAAAAACAAACAAAAGCACATTGAAAATGAGACGATGACATGTTGCAAAGGTTAAACTTCAAACTCTTGTTTTTATTGATATTTTCTTTTTAATTTATAAATTTATTATGCTTTTCTTCTTTCTTGTCATGGTCGTTTTTGATGATACATGCATTTTCTTACTGATATGATCTTAATTACAATTTTTTATTTTTAGTTCCAATTTTGAACCATTCCTTTAAATTTTCATTCAAATGCTATGCAATACTACTCCTACTATGTCTTTAAAACAACAGCTCAAATTCACTTAATAATTAAGAAATTTATATTCATTGCCATAGATTACTCGTACCATGTAGCAACGGCATTTGGCAACGCGACTTTAGCTGTGGTTTTGTACGCCTTGAGTAATGGGAAGATTCTTCCTCCTTTACATGTTCTAGATACGTCAAAATTTAGAGAATGGTTTCCTTTTCCTGCTTGTAATGCACACATCCAAGTGCCGTACAGGCAACTTCTCCTTAATCGTGAGTATCACTGATATGTTTATATGGTTGCCATCTGTCTGTATTCAGAGCATGCTCCCTGTGTATATATAGCATATAACTTGTTCTTCAAAAAGCTGAATCATCGGTGTTTGAAGCTTATTTAGCAATGTGAATTTGTAGGTGCCTCCTTTTGTCTTATGAAAATTTTGTTGGCTCAACATTAGTTACTGACTTGACGAAGGTTATATGTATTTCGTAAATCAATTCTGACCTGTCTTTCACAGGTAAAGAAGAGCTCAATATAACTTCAAAACATCAAAAAGTAATACTCGCAGTCATTACCGTGTAGGTATATTACCTTCAAATTATACACTTCATATCAGAAACTCGAGGTCCACACTTGGTGCATGCGCTGATCTCAATAGAACTGTTCTTTCTCTTGGTGCTCCATTTATTACTTTTTCGCACAGCAAATGGCCGCCAATATTGCTGCATACTCGACAGTCAGATTTTATCTTCGATTTGTGGGGACCAGTTTATGACTGTTTGAACACCATGTAAATATAATATTTGGCTTGGTTCTGAATGTGTAGACTTGCTTTGAGTATGACTTTAAAGTCTTGGATATTTGACTCAAGAAACAAAATTTATCCAATGCTAAGTTCGTCTGCAATTTAGTTCGATCTTTTCGTATGTTTTGAACTTATACGAACCACTTACCACAACTTGCATATCGTTAATTTTATGTTGATATAAATTTCCGCCGCTATGCGCGGGTACTCGCCTAGTATGATCAAGAGACTAAAATTATAAAATTAACAAAGAATATTTATCAATCATTATATTTTACTAGTCATAAAAATAATGAAATATCACTAGTGATAATATAATAAAATATTACTAGTGATATATAATAAGATTTAAGTTCATTTGGATACCATACTTTTCTTTGGATATGAGGGGACTCATCCCCACCATCCATCTTATTTTAATCTAATAGATAAGATTAAACACAAAATATATTTTCGCCCTCTTTTTTCAAATATTAATATCTCTTAAACCGTTAATTGTTATGCGAAAAAAACATACCGTTACGAAGATCTTTTAATTATCTTTCTAAAGATATGCTATATGATACACTTTCGACAAAAAAAAATTCTTCATTTTTTCACGTTTTCGAAAATTATCATATATGATACTAATATCATATAAGATGTAACGCCAGTATCATATATGATATGACCTATCATATATTATAGAAACCGATATCATATATGATAGAAACCGATATCATATATGATTTAACGCTGTTATCATATATGATGAAACAATATTATCATATATGATATTTCACGTAAATTTTAACAATAAGAAAAAAACGAAATTTTTTCTCTTCGAAAGTATATTATATTGCATATTGATAGAAAGATAATTAAACGCTCATCGCGCTGGTATAATTATTTTCGTTTAACACTTAACGGTTTAAAAGATATTTAAATTATAAAAAATAGATAAAAAATAAAATATGTTTAATCTCATCCATTGGATGAAAATGAAATGGAAGGTAGGGATGAGTCCCGTCATATCCAAGGAAAAATATGATATCCAAAATAACTCTTCTCATATAATAAACATAGTTAAAGTGTAATATCACCAGTGATATTCATTATTTTATCACTAGTGATATTTCATTGTTTATTTTAATAGTGAAATATCACTATTAATAAAAATTAATTCGAAAAATTTACAACTTTACTTCTTCCGCCCGATTTTTGAAACTTTTGTATTTTTTGACAAAAATAATTCCTCCGTATTTTTTTTTAATTTTAAGTTAATTTCTATTTTTATATTAAACCAAAATAGATAGTGGGAAGTTGTCCTTCCTCTTATGAAAAAAAAATAAGGTTACAATTGAACTTTTATCTATTATCTTTCACTTTGCATATATTTTATTTTGTACATAAAACACTTAGAGAGCTGGGAGTCGTTGGCACCAGAATCTGGTGCCAAAGGCGCCACGTAGGATTCTGGGGCTTTGGCACCAGAATCCTGTTGGCACCATATTCTAGGGGTAACCGTTGACACCAGAATTTCTGGTGCCAACAAAAATATTTTATTTTTTTAAAAAAACACAAAATAACTTAAATAAAAACTTCATTAATAAAAAAACATTACAATAAAAAAACGTAAAAAGTTAATGATTGCGGCTCAAATGCTCCACAAAATCGGCTCGAATCTTGTTGTGCACTCTTCGGTCTCGAATTTCTTTACTTTTCCTCTCATGTATATCACACCTTTCGACCCGACTTCGAACAATATTCTGTTGAGGATCGACATAAACATCTCTAGGATTCAATGCAAAGCCTTCGTCTTCCAATATCATGTTATGTAACATGATACAACAATACATGATTCGTTTCAAGTGGTTAATTTCATAAGCATGAGCGGGTTGTCATATAATTCCCAAACGACCTTGTAAGACACCGAAAGCGCGTTCGATATCTTTTCTAGCACCTTCTTGAACTCTTTTAAACCGTAATGTTTTTTCATCCCTGAAACAGAAAATGTTTTCACAAAAGTAGACCACTCGGGTAAATACCGTCAGCTAAATAATAAACCCTTTTGTATGTTTTTCCGTTTACCTCGAACGGAGAATCTAAAACCTTATCGGCTAACTCATCATCAAATAAAGGTGAGCCATATAAGACATTTAGATCATTGTTTGCCCCAGGAACACCAAAGTATGCATGCCAGAATCTCAAGTGTTGATCCGCCACTGCTTCTATCATAAGAGTTGGATATTTATGATCCTGCCTTTTAAATTGAGCCAGTAAAGCCTTGGGACAATTTCTCCAATCCCAGTGCATGCAATCAATACTCTCGAGCATTCCCATGATGTAACACCCCCATAATGGTCAAATGCAGCGGAATAGTACGTGGGGTGTTACTTTGGTGGATCGATAACACACAGTATGTAGAGCAATGATCATAATAGTCATTTAAAAACATATTACATGAATTAAATTGTACACATTTAGTATCTTGTCTGAAAACAACATTTATTATAAATTTGAAGAATATCCCAGCCCGATGGTAACATGATGCTTCCGATGATGCTGGAATCCAATGCATGAACCTGTTTATTTTCCTGAGAAAACATATAAAGTAAAATGTGGGGGTCAACACGAGGTTGGTGAATTCATAGGTTTAATTTAATAAATAAAAGTACAGATATGTCAAACACCACGATCATAGTAGGACAGTCACAACTCAATACTATAGCAGTTCCCATTGCCCTGTAATAGAAGCTAGACATGATGCTCAGGCGCCATTATGGTCAAACCCGATGTTGTTTCCCTAAGTCCGACAATGAAATAAACCTGTTGCTTAGCCTAAGCATTTCGTGATAGTAAGCCACGCAGGCCGGGTGTTGTCAATACCCGAATAGATCTATTCATAACATTGCGCGCTACACTACTAACTATTACAGTCCACGGGAATGGGACATACAATAGGCAATAAGTTGTTGTTTGTTGATGTTGTTTGTGCATGTTTGCATATATAATATTTTAGTATATTTTCTCCCCCAGTTATAAAAACAGTAAAGATGGGGCCATGAACTCACCTCAGCGATAAAGCAGTAGTAAAAAGTCACTGGATAAGTTGGCTCAGTATGATCACGAAGTGGTAGAAATACCTAGGTAATTTATGTATGACTTAGTAAATGCACAAATAAAATGCATAGATAAAATGTAGTTGATGAAATGCATGATCACGAATTAATAAGTCGTTACGATTGTTTAAGTGTTTAAATTTATAGTGAGCTGTTGATAATATAATATATATTTTTAGTTTCTAAAAATATATTTAAATTATTCAATAAAAGTGTAAAATATATTTTATTTAATTAATTAATTGTAAGAAATTAATATTTGGCATTAAATTTCTTAAGGGTTCAAATATATTTAATATGATTCGTTTGTTTATAAAGTTTCGTAAATAAATCTTAATAATTTATTTAATAATCAAAATACTTAATTTAATTTATTAAGAAAATATTTTATTAATATTTTAATTAGATCAAAATTACACGCAAGTCCTTGTAGTATAATAACTTTCAAAAATACCTTTAGGGTTTCGCTCGTTAAGTGTATCACGTCGTTAGTCCTCGTTCGTTAGGTTTATTTCCAAAAAAACGCCCCTAGGGCTTACAATACTTTTGAAATGTGGCAATTAAGGTCCCTAGGGGTTCACTATTCTCGAAATATTTACAACCGAGTCCCTATGGCTCGGTTTACTTTGGTGAAATGACAAAACACCCCCCTAAGTCTCGAAAACAATAAGTGAGCAACTTAGGGCTTGCTTTAAGTTTCCAAAATGACCATCCTAGTCCCTCATGTTTCAAAATGATTTATTAAGGCACGAAAAGTAACTATAGGGTTTTATAAATGTTTACAAAGTGTAAAACTTAGTCCTTGTGGTTTAATAATGGTTCGGTTAAAAAAACACACCCTAGACTTTCGAAAATGGCAAATTCGACCCTTATACTTTTTAGAAGGCACGAAATAGTTATATATGTTTTATAAATTTATGCTTTCGACTAATACTTTCACCAATTGACATAAATGGAACAAAAAGT
Source organism: Glebionis coronaria (assembly GCA_025667525.1). Classification (NCBI taxonomy): domain Eukaryota; kingdom Viridiplantae; phylum Streptophyta; class Magnoliopsida; order Asterales; family Asteraceae; genus Glebionis; species Glebionis coronaria. Next base: position 478,236,650 of record CM046874.1, read on the forward strand.
TTCTAAGTATTATTTTTAGTGTTTATTGGGCTTGGTTGGCCCATTAAGGGTCCGGTTTGGTTTTATGGGCCTAACGGGCTTGTGACATGGGCTAGTTAAAGTAACTAGTAAATTTACTAAGTAAATAATAAATCCAAATTTACTTCTTGGGCTTATGGGCTTATGTACACTTGACTTTATAGCTTATTTGTGTCTCGGCTTATTACAATAAGCCGTATAATGGCTTGTTCGATTCATGGCTTATTCAAGGCTTATACAAGTGGGCTTATTTAGTTCCTAAATAATTATCTTAGTTACATGGGCTTATCAATAAGTGGTTTACACTCGGCTTAAAAATAAGTCGTGAACTATGGGCTTATATTTTTGGGTTTCGCGTTTATATTACTAGTTCTAGCTTCTAGGGCTCATATGCACCACTTTTCCACTAGTTCACCATAGTTCTAGGGTTTCCAAGGGTAGTCATACCCACGAAATATTATAAGCCGTGGATTATATTGTGTTTGTGCGTTACGTCATGGAGGTTTTTACGTATGCATGCAACCTTAGCCTCGTTTTCTAGTGTTTCTTATGCATGGTATGTAATGTGAGGTAATGAAATGGAGATGTGGAGGTATATACTTACTTGTATGTAGAGGAGATGATGAATGATCAAGAACTAGGGATTCTATCCGTCGGGTTCTCCTTAGACGTGGCCTAGGATGGTCTTGGCTTGTCTTGAATGGTAAGGTTCTCGTGTAGACTGGTTATAAATGCTTAGGAACCAAGATTTTTGGGTAGTAAATGTTTTGTGTAAGTGTTTGTTGCGTCTAGGTGTTATATGGAGTTGTGAGATCCGAAAATGAGTGTGAGGGGTGAGGAGTGAGAGTTCAAGCTTACTAAATATCTTTGGTAAGGGTGATGTGTGTGGTTCAGGTATATCACACGACAAAAGAGAGGTTTAGGCTAGATATGAAGTGATTTCCAAGTACAAGGTAGTACTAGGTGATCGACGTCGAAGTGCCGGTCAAAAATAACCTAATTACCTTATACTAGATAGGGTAAGCGGGTATCGATCCACGAGGACTATGTGGTTTTAGTTTAAGTTTTGGGGTGATCACTGATTAATAAAGGTTTTGGTTTTGAAATCTGACAACTAAAATACTTTTGATAATAAAAATGCGGATTAAAAATTAAAATAATTATTAAGCTAATATTAAAGCTAGAAAAATAAAATAAAGATGTAAACAATTAAAAGAAAAATGTAATCCCTTCCAGCTCCTAATATTTATGGTTGGTCACACTTATGGATTATCGAAACTTTTTAGAACCAATTACAAAGATTATTTTGACTTAATATGAATGAATTAATGTCGGCATTTATTGTGTTCATCAACGACTCACAATAATAAATCTTATATTAATCCAACCAATAATTATGTTTTAACAATTTATTTAGGTACAACTTATGTTGATTATACGACCATCTTTTTTTTAACTAAATAAATAAGTATGAATCGTTAACTAACAATAAATTGTCTAACACAAATAATTAAACATAATATTAAATCGATAAAAATAATTTGTAAATAAATCATAAATCAATGTAATAAAAATATGATAATCCAAAAGTAATGATCAAACCATAAATAAAATTACCGGAAGGAATTACAACAAAATTAGCCGGATATCGCGGTGCACTCGGCCAACAATACATTGTTCATCCTTATTTTTTCTTTTCTTCACAATTAAAAGAGCCCAAAAAAATGAAATCCTTGTCTCCCCTCAAAGTGATATAACATATATGGTGGCTTAATTAATGTTGGCTGACTTTGTTATTCTTCACCAAAAAAGAATGATTTTTTTTCCTTTTCCCAATTGAAGTGGCGACTGCTAGTATTCTCCAAGGATCACTTTTGTTTTTTTAATGTCTTGCGGCACAATTGAGGTGTCGACTTTTTTGTTTTTTTCGGTTTTCTTTTTGTTTCTTGCGGCACAACTGATCACCCCTCCATCTTGTCATGTTTTTTTTCTTTTATACTTGTGTTTGGTGTCGGTTAAGTATTGGGCCATTGGGTCCAAATGGGCCAAAAGTATTTTTTTTTCTTTTTTTTTCTTTTTTTTTAAATTCTTTTGACATATAATAACTTTGGCCCAATAAAAATTAACCCAACACCAATAATTGCTCAAAAGAAGCCCGGACAAATAAAAGATGACCGAAAATATTGCGACGCGCTCAAATCTTTTTCTTCAATATTTTTTCTTCATTTATCGGCGCTCACAATGTCTTTTCTCCAAAAAAATTAATTAAGCGACCATTTTATGCCATTTCGCTCGTAACCTACATAATCACAAAACACACTCAAAGTACATATATAACGACAAATAAATATACAATTATGCTAAATTAACATGCTATTAGGTGTATGCAAAATACACCAATCAGATCGAACTTAACCTTTTACGTGTCCCAAGTAAAAATAAAATAAAAATATACAAGCATGTTAATTTCATAATTTTTAATCATACTATTGAAATTTCATCAAAAAGATCACATTCAACCTAATACACTAATAACCATCCTACATGACAAATAATCCAAAATGATTACCAATATTTTTGTCCTTCTTAAACACTTAGCATAACCATTCCCATTGATTCCATTTACTTTATATTTCATATAATTAACCATGTGTCCAACGTACCTAATGCACACCTATAATCAATATAAACATTAATCTAAAACAAGAGGTGAGAATATCGTACACCTTTTATGACATTGGAGTTTTTATACCATAAGAGCACATCATAAGCCATCATACTTTAGCTTACATACTTCCACTTTTTTTTCTCATCATTTTTTTTTCACACAATTTTTTTTCTTTTCTTTTTTTTTTTTTTGCACATCACACATAAGCTCTCTCTTTTTTAGCCATTCGAGACCGTTTCTTATACAAGTCATCCCGAACACTTTATACATTCCTTTTAAGGTTGATATAAAGACCAATTATTAAGAAAAATGAATATCTATCATATAGGTGCATACTAAGACACACCGGCACATGAGAACCGGTTAATTAAGTCTGTTTAATTAAATGGGAACAGTTATACTTCGTGCCTACTGGTACATCACATGATGGAATTATCTACCACATAGTATAATTATACAATGCACTAAATTAAACTAATCTTCCTAATTTCATTACAATACAAGGATTGGGTTATTTCACATAAAATTGTCTCAGCTAAGTGCAATGCTATCTATCAAAAAAATTGGCGTCTGACCCATGCTAACAACTAAAGTATCACCTTGCGCGGGTGACGAATTAGATAGGCAAGCCCAGCATATGACTACCACCAATAATTATGACAGTTCTCCAACTCTTTTCGAAGGCCACCGTGCGCGGGTGGCGAGCCGAATAAGATCAATTTCAAGTGTCCTAACCCAACTATCACATTACTATATTTCATATTATTTATTCAAACTTTCTACTCGATCCAAGCAAAGGTAAGTAGAGGGAATTCAACCAGCGTGGTTTGGTCATCTAATTACACATATGCCTAACTACATGCAAACAATCAAATCAATTTAATAACCAAATTATACAATGGAATCGGGTGCACCTGATAATTATGGCCAAATCTTCTAGCTTGCTCCAATAAATCATCCACAAGCTAATCTTCAGAATCTGCAAACACTTAACAAACATATATGTAGAAGAAACTTCCACATCTAATTAGCACAAGACTCTTATAATATGATTAAATTTGTTTTTTCCCAAAAATCACATTTTAATCCATTTTGACCAAAATTTCACAGAAAAAACATGTAACACATGTGCCACCCCCCTCAACTTAAAGCATTGCATTGTCCCTAATGCAAAAACTTTAAATTAAAATTTTGGTTAAAAATCAATTTGACAAACTCACACAAAAAACAAAAACCTAACTCACTTTCGTAGGAATCACGGTTGCATTTAGCGCATGCAACAAGCCTTTAAACCACTCGGTAGCCCGACTGGACGAGTTTTGTCTCGTGAGGGTTTGTAGTGAACACACCCACAAAGTTCCACAAACCACGGGTTGCCTCCCGTGAAGCGCTAAGTTTACCGTCTTTAGCCAGACATAACTCAAATGAGCTATTGAGACGGTTGGAGTGGTTCTAAGTAAACCACATCCACCGTTTCCATCTGATCAATCTCCAACTCAACATACGGCTTTAAACGGTGTCCATTAACTTTAAAAGGCTCTCCACCCACCATATTTTTTATTTCAATGGCTCCATATGGAGAGACTTGGGTCACTATGTATGGACCCGTCCATTTACTTCTTAACTTTCCAGGAAAAAGCTTACGTCTAGCATTGAATAACCAAACTTTTTGACCAACCAAGAAGGATTTCTTGGTGATGTGTCGATCATGAAAAGCTTTGGTTTTCTCCTTATAAATCCTAGATCTTTCATAGGCATCACGTCTAATCTCATCCAATTCAGATAGTTGAAGTTTCCTAGAACTACCCGCTTTCTCTAAATCCAGATTAACAGTCTTAATCGCCCATTCAGCCCTATGCTCTATCTCAACCGGTAAATGACACGCCTTGCCATATACTAACTTATATGGTGACATACCAATAGGAGTCTTAAAAGCCGTCCTATATGCCCACAAAGCATCATCTAACCTCAAGGACCAATCTTTCCTATCACTACGAACGGTCTTTTCCAAAATTCGCTTAATCTCCCTATTAGATACTTCAACCTGTCCACTAGTCTGTGGGTGATACGGGGTAGCTATCCTATGATTAACTCCATAATGTTTCAATAATTTCCCAAATCTAAAGTTCTTAAAGTGGGAACCCCCATCACTAATTATAGCCTTAGGAATTCCATGTCTAGCAAAGATATTCCTCTTAACAAACTTAAGAACTACACTATGGTCATTGGTTCTAGTAGCCTCAGCCTCTACCCACTTAGACACATAATCAACTGCTACTAAAATGTAAACATTACCATGGGAAGTGGGGAATGGTCCCATAAAGTCAATACCCCACACGTCAAAGATCTCAACAACAAGTATAGGATTTATAGGCATTTGATCACGCCTTGAAATTCCACCAACTTGTTGGCAACGAATACATGCTTTCACAAAAGATTGGGCATCCTTGAATATAGTCGGCCAAAAGAAACCGCTTTGTAGGACTTTATACCTAGTTTTTGTAGCACCGAAGTGTCCACCACATGCATAAGAATGGCAATGAGCCAATATGTCCATATGCTCATGGTCGGGAACACATCTCCTAACAAGTTGGTCAGCACACACCTTATAGAGCTCCGGATCCTCCCAAAAATAATGCTTCAACTGGGAGAAGAACTATTTTCTTTGTTGCTTGGACCAAAAATCCGGAAGCTTTTTAACAGCTAGGTAATTAACTATATTTGCGTACCAAGGAACCTTAGAAACCTCAAATAGGCTTTCATCCGGAAAGCTTTCCTTAATCACATCAGAAGGGTTGAACGGCAGGGGAATAATTCTAGACAAATGGTCGGCAACTACATTTTCTGACCCCTTTTTATCCCGGATTTCTAAATTAAATTCCTGTAAAAGCAAAATCCATCTAAGCAACCTCGGTTTTGTCTCTTTCTTAGTCAACAAATGTCTTAAGGCACTATGATCTGAAAATACTATCACCTTAGAATGCCCCCAAATATATGACCTAAACTTATCAAGAGCAAAAACCACGGCTAACAACTCTTTTTCAGTAGTAGTGTAATTCATTTAAGCTTCTGAAAAAGTCTTACTAGCATAAAAGATCACAACGGGTTTCTTATCGACCCGCTGTCCTAGAACCGCCCCAGCGGCATAATCACTCGCATCACACATGATCTCGAAAGGCTTCGACCAATCAGGTGATTGTAGAATAGGGGCTTCTACAAGCTTTTGCTTAAGCATATTGAATGCTTTAAGACATGATTCATTAAAGTCAAAGTGTGCATCTTTTAAGAGTAGATTACAAAGAGGCTTAGATATTGCACTAAAATCTTTAATAAATCGCCTATAGAACCCGGCATGACCAAGAAAAGAACGCACACCTTTGATGGTAGTGGGAGGAGGAAGGGTTGAAATTACCTGAACTTTGGCACGATCAACCTCAAATCCTTTTTCAGACACAACATGCCCTAATACAATTCCCTCTCGAACCATGAAATGGCTCTTCTTCCAACTAAGCACCAAATTAGTCTCGGTGCATCTTTTTAACACACTTTCAAGCTGATCAAGGCAGCTTTCAAAGGACTGACCAAATATGGAGAAATCATCCATAAATATCTCTACAGATTCTCCAACCATGTCAGAAAAGATACTCATCATACACCGCTGAAAGGTAGCGGGTGCATTACACAGGCCAAAAGGCATTCTTCGAAATGCAAACGTCCCATATGGACACGTAAACGTAGTTTTGGCCTGGTCATCAGGATGGATGGGTATTTGATTATAACCGGAGTACCCATCCAGAAAGCAATAGAACTTTTTACCAGAAAGCTTCTCAACTATTTGATCAATGAAGGGTAGTGGGAAGTGATCTTTAGATGTGGCATTATTCAGCTTACGGTAATCTATACAAACTCTCCACCCAGTGACTGGTCGGGTTGTGAGCTTTTCCCCATTCTCGGTTTCAACAACGGTGATTCCGGCCTTTTTAGGCACCGTTTGTGTGGGACTTACCCATTTACTATCCGAGATGGGATAGATGATACCGGCATCTAACCATTTAAGAACTTCCATCTTCACTACCTCTTTCATGTTAGGATTCAGACGCCTTTGCGCATCTCTTGCTGGCTTAATATCTGGGTCCGTAACAATCCGATGCATACATAATGAAGGACTGATCCCTTTCAAATCTGCAATCGTTCATCCCACTGCTGCTTTGTACTTGGAAAGCACTTTTAGAAGTGCTTCCTCTTGTGATTCAGAAAGATCAGAAGCAACAATAACGGGTAATGTATTGTTAGGACCTAGAAAAGCATATTTGAGATTGGATGGCAAAGGTTTTAGTTCAAGAGTTGGAGGCACCTCCAAAGACGGCTTCGTGGCCGTGTCAAAAGTAGAAGGCAATGGCTCCACCTTATAAGACCAAGGTGGTTTTTGATGGTCCAAGGAACTGACCAAACACTCTTGAATCTCTAGAACTTCAACAACATCAAGAATCTCCTCATTATCACCAGTTAAATATAATTCCAAAGGATCATCCTTAAGCATACGGGGTGCATGCTTTTGACTTCCTCGTCAATCACATCTACTTGGTAACATTCATTCTTCGTAGGAGAATTCATAGAATTAAACACATTCAATCTTATCTTTTTATTACCGAATGCAATATCCATGGCGCCAGTCCGACAATTAATCCTAGCATCTATCGTGGCTAAGAATGGGCGCCCAAGGATAATAGTTGGTTGAACATCTTTGTATTGCGACTCGGTGTCCATAACAAAGAAGTCAATTGGGTAATAGAAATCATCAACTTTCACAATAACATCCTCTAAGATACCTCTAGGAATTTTAGTAGATCGATCGGCTAAGGAAATGATGGTGTCTGTCTTACGAAGAGTTCCTAAGTCATACTTATCAACCAAACTAGCAGGAAGGATGTTAATACTCGCACCAAGATCAAGGAGCGCCTTCTTAATGGCAATATTTCCGACCACCACTGAAATCAACGGTGCTCCAGGATCTTTGAATTTAGGAGGAAGGGAGCTAGATAAGACTGAACTAACATGCTCAGTTAGGTCAATCTTTTTAGGCAAAGACGCCTTCAGCTTCCTCTTCTGAGTACACAAGTCCTTTAAAAACTTGGCATACGCAGGAATTTGCTTGATAGCATCAATAAGGGGGAGATTGATCTTAACTTGCTTGAAAGTCTCCCACATATCCTCAGCATGAGGACCCTTTTTAGCTAACTTTGCAGATGTCGATTTCTCCAAAGCCGTAGGGTAAGGTGTGCTGGATACACCACCCTCCTCAACTTCTGGAGTTTTTGTAGCTTTAAGATTCGGTGTTGTTGGTTTAGGAAAATCATTTAACAAATCATTTACCAACTCAGAACCAGACTTAACATTATCAGAATTTTTACCTTCAACAATAATTTCGTCATCAGTAACGAAATCCTCGACATCAGGAGAATTTGGAATTCCCTTGTCATTGTTATAGATTTTACCGTTTCGAAGAGACATCACCATATTCACGTGCTCATTTCCATTTTTCTTGTGTGCGGGATTCATGGTGGGGTAGCTCGGTAGCCTTCCCTCATCTCTTTTGCTTAATTGATCCGCTAATTGACCAACTTGTCTCTCAAGAGCTGCAATAGATTTAGTAGTGGTCTCGTGTCTTTGATTAGTGACCTCGAATTTTCTATTAATCTCTTGATTGTTGGTAGACAATGAATCCATAAGCTTATCAAACTTTCGGTCAAGATTCAAGAGACGGTTGTCATCTTGCCCTTGGCCCTGATTTGGGTATTGTTGTTGTGACCTATGGTTGTAAGAATTTTGTTGAAAATTAGATGAATCGCCACCCTCGTACCTTGGTTTGTAACCATAGTATTTTTGTTGGGTATTATTAGGGCGATTGTCTTCATCTTTCCAACGGAGATTGGGGTGATTGCGCCATCCAGGATTGTAACTTTCAGAGAATGGGTCATTTCGTGGACGACCACCGTAGACTCCATTTACCTCCTCATTTGGTGGCGCCCCCAACTTTGACAATTATCAACAGAGTGACTTGGATCACCACACATTGAATACCCACTATGCGACACATTAGACACATTCGGAACACCTTTTCCTATATTTCTCAACAAAAGATCAACTTTCTTACTTAACTCGCTAATTTCAAAATTTGTGCCACGTTGGTTAGACACATAATTGGCGGAAGATTGGTGGTTGTTTCGATCCACTGAAGCTTGGGTCTTAGAACCTTTGCTTAGTTTTTCAAAAAACTCCCATTCTTCCTCCATAGGTCGCGAGAAAAACATACCCCCACTAGTGGCCATCACAAATTGTTGGTTGTTATAATCCAACCCATCATAGAAGACTTTGACAAGCTCCCATTTTGGAACATCGTGATGAGGGCATGTTCTTAATAACTCCTTAAGTCTATTAAATGCTTCATGAAACTGCTCGCCTGGGATTTGACGAAAGGATTTAATCTTATTCCTAATGGCAGCAGTTTTACTTATAGAATAAAATTCCTCAAGAAAAGCAGATTGTATTTCAGACCATGAGTTAATACTACCTGGCTCAAGAGATGAGAACCAGTCCTTAGCTTGATCTTTAAGAGAAAAAGGAAAAAGGCGAAGTCTTACCTCATCCTTGGTAATGTTATTAACCTGATGTGTGTCAGCAATTGAGAAGAATTCTCGCAGATGTGCGTATGGCTCCTCACGACCTCTAAACACTGGCAAGATTGCTATGAGGTTCGGCTGGATCTTGAAGTTACTTATAACCCCTTTAACCGGATCCGGATAAACGATAGGCGAGGGATCCTCGAAGATCCCCGGCCTGTAATAAGAATCAACACCCCGTGGTGGAGATTCTTCTCCGCTACTACTGCCGCTAGCACCTCCGCCAACATCTTCGTCACCTGGCATTTCAGCGAAAAGCTCTGCTAAACCTGAAAAATCAAGATTAGTAGAAAACTGTCGAAACGTCTTCCTTCTTAACCTTGCACTTTTCTCAACCTCAGGATCGTAAGCTAACGGCGATGTACGTCCCGATGTACGTGTGCGCATACACTAACCTACACACTCACAAGAAACAAAACAAAACAAACAAAACAAGAAAAATAAAATCTTTTTGTATTTTTGTATTTTATTAAAGAAAAATATTAACAAAAACTTAAACGAAAAGCTCACTGAGTCCCCGGCAGCGGCGCCAAATTTTTGATCGACGTCGAAGTGCCGGTCAAAAATAACCTAATTACCTTATACTAGATAGGGTAAGCGGGTATCGATCCACGAGGACTATGTGGTTTTAGTTTAAGTTTTGGGGTGATCACTGATCAATAAAGGTTTTGGTTTTGAAATCTGACAACTAAAATACTTTTGATAATAAAAATGCGGATTAAAAATTAAAATAATTATTAAGCTAATAATAAAGCTAGAAAAATAAAATAAAGATGTAAACAATTAAAATAAAAATGTAATCCCTTCCAGCTCCTAATATTTATGGTTGGTCACACTTATGGATTATCGAAACTTTTTAGAACCAATTACAAAGATTATTTTGACTTAATATGAATGAATTAATGTCGGCATTTATTATGTTCATCAACGACTCGCAATAATAAATCTTATATTAATCCAACCAATAATTATGTTTTAACAATTTATTTAGGTACAACTTATGTTGATTATACGACCATCTTTTTTTTAACTAAATAAAATAAGTATGAATCGTTAACTAACAATAAATTGTCTAACACAAATAATTAAACATAATATTAAATCGATAAAAATAATTTATAAATAAATCATAAATCAATGTAATAAAAATATGATAATCTAAAAGTAATGATCAAACCATAAATAAAGTTACCGGAAGGAATTACAACAAAATTAGCCGGACATCGCGGTGCACTCGGCCAACAATACACTGTTCATCCTTATTTTTTCTTTTATTCACAATTAAAAGAGCCCAAAAAAATGAAATCCTTGTCTCCCCTCAAAGTGATATAACATATATGGTGGCTTAATTAATGTTGGCTGACTTTGTTATTCTTCACCAAAAAAGAATGATTTTTTTTCCTTTTCCCAATTGAAGTGGCGACTGCTAGTATTCTCCAAGGATCACTTTTGTTTTTTTAATGTCTTGCGGCACAATTGAGGTGTCGACTTTTTTGTTTTTTTCGGTTTTCTTTTTGTTTCTTGCGGCACAACTGATCACCCCTCCATCTTTTCATGTTTTTTTCTTTTATACTTGTGATTGGTGTCGGTTAAGTATTGGGCCATTGGGTCCAAATGGGCCAAAAGTATATTTTTTTTTCTTTTTTTTTTAAAAAATTCTTTTGACATATAATAACTTTGGCCCAATAAAAATTAACCCAACACCAATAATTGCTCAAACGAAGCCCAGACAAATAAAAGATGACCGAAAATATTGCGACGCGCTCAAATCTTTTTCTTCAATATTTTTTCTTCATTATCGGCGCTCACAATGTCTTTTCTCCAAAAAATTAATTAAGCGGCCATTTTATTCCATTTCGCTCGTAACCTACATAATCACAAAACACACTCAAAGTACATATAAAACGACAAATAAATATACAATTATGCTAAATTAACATGCTATTAGGTGTATGCAAAATACACCAATCACTAGGTTATAAATGGTAGTTGATGTACACTTGCTCTTCCCCATACTCTTAGCCGTCGCATATAGGGTCATTAGGGGACAAGTTTGTAAGTAAATAGTATTTATCTTAACTATCAAGGTTGTACAAGTGAGTTTTGTGAAGTCAAATGGGTTTGAAAAGGTTTAAAGGTAAGTATAGATGTGTAGTTATGGTATTCGGCTAATATGTTATGTCTAGGATAGTTTTTAGTCTGATTATAGTCTTTTGGTATGGTTATTAGGAGTCTAGGTATAATACTGTATGAGTAGGTTCAAGTTCAAATTGATTTTGTTATATTTTAGGGTTTTTGGTGAAAGTATTGCCATAATTAAATAAATGTATAATTTACTTTATTTAAAATGTAAGACACTCGAGAGAAATGAGTTAAAGTTGATAATTGTAGTGTCTAATAATGATAAGTAGTTTATGTTGAATAGTAGTATTGTTTATGAGGTGAGAAAAATATATAAGTATATATTTTGAAGCATAAAATAGTTCTTTGGTAACCGTTATTAAATTGTGATCACGGGTTTAGATTTTTATAAATCAAATTGATGTATGCATATGATCAAGTGTTCTAGGTGACTTAATAGTCCCAAAAGAATGATTTTTTTAGCCTCGTATGCTCATACCATGTAGTCATATAAATGTGATTGTGTCCTTATGATTAAATACTCATAATCATAATGTAATGTTTTATGACCAAATGTTACCATGTTCTGATGATTTAAATGATGTATGCTCATGTATGATGCATATGATTGTACAAAGTTTTCATGAAAAGGTGGTAATATATATAGATATCATGAGGTGACATGTACAATGATGTCATAGTTAAAACCTAAAAACTACAGGTTTTACAGCACTATCTCGTTATTTTAGCTTTGTCCTCAAAGCTTAAGATGACGTTACTGCTCAGATGAACAGGTGTGGGTACTTAGCTCTAAATGAGTCTTCGCGTTCCCAAGTGAACTCAGGGCCTCTTCTAGAGTTCCAACGTATCTTAACTAACGGAATTTGGCTTCGCTTTAGTTTCTTGACTACTCTCTCCATGACTTCTACAGGTTCTTCTATGAATTGGAGTTTGTCATGAAAGTGGACTCCCTCTAATGGCATGGCTAACGGCTCATCCGTGTAGCACTTCTTTAGGTTTGAGACATGGAATGTAGAGTGTACCCGGCTCAACTGCTGGGGTAAATCTAAACGATAAGCGACTTCACCGATTTCGGCGATCACTTTGAAGGGTCCTACGTAACACAGATTTAATTTCCCACATTTTCCAAATCGTACAACGCCCTTCCAAGGTGATACCTTAAGCATAACACGGTCACCTACTACGAATTCCATAGGTTTCTGTTTGCGATCTGCATATCTTTTCTGTCTGTCTTGTGCAGCTTGAATCCTTTCTTTGATGAGAGTGATCTTCTCAGTAGTCTCTTGGATCAGTTTGGGTCCAGTCAGCTGAAATTACCCCACCTCTACCCAACACACGGGTGATCTGCACTTGCGGCCATAGAGGGCCTCAAATGGTGCTGCTTTGATGCTGGCATGGTAGTTGTTTGTTAGTGTAAACATTACGATGTTTTGTCGATATAACTCGCAATACATTATGTAAAATGTTAAGGTTCTCGTAATCACTCAAGAATACTTTTGTATACTTCTCTCGACACCTCCAAGATCACATTCAGCATGAATCACTCAAGGTATGAATAAACATGTCATTCACCTAACTAAGTGATCAAGGATTAATATTTCTTAAAACTCACATTTAATCAAATGTGACAAAAGATTTTAATAAACTTTATTTTTAAGAAAATGTTTTATTAAAAAGAAAATAGAAATTTGAATTTGGAATATTCCAAAAAATATTCTCTAAGGTATATCCCAAAGAATATTCTTTAATTTGAATTTGGCATATTCCAAATGCCAAAGGAATATCCTTTGAGGGTATAAATGGTATTTCCCTACTAAAGGAAAAAAATGCACGGTCTCCAAGCCGGAGGTTCCTTAAAGTAACCCGCGGTTCCTTATTGATAAGGAACCGCGGGGGCATTTAAGGAACCGCGGGTCTTTATAGCCGTTGCATTGTTGTCCTATAAATAGTGGATCATTTACAGCTTTTCTTTCAACCCTTTTTGCACGGTTTCTTCAAAAACATCTTTAAACTCCTTGATTAGTTGGTTTAGATTAATCTTGTTTAAGATGTGATTCTCTCCTTCAATCCTCTCATCCTCTCAAGTGCAAAGAGAAAAACACTTTCATTACCATGAAGTATTGGGTTCATAACATGATGAAGATCTCTCCTTCTAGATTAAATCATTATTTTCCTACTATGTATATGTAGAAGATCCAAGTGTTGGGTTCACTTGGATGTGTTTGTAAGGGTAGTAGATCTAAGAGATGGGTATCCTTGGATTAGGTGTTAGTTGTGTAGATCCAAGTTTGTTAATACTTGGATATAGTGTTAGAGTCATAGATCTAAGTGGTGAGTACTTAGATCTATATGGTTTATGTGTTTATGCCATAAAACCAAGGTTTGTTATGTTGGGCCATAAAACATAACTAGGGTGAAGAGTTGTGTAGGTATGTAGTTGTGAAGAGTGGTGTAGTTGTGTAGTTGTGAAGAGTTGGGTAGTTTTGTAGTTGTGAAGAGTTGTGTAGTTGTGTAGATCCAAATTGGTGTGTCAATTTGGATGTTGTGTAGGTTGTGTGTAGATTGGTCCTACCTAAGATTAGGACTCGACATCTAGCCTTGTGTCAGAAAATGGTGAAGTAGGTGATATTGTGTAGATTGGTTCTACCTAAGATTAGGACTCGACTTTTAGCTTAGAGTCGGAAATTGGATAAGCGACGTTGTGTATGGTTTCTCCACCTTAAGGAGTTTGTTGACTAGTGAAGTAACTCTCGAGTAAGGTGTACTCGAGGAGTGGAGTAGGGCGAAGAGGAGTTTCGTGACCGAACCACTATAAATCGCCGTGTCGGTACTTTCCTTTACATTTTTGCCTTTACTCTTATTGATGCTTTTATTTGTTGTTGTGTGTTGTGTGCATCTCTTAATCTAAACATCTAAGTTGCGGAAAAGTTAAGGCTTAGTACGTGTGAGCTTCATGTTTAGATTATAGTCAAGTGTACATCACTTAGTCTAAACATCTTAGTTGCGGAAAATATTATGCTTAGTACGTGTGTGCTTAGTGTTTAGACTATTGCTTGATGTACTCTTGATTTGATGTGCTTGTGTGTTTTCTTACTTGTAGTATTTATCTTTCAGTCAAACACATATCATATCTAGTCAAGCTTGATCGAGAATTTGATACCAAGGATTGTTTAAGATTAACATTCAATAAATGGTTTCGTCCACTGTCGACGGTTCCCTAAATGAACCGGTGGTTCTTTATTGATAAAGAACCGTGGGTACAATAAAGAACCGCGCACAAGTGGATTAAGCCAAAATGTTTTGAAAATCAACTAGAAACTACTCAACTCCCCCCCCTTCTAGTTTCTACAACTGGTAGTAGAGCGTGGTTATTCAAGATCTTTGAAGTATATTGTACTTTAAAGCTTGGATCAATCTTTGCTCGCTTTTTCAAAACAAATGGTTTTTAAAAAATGAAAACGGTTTTTAAAAATAGAGAAGATCTTTGTATCAAATGTTGATCCCAAACTCAGATCTTAAACCTTTATAGCTTGTTTAAGGTTTGTGATAGAAAGAATAAATTCAATCTAACACTAGAGAAACTTTGCAATACAAAGTAACTAAACAAGATGCGGAATATAGTGTTTAGCACAAGAACAAATGATTAAAGCAAACGTTAAACTTTAATATATCAATGATATACGAATACCCAATAATGGTATTAGGGTTACAAAAACCTTAAAGTATGAAATGAAAGACAATAGAGAAAGACACACATTGCATGATAACCTAGTGAGTCCTTTTATAGGCATAAGGACTCACGTACAAGATTACTACTAACAAACTTGGAAAGTATCTCGGAGTAGTAACAGAAACGCGTAATAATCTATTCCAAGTTTATCTCTAGCGGCATGGCCTTTGACTTCAGCAGGGGAACCAATCCCCCTGCCTTTGTTATTTAGCAGGGGGAACTTACTCTAGCAGGGGGACAAATGACCAACTAGCAGGGGTAACTAATATACTTATATTTATTCCCAACAATCCTCCCCTAAACTTGTGCTTTCACCTAAAGACAAGTTTCTGAATAAATACTAGCTGATGAGGGTGCTTACAAACTTACTGGCCAAAGCTGACTATGCATCATCCTTACCAGATCATAAGCAACAGGTGCTTTAGCATCTACAATCAAGTCAGCCTATGCTAATTTCTTCAAGGTCTCCTGATTGAAAGGATAGTAACGATGATTGATCAAATAAACACTTACCCCTTCCATAACTATCTCATAGACCCCAGAATTGGTAAACAGCTTCCAATACAACAAATTTCCTCCATTCACTGCATCAAATATGAGATCAAATAATTCATGCTCATACATCCTATGCATGCACTCCCAGATCACCCAATCATTCTCCACACCATCCATAGTAGGAGGTTTTGCAGCAAAGGTCTTCTTCAAAATCTTCCACAGATCTTCTAAGTCCTTATTATCCAAGGTTTGAAACATGACATCTAGACTTAGAAATGTCTGTGCTGTATTGTTAGATCTTGTAAGCTTCCACCAAGTCCTCCCCTTGTGTACATAAACAGCATATTCTGTTGTAGCAAATTTCTTCCCAAGTTCACTAGGTGAGATATCATCATTTTCCTGCACAATTAGTTGTTTATCAATTTCTTCATTTGAAGGACGTTGAGACTCCTTAGTAACTATGCCAACTTTTTCCATCCTCTTAAGTCTTTTGGCTGTCCTTTGTGCATTGAGTACAGATCTCTCAATTGCTGGAAAACTTTCACCTGCTTGATGTGATACCCCTGCTTGTGATGATGCACCTGCTTGGGATGATGCACCTGCTTGTGTAGTTTCCAAAGATATTCCTTCTGCCTTTCTTTTTCTGGATTCCCTAGCTTTCTGTAACACTTCATTTTGCCTCCTAAGATACTCAGCTTCCTCAGGAGAGTTAATAGTCATGAAGTCTTCCACATCCAATTCTCTTAAAACTGGTATGTGCCTTTTCTATATCTCCAAAAGTCATGTCTGTGAAATCACCATCCTTCCACTTCTTATGTCTCTTGAGCAAAACTTTGTAGTGTGCCAGCCTTCCTTTCTCAAACTTCAAGTATTTCTCCTTCTGAATCTGATTTTCCCTTCTTTCCATATATTCATTTTGATATTTGTAAACTAGACAAATCAATTCATACCTGTCTTCCAAAGGAGCATTTACTAACTCCTTTTCCCATTGATCTAGAAATTCTTGAACAAGAGGCACCCTTTCATCCAACTCTCTATGCATAAGTTCAACCTGCTTAAGCATTTCTCTAGGCCTCATTTTTTGCATTCTCTGATCCTGCATATCAATCTCTTCTTGCTGTAGTCTGAGAGCTACCTGTGCATCATGTTCTTCTTGAGCCCTTTATTGTTTAGGAGTTATGTGCTTGTATTTCCTCTTGGGCTGTTCAACCATGATCCCCTTTCCCTTGTCTTTTGGATCCACTGCTAGTGCTGGTTTGGCTTTAGGTGCAGGTTCTCTTATTGTAATTCCCTTCTGAGCTGGTTGCCTTCTATTCTTTCTAACAAAAGTTTGAGTGATAGGTTTAGCAGGGGAATGACTTACAGCAGTAGGATCAGCAATAGCAGGGGAAATTTTTGAAGCAGGGGCTTCTTCTTGATTGCCCATAGTTAGCAATGTTTGAGCAATCTCTTTTTTTGCACTCCCGTTATCACTTCCTTTCTCAGCACTTCCTTTCTCAGTACCTTTCTCAGCACTTGCTATCTTTCCTTGCTTTAAACCCTGACCACCAGGATATTCATACCACTGAGTAGATTCTTCTGTATTAGGAACTTCCTCCCCTTTGGAAGCATCCTCATCTGTAGATATGATAAGCTTGGGCTTTCTCCTCCCCTCAAGTGTAGCAAGTCTAGTTTCCAAATTATTGATAACCAGACCTTGCTTTTTAACAGTTTGTACAAGTTGTGCATTTTGCTTTTTCAAGCTCATGCACATATTCATCAATTCCAAAATGGTCATTGGTTGCATGCTGCTCTCAACCCTAGAAGGGGATTTCTCCCCTTTTTGGGTATCATTGAGTGAGGGAGAGGACTTACTGATGGTGTCACTATCCTACTCACCCCTTAAGGATGAGACAGTAGTGGCAGCCAAACCCTCAGTGTGCTCCAACCTTTTGGAGGCTCTCCTCTCTGCTTCTTGTGAAGATTCACCAGGCAAGGGAGACCTGGCAAACCTGGATTTAGTTCTCTTTTCATGTTTTGGATCAGCAGGGGGTAGAGTACTGGCAGGGGTAGTTTCTTAGCAGGGGAATCAGAAGGTTTGTGTGTGGCTGTTTTTGTTTTGGCTTCTTCCTGTCTGATTTGTTTCATCATGATTGAAGTGAGTGGAATAGACCTACCAGAAAATTGTGGAGATGGTGCAAGGAGTGTGGTGAACAGTTTAGTAGTATGTTTGGTTGCTGAAAAGTAGTTTTTGTGTGTTATAGGACCATGTTCACTCATATTTAGCAAAAGTTCTGTAAACCTTGGGTACATACAAAATTTTGAATTGCTTGTAACATTTTTAACCATTCCTTTGAAAATCATTTGAGAAAAACAGTACTTCCTCCCTGTTGCTAAGCAGATCAGGGCAGAGGCAATTTCACTACTAAATTCATTAAAATCAGTAGTTTTAGGTGACAAACATTGTAAAATTGTATGAATCAAATATTTCCAATGTGGGGCAAACTGACCTTTAGCAAACTTACATTTTTGATCATCATAAAGAGTATACCCCAATTTAACAAGACCCTCAAAGATGTCAGCCTCAGGTAGGTTTGTTATCCCATCCTCATCATCTAGAATGAGTTTGTCTCTGATGGAGGCAATTGTAATCACCTTGGGATGACCATCTACTGTGCTTTGAATTGTTACCTCTCCATTCACTGTTTTGGTCATTGATTTAGACCAAAACTGCTGAATGTGTGAGGTTTAAATCCTAGGGTTGATGAGAAGAGCCACTCTAAAATACGAGGATTTTAGAAAAGCCATAACATCAACAAATTCTGCTGGTTCATAATGTAATAAAGCAATTTGATTATGATTAGCAGCAATTTTGAGAGGCATGATAAAGGTTGAAAACATTGAAGGTTATAATGGTGAGAGTTAGGTGGGATTTGATCGAAGGAGAGAGATGGACCTGCTGGTAAAGGGAACTAAGTTTTTATAGGCGAACTGAAGAGCTGTGATTGGACCAAATTTTCAAATTGCAAAAATATCAAAGATAAATCTTGATAAAAAAAAGTAATT
Organism: Glebionis coronaria; assembly: GCA_025667525.1. Taxonomy (NCBI): domain Eukaryota; kingdom Viridiplantae; phylum Streptophyta; class Magnoliopsida; order Asterales; family Asteraceae; genus Glebionis; species Glebionis coronaria. The sequence goes on from CM046874.1 coordinate 478,255,428, forward strand.
TATTTGAAATAATAAAGAAAAGATTACCAATCAGCGAAGAAAGCGCCTTAAATATCTTTTGAAAAGAATAAAATATTCCCTAACCAAAATTTTAGCAAGCAGGCCCAACGGCTATAAGCAGGGTAACGGTATTGTCGGTCAACGGTTAAACAGGGTAATGTTGATTAAGCAGGGGAATCAAAAGGTGAAAGCAGGGGAAACTTTCCTAGGGGTATTAGACTAATCATGGAGAGACCAATGCTAACTAGCTCTGCTCTAATGCACACCCTTGTATACACAAGATAGATACACAGAAACTCAAGAGTCCTTTATTCAGTAATGGTCTAAGCACAAAAAGTTAACACATAAGTCACATGCACCTGGTCAACCCAAGAAAAATAAGCATGCCCTAGTCACCAGCCCTACCTTTTCCCTTACCTATGGTCAGTTAGTCTTGGCAATGTGTATTACACATCTGTACCTAAACAGCAAGCTATTTTGATATAGAAGTACAAGTACACATTATAGTGCCTCAAGGTTTCAGAATTCTGACAAGCTTTACAGCAAGTCTTCATCATTCTGAACCCTTAATCACTAATGGATATGATCTAGAATCATATATGAGTATCCTAAGGATACCCTCAGTCCTAAAAGTGTGACCTAACCTCCCCTAAAACATAGATCATATACCTGATTCACCCATGAGTGTAGTATGCACCATTTAGATCTCTGCATTGTTAGTATAAAACCAAATATATAACCACTATTAAAAAGAATAAACCCAGCTTAAGAGAAAAACTCTTTTAGTAGGGGAATGAACCCCAGCAGGGGAATCTTTGTTCAAAAGTAGTGGAATGAAAAATGATGGAAAAATTGAATAACATTAATACAACAACAGAAATAAAGCAACCCTGGATATACAAGACACAATAGACATCAATTTTCTAGGGAGAAACCATTCCAATACCTGCAACCAGGTACTGAAACCTCCCCACTTCAAAAGCTTTTGTCAAAAGATCAGCAACATTAAGTTCTGTATCAATTTTCTCAGGGACAATTAGCCCCTTTTCAAAACAATCTCTGATAAAATGATGTCTTATTTCAATATGTTTAGTCTTGCTATGAAAAACAGGATTCTTAATAATGCAAATGGTGCTGTTGTTGTCAATACATATCTTGGTTTTAAGAAAGTTATACCCATAATCAAGCAGCTGATTATGAACCCAAAGTACTTGACCACAGCATGCAGCAGCTGCTACATACTTAGCTTCAGTTGTTGATGTGGCCATAATAGTCTGCTTCTTACATTGCCAAGATATAAGTCTACTTCCCAAAAATTGGCATCCACCTGTTGTAGAATTCCTATCATTGTTGTCACCAGCATAGTCACTGTCTGAGTAGGATATCAGCTCAAATGGTGACTCCTTGGGATACCAAATTCCTAAGGTTGGATGGCACTTTAGATACCTAAAAATTCTCTTTACAACAAATAGATGACACTCTGTTGGTGCCACCTGTTATCTTGCACATAAGCAGACTGCAAACATGATGTCAGGTCTTGAAGCTGTGATGTACATGAGAGACCCAATCATAGACCTGTAATTCCTGACATCTATAAGCTTTCTAGGACCATCATTGCCCCATGGATGATCCTTGTCCATTGGTGTGGACACCTTCTTTCCCTCAGACATGCCAAACTTCTTCACAATTTCAGCCACATATTTGTCTTGTGAGATAAATATCCCATCTTTCCTCTGCTGAACTTGTAACCCCAAAAAGAAGTTTAGCTCACCCATGGCACTCATTTGGAATTTGTCCCGCATCAACTTGGCAAACTCTTTGCTAAGCATAGAGTTTATGGACCCAAAGATGATATCATCAACATAGACTTGTACCAACAGAAGGTCACCCTTTTGTTTCTTGATAAACAGGGTCTGATCAATCTTCCCCCTGTTGAAGCCATTATCTAATAGATATTTAGAAAGAGTTCTATACCAGGCCCTGGGAGCTTGGTGAAGTCCATACATAGCCTTTTTCACCTTGTATACCTTGTCTGGATGTTCTGGGTCTTCAAATCCTGGAGGTTGCATAACCTAGACATCTTCATCAATGGTGACATATAAAGAGGCACTCTTTACATCCATTTGGAACACTGTGAAGTCCATAAATGAAGCATAAGCAAGAAATAATCTAATGGCTTCAATCCTGGCAACTGGAGTAAAGACTTCCTCATAATCAATGCCTTCTTCCTGTGTATATCCTTGTGCCACCAGTCTTGCTTTGTTCCTGACTACTATACCCCTCTCATCCTTTTTGTTCCTGAGCACCCACTTTGTCCCAATAGGCCTTGCCCATTTGGACAATCTACCAGAATCAAAACCTCTTGAATGTCAAACTGTAAGAGCTCCTCTTGCATAGCTTCAACTCAACTTGGATCATTTAAAGCCTGAAAAATCTTCTTTGGCTCTTCTTGTGACAAAAATGTAGTAAACAGACAACACTGCATGTTGTCATGGTTAAACTTCATGGTGATGTTAGCAATGAAGCCGTTCTCCTTTGCTGTATACCTTGTATGTCTAGGGGCTTTAGGATCACCAATGATTTGTGAGAGAGGGTGATCCTTATTGATTTTGTAGGTAGGCTGCATACTCATGATTACTTCTGTTTCATCCTCTTCCAAATCAGAATTGATAGGGCTATCTTGATTGGGAAAGAACTCCTCAAAAGAGCTTCCAAAAGATACAGCATGACCTAGAGATGGGTGCTGATGAGCTGAATGCAGCTCTGAATAACTTGGACCTCTACTCTTAATTATTCTGCTTCCACTACTGGATATGAGAGGACCATCAGATATGGGTGTAGATGAGGAAATGAGTGGGTATTCTCTTTCTTCATCATTGATGTCATTGAAAGCTGGATCCTTTGTAGCAGGGGAAGCAATTGATTTAGCAGGGGAATCCTGGATTCCACTACTTTCAGCCATTCCACTACTTTCAGAAGTTGACATAGTAGGGGAAGAGATTGTCTGTTCTTTCCTTTGAGAGGTATCATCTTCTTCACCTGTTGTTGAAGCAGCTTCAATAGGAAATAGTGAGGGTACATTCATGTACCTTAATGGTGGCTTCTCCACACCAATTGGTTCTTGAGTACCTGAAATATTAGTATTCTGCAATGCAACAGGTACATAATTCATAGATTTTGAAAGAACCTCAATATCAAAGAACCAATCAGGACCTGTTTGAACATCTTCAGGCTTGTCTTCAAGAAAATCTACATAAAGATTTTCTGTTATTTTGCTTGTCTTCTTGTTGAAGACCCTATATCCCTTGCTGTTTAATGAATAACCAACAAAATACCCATCATCCCCCTTTTCACTGAACTTGCCTAGATTGTCAATTGTGTTCAGAATGATCACATGACATCCAAATGGTCTAAAGAAGTCAATTAAAGGAGGTATTCCATTGAACAGCTAATAAGGAGTCTTGTTGTGTGCCCTAACCACCAAGGCCCTGTTTTGGACATAACAAGCAGTGGATACAGCCTCAGCCCAAAAGATAACTGGAAGTTTGGAATTAGACAACATAGTCCTTGCTGCTTCAATGAGTGTCCTATTCCTTCTCTCTGCAACTCCATTTTGTTGAGGTGTTCTTGCAATACTAAATTCCATCTTGATTCCTTTGTTTATGTAGAAGGTATCCAGTTTCAGGTTTCTGAATTCACCACCATTGTCTGATCTCATGGTCACTACCCTCATGCTTTTTGATAGTTCAATCTGATTGATGAACCCAATGAGTACATCAGCTGTGTCACTCTTTTCAAACAGAAAGAATGTCCATGTGAACCTTGAAAAATCATCAGTAATCACTAGGCAGTACCATTTCTTCATTATGCTTGCCACAGAAGTAGGACCAAAAAGATCCATATGCAGTAATTCCAATGGCTTAGTAGTGGACATACTTGTTTTTGATTTGCAAGATGCTCTATGTTGCTTCCCTTTCAGAGAAGCAGCACAAGTATGATCATTGAAAAAGGACTTGGAAGGAAGACCATGAACCAGATTATATTTTACCAGTTTGTTCATGTTCTTAAAATTAAGATGACCAAGTCATGCCATTTCTTACACTCATCAACTGAGGCTTTGGCAATGAAACAGGTTTCATTGTCTTGAAGAGAGACGTCTTTGAGATCAATTGTATACATGTTATTTTGTCTTGGTGTTCTAAGTATAATAGGAGTGTTTGGTGGTAAGACAAACTCCTTTCCTAACACCAGACATTCAGTATCAGTAAACAAGACAAAATTCTTGTTATCAGTCATCTGTGACACACTGAATAGATTGTGCTTGAGCTCTTTCACCAAGTAGACATTGTCAAAGGTCATCCCATTGGTGACAATATTTCCTTTTCCTGTGATTGTTCCATGCCCATCTCCAAAAGAAACACCATCATTGTCATGCAGGGGAACAAAGCTAGACAGATAAGATTTTTATCCAGTCATGCTCCTTGAGCATCCACTATCCCAATATGCTTTATCATCCCTGGTCTTCTTTGTCACCTGCAAAAAGAAAAACAAATTAGTTTTTCTTGGGGACCCAAGCCATTACAGACTTGGATCTACCTCGTGTATCAATGTAGGATAGCTTATCAAAAACTAGAGATACACCATTAGGCTGAGCACCCCTTTTGGGTACCCAAACCCAATGAGCTGAGGCTTTCACATCTTTTCCCCATCTGCCCATGTTCCTAGAGGGTAAAACTTTGCTAGCAGGGGATACCCCAAATTTAGCAGGGGAATCCCTATGCTTAGCAGAGGGAACCCATCTTTGGTTTTGGCCTCTATTGATGTGTTGGTAAGGTCTAGAGACAGATCTATATGCATTATGAGGTGCTGGGTTGGTCATGGAAGAGCTGGTCTTGGGATGAATATCATTCACCTTTCTTAGAGCAGGAACAACATATTTGTCAGTAACCCTGTTTCTTAAAGCAGGGGAAACATACTTGGCAGGGGAAAAGGATTTTGTCCCTGCATTTAGAAGAATGGCTTTAGGTTGCATATTCTTTAAAAGATTTGCAGCCACAACTTCCATTGGTGCCTGACATTCTTGATAAGTGTGATCAAAACTGCCACATGTGAAACAAGGTTTTGTATTTATCACAAAGTCTTCTCCTAATTGATGAGACTTTTGGTCATTCCAATTTCTTTGATTACCTCTGACAGACCTATACATACTAACATATTTAACAGTAGACTTAGAGGACTTTGATCCTGTTTTAGATTTGGGTGAACTACTCTTAGAACTAGAATCACTACCAAAAAGTCCTTCTCTTGAAAAGAGAACAGGGTTATCAATTTTCCATTGTTTTAAAGCAATCTGTTCCTTTTCAAAGTCCCTAACAATACTAGTTTTCACTAGTGGCTCTTTTGTTTTAAGACTATTAGGTATGTAAGCACTCAAGTCAAATTCAATATCTTCTTGTATTTGGAAACAAGAGAGACCAGTCCAAGACAAATCTTTCCTAGGAAAAGGTGCATGAATATTGGCAGGAGGTGGTTGTATGGTAGCATGCTCATTTTTAATCTTAAGACCTGTTTTGTCCCTAGGAGATTGACCAATTTCAATTGATTTAGTTAAATCTTTAGAAGCTTTTCCAAATTTTTCAATAGTTTCATCATCTATCTTTTTATTAGATTTAAAAACTTCAAGTTCAGCAGTCAATTCCTTAATGGAATCATTATTTTCCTTAGCATCTCTCTCTAGAATCACAATGTGATCTTTATAATCACTTTCTCTTTGTTTATACTCTCTTATGGTGGACTCTAGCTGTTCTAAGGCACGTTTATAATTATCAAGGTCATTGTCACAATTGATATAATAAACTTTTATCTTTCTTATTTGATCATTCAATGACTCAGTATTTTTCCTACAAGCTTTAGTACAATATGAATCATCATATACCTCATTGTTTGATCTGGAGCTTGACATGGCCATAAGAGCAAAATCTTCCTCTTGTTCCTCAGCAACCAATGCTTGATTTCTTTCAACACTCTCTGTCATGGCACTCCAATCCCATCCACCTGCTCCATCTATCCCCTGCATGGCTACCATAGCCTTAGCACCAGAATCATCATCTCTGGTTTCCTTCCTATAACTGTTCCCAGTCTTAGGTCCTCTACATTCCCTAGCAAAGTGACCTTTCTTGCCACAGTTGTAGCATTCAGCCGTTGTTTTGTCAAACCCAGCCACGTCAGAGGGATTGATGGAGATCTTCTTCCCATACTTCTTGTAAAACCTGTTAGCTCTTATACTAAGCAGAGCCATGTTCCACTTGATATCCATCTCCTCCAGTCCTTGCTTACTGATTTGACTCAGATCTTCGTGTAACACAGTAGATCCTTGTGGCCCTTGCGATGCTATAAAAGCACAAGCAGTGTCAAGACTGAATGTTGCAGGCCTTTCTTCATCATAAGATGATCCAGACCTGGTAGCAGGGGAATAAGTAGCAGGGCCAATTTCGATTCCACTGCCTTTGGAGATTCCACTGCTTTGTGATATGAACGCCATGTTAGCAGGGGAATCAGTAGTTCCACTTGAGTTGGTGGGAATTGTTCCTTTTGACTCCTCTCATTGACAACAGGTTCAAAAACTTTCAAGTTATTGTATATGTCATCAATGTTCTTGTTATCTAAGTCATCCTTATTCTGCCAAATAGCTTTGTAGACGAACCATTCTTTCTGAAGACTGTTAAGAAACCTGGTATTCATCTGTTCTCTTGTCACTTCAATTTCAAAGAACTCCAACTGAGCCACCATATCTTGAAGCCTATTCTAAATAGCACCAATTGATTCATCACCAATTGCTTTGAAAGAAGAAAATTCATGAAGCATTTGATTCTTCTTTTTCTTTGTGGCTTCATTTCCTCCAAAAGTTGTGCCTATGGCTTCCCAGAGTTCCTTAGCTGTTTTGTACTTTCTGAATCTTAGCTGATGTCTATCAGGTAGAGCCAACAATAATGAACTGTGAGCTCTGACATCATGCCTTCTGACCAGTATTTCCTTGTCACAAAGAGCAACAGATTTCTTCTTGACTTCACCACCTTTGGAACTTTCAGCTTTATCTTCTCCCTTACCATCTTCTACCTTCATTGTTTTGGGGAATTGATCACCAAACTCTATGATCTCCCCGAGAACATAGTGTTCCATTTTTGAGGTATTGTTGGATCCTGAACTCCCATAGTTCGAAGTTTTCAGGATCCAGCATGGGTAGTTTGATGTTGTTGTGGTTATTGTTTGTTGGAAACTCACTTTATGTGACGACATTTAAGAATTCCCATTAGTTATCATGGTCACACACGCTTAGACTAGACTAGGTTCATGTCTAGTTAAGTGTATCGTGTGTGACTATATATACCCCTCCTTAGCTTCCAAGGAGGGGTGTTGCGTGTGTCATTTTTCACTTTTAATATATTTTTCCTTTCTTCACACAACCTCTCTTCTCTCTCTCTTTCAACAATGGCTTCCACCACCATTTACCACCATGTTAGACCACGGGATCATAGATAGCAAATCCACAATTGGCATCAGATCCTCGGTTCCATCCTTGGATCGTGTTCGTGTATTCGATTTGGTGGTCTAATTTTTTCTTTGTGTCTCGTTCTATAATATTTTTGGTCCAATCTGTCACAATTTTTTGTCACGTCTTCTTATTATTTTTGTCCAAACAGTCTCAATCTGTGTTCAATCTTTGTCACGATGTTTTGTGTTTGTGGTATCCATTTTTTAATCAATATTCATTCTCGGTTTCATCAAATCTTTGTCCATCTTGTACACGTTTTTGTTCCTTACATCTAACAAAGCTATTTTCATTGGGAAAAGGACAAAAGTTTACAGATTCATTTTTATCGGAAAACCATGGAAATGGGTCAAAACCCTTTTCCGATGGGGATTCAGATGGGGATTCCGATGGGGACTCCATTTATTCTTATTCCGATGGTTATTCGGAGTGTCATTCCGATGGCTATTCAGATAGCCATTCCGATGGGATGTTTGTTTGATTCCGATGGATACTTAAATCATTCCGATGGAGACTTAAGAAAGACATTTTGATGGAGATTTAACAAGATTCCGATGGAGACTTAAACATTCCGATGGTGCATCATTTTTTTCTGAAAACATTACTTTGACTCAAACACAAAAACATTCCGTTGGGACATCTATTGACATTCTGATGGACTGTTTTTTAAAACCAGCGGACCAAAAATGTGACCAAAACCAAAACCATCTCAACCGAGTCAACTCGGTAATTACCGAGTTGACTCAGTTAACTCACTGAGTCTTGAAACACTAAACCCTCCCACCTTTTAACTCCACAACACCATTAATCTACCTTGTCCCATCGTCACCTAACCCATCTAAATCAGAACATGACTCAAAACTTAATTTTTTTTAGATCTCAGATAAATTTTTTCGTGGTTGCTCATGCAAGTCAAGATCTAATAAGATCTATTCAAGAATTATTTTTTCTTCACTGATCCGTGTTTGGTGTTAAACCACTTTTCATTTACGAAATCAATCAAGGATTTATAACAACAATCTGTTATAATCCATATCTTGGTTTCGAATTAACCAGACCAAACCCACATGCAAATATTACAACCTTACCCGAGACCATCCTTATGATCTTGAAGAAAATAAAAATCTTGAAGGTTCATCACAGGTTTGTTGCAACCTGATTCGATTCAGGTTCGGTGATTTCGAGAAGGATGCGAGTTTGACTTGTGTTAATGGTTGCGTTTATTTGATTCGTGGGTTTGATTTCCTGGTGTGAAGAGTTTCCAGAATGCAAGGTTTATATGAAGATAATGAGGGGACGGATGTTGATTAGATGGGGATGGTGATTTGGAGGGGACGGAGGTTACAAGGCTGGGAGATGAATGGATGTTTTTGAGGGGCGGATTTCTCTATGTGGAGATTAGGTATGAACTGAGTGAAATTAGGGATTGGGGTGTGTGTTATAACCTTGTGATGTTGGACCGGGTATTCCTAAGTAGTGTTAGGCCACAATTTTTTTTGGGCCACACTCATTTGGTGATCTAAATTGATGGGCCATGGACTCTCGATGGGCCGTGTGGATTTTGTTTTATACACGCAATTTTTACACAAATTTGTATTTTTGTAAAAACTTTGTGTGTATTAAGTTTACTTCGGTCATTATCGGGACGAGACAACAAGTGTTGTGACAAAGTGACGAGACAAATGTGACGAGAATTTATTTGAGACGAGACCAAGAAAAAATGGGCGATTTTTTAGTGGCTACGGATTCGTTTGATCGGGTATTAATTACGTGACGTTGGAGACGGATTTTTCGAAGGCGTGTATTTATTTTATCTTTCATAGATAACTTGCTCGTGCTTAATCTTAGAATGACGACTTGTTTATCTGGTTTCCAGGTTCGGGGTGGATGGTTGATGACTCGGATAACTATCACTTAAAGGGGTTACATTGTTGTACTCAGTGTCACGCGCTTCGTCGACGTGGATAATTTCAAGAGGTGTTGTGCTTATAGACTTCTTCAGTGATGCATTGAGTACTTAGAGATTTCTCCACCGTTCTTCATTCAACAATTGTGCAAGCTTAAGTCACAAGATCGAAGGATTCTTATTCAGTTTCACGTTTGATGTATCTGGTTCATTCAATCAGTGGTCACTTCAAATTGCTTTCAAGTGGGTTGGTAAAGGTGGCCATGGAGAGTTTATGAGAAGAGATTTTCGATCAAAAGCTGATTCTCACAAAATATATAATTCAACTTATTTATTATTCTCACGAGATTTCAGGTTCATGTGCGTACAATTTATTGATGGTTCTGAGTTTCGAAACCATCAAGGGGGAAGAAGAAGACACATTTAACGCACAACGAGTACACGTGATGAACTTCATACCTTCTTTTGATTTGAAGACATTCCGGGATGACATTTGTCATAGCCGCAGAGAAAATCAGTGTTTTAACTCGTGGCGTTATCAATCTCTAAACGGTACACTACTGATTCGAGGTTTAATTGTTTGATTGTTGTGATTAAACATCATCATTATCCTATATGCATTCCCGGGACTTAATTGATTCTAGTGCATCTCCGGAAGAAGATATGTGCATTTCTGGGAGTTAATTGACTCTGGTGTTATGATGTCAACTTCATGAATGGGATAAAGTGTCCACTTCAGTATTTGAGCTTCATAATTGGGATTGATTTACTTTCTTCAACTATGTGGGGGAAGAGATGTCTTGATTCTTTCTGGTATGCATAACTTGAACTCTCAGGGGGAAGAAAAATTCAGAAGAATTATTCAAGCGTGAGAAGAGAAGTTGTTGATCTACTTGGTGTGCCCCAAGCTTTCAATCCCTCTTAGCAACGTTATCATGTTATATGATGGGATTTGCTTGTTAGATTCCGCTGTGCGCTTAATCATTCTAAGCTTTATTGAAAGTTTTGAAGTTGCTTACGAGGATTGTCGGTTTAGGTGGAAGCTATTTAAAAGATTCTACATCAAGTTTATGTGGCATGAAATAGGGGGAAGCTAATTCAGAAGCTTCTCCTTAACCAGAAGTGTATGGGTTACTTAGCTCGTGCCGTTACAGTATTTCTTCTACAAGTTACTTTAAAGATGAGTCGTTTTAAAGACGAAGGCCTCAGAAGACATCATCAGCATTGGACGCTTCATGAAAGCTCTTGTTCTTATCATTATGTACTTGTTAGGAAAAATATTGTAAGGAATTCTACACGTCGTCCCATGGGGGAAGATTGTTGGAAACTCACTTTATGTGACGACATTTAAGAATTCCCATTAGTTATCATGGTCACACACGCTTAGACTAGACTAGGTTCATGTATAGTTAAGTGTATCGTGTGTGACTATATATACCCCTCCTTAGCTTCCAAGGAGGGGTGTTGCGTGTGTCATTTTTCACTTTTAATATATTTTTCCTTTCTTCACACAACCTCTCTTCTCTCTCTCTTTCAACAATGGCTTCCACCACCATTTACCACCATGTTAGACCACCGGATCATAGATAGCAAATCCACATTGTTGTTTGAGGAAGAGTCTGAATACATGGTTGCAGTGAGGGTTTTGTTCTTGGTTTAGTCAAAGTTTCTCAACAAGCTCTGATACCACTTGTTGATCCCAAACTCAGATCTTAAACCTTTATAGCTTGTTTAAGGGTTGTGATAGAAAGAATAAATTCAATCTAACACTAGAGAAACTTTGCAATACAAAGTAACTAAACAAGATGCGGAATATAGTGTTTAGCACAAGAACAAATGATTAAAGCAAACGTTAAACTTTAATATATCAATGATATACGAATACCCAATAATGGTATTAGGGTTACAAAAACCTTAAAGTATGAAATGAAAGATAATAGAGAAAGACACACATTTCATGATAACCTAGTGAGTCCTTTTATAGGCATAAGGACTCACGTACAAGATTACTACTAACAAACTTGGAAAGTATCTCGGAGTAGTAACAGAAACACGTAATAATCTATTCCAAGTTTATCTCTAGCGGCAGGGCCTTTGACTTCAGCAGGGGAACCAATCCCCCTGCCTTTGTTATTTAGCAGGGGGAACTTACTCTAGCAGGGGGACAAATGACCAACTAGCAGGGGTAACTAATATACTTATATTTATTCCCAACATCAAATTGTTCATGAAGAGTGATTACTTATGAAATGTGTTTTGTTGTTTCATTCGTACAAGTTTTGATGTTAAATAAACTTCGTATAATAGCTTGATAATAAATCTTCTCATATTTGGAAGTATAAATTCTTTTGTGTCATAATTAACTCTAAAATACGAGTCCTATGTGTCTAAAATGATTTTTTAGAGTCCTAAGTCCTTCTAAAATGTTACCAAATGATTTTGGCCAAAAACTCAATTTTTGCCTACTGACCGCGGTTCTTTATCTGTTCCCTGAGGTTCCTTATCAATAAGGAACCGCAGTCAGTCCGACACAGATTTTTGCAAATTTTTGAAAAATCATATAAAATCAACCGTAAGTCCGTAGAAGTCGTGCCACCCGTCATTTCGTGCGTAATTGACTTTCCTTTCTATTAAAAATGCTTCCAAACCTTTATTCAAAATTTAAAATTTGGATGTTTTCTAAGTTCTATACTTTATCCGAAGTATTGAGTCTCGGTTTGTCGTAAAACTTATGTTTTACTCTTTTATATTAAGTTGGACATCTCTTGTTGATATATGTTTGTAAATTGATATATTTATAAAGTGTTGAACTTAATTAAATTTTTAAATGGGTCGAAAACTATTTTCAAATAAAATCAAGCTATGTATACTTTGGTGTATCTAACACTCAAAACAAAGACGAATGCTTTTGTGTTATTTTTCTTTTCTCTTCGGACATTCTTAAGTGATCATTACTATTGATAGTAGTGTTACTTAGTTGTCTACTTATGTGTGCATTGCATATAGGATTAACATCTCTTGGTTTACAACTGTTACATAAACATTTTGTACACCTTGGCATGTTCTTTAACACTTTTAGGTTTGAAAGCTTTGGGAGCTTGTCAAATCTATTGACGTGGGTCGTCTTACTCAATCATTGTGTTATTAGTTCAAGTAGATTAATGTCTCACTATAATACATGAAACACCCTTTAAAAATCTTAGCTATTTTCTCTTAAAGGAGTGTTTGTGGGAATCAAGAGAGATTTCGATTAAATATCAATTCATTATTCAAACTATGATTGGTATCATTATCGAATCTAATTAACATGTTTTTTTTGTAGACATAAAGGTGGTTTATAAATAATATACATCGGATCATAACTCACACTTGTGTTGATGATGGAATATTGAATCTACTTGTTCAAATTATTAGACATATTTTTTTAATAATTGCTTATAATGCACAATAGAGTCGGTTTGACAACTTGGATGTTTCATCTGAAATACTCAAGTAATTTACATTGCAATGCAATTTGTAAATGTGTCATCTCTGAAAGACTAATCAAGAGTGTTCCTTTGTTTCGTGTAAACGTTGTTTATACACTTCAAAGTGTTTGGCCTCAAGTTCTACTAAGGTAAATAACCTTAACTAGACTTGTTTGACAAGATATGCAATGGTGCATTCTTTACCCTCATTAGGTTGTGCATTGTGTCGTCATACACTTTCATCCTTGCTATAATTTATTAGACAAATGTAGGAATTATATTTTTTCTAACTTGAGAATGACTACTAGAGAATTTATGCACTAGAATCTTAATTTGACCTAACGGTTGAATTACTTCCATGTGGGAAGATGGGTTATTTTATAACTCGTAAAAACGGTCGTGCTTAGCCTTAATTGAGCACCTTTAGTGATAGTCTCATACTCATTCATTAAATTGGCTAAATGGCTCTTCCTAAATATGACTAATGATAGTTTACTTTGATGAACTCTGTTTGTCATTAGGGGTCTTTTTCTTTTATATCCATTAGGTTTTTCTTAGCCTTCTTCCTACGTGCTAATTGAACGTATGTGTTTTTTCCTTTGTGTGTGTTCTAGTTTTTATTGCTCTTTAGCATAACTTTATGATAAGTTAGACTAGAACATTAGGATTTTCCGAATTGGAAAAATTCCCTTATCCTCCAAAACACACCCTCTGTGGGCGGTTCTTTATAGAGACCGAGGCTCCATATCGATATGGAACCACCGGTGGAGAAAAGGAACCGCGGGCAGACACCTTTAAAAACGGGTTTTCCAAAATTTCCCAATTGTTCCATCACCCTTTGGAATCCTTGTTTCAAACTTTTGGTCACTCCCAAAATATCTTGTGCTTTCTCTTCTTAACCCAAAGAATTTTGAAATCTCTTTCACACCAAAGCAAAATGTATTTTTCACAAATGAAAGCCTTGATTATCCACTATTTTCTAAAATCTCTTTCAATTCAAATTCACCAAAGAACATACAAAATTAAATCTTTTCTCCTTCTAACGATATTTATTTTGGAAACTCTCTTTTTCCACCACTTCCCTTTTGTGTTCTTACTCCATCACATGATTATGTCATGCATCATGGAACATATTGTCATTGTTGTCAATATCAATATCTTGTCATGTCTTATATCTATGATAAGTTGAATTACAAGATTATCACCAAGCCTTCTCCACCAAATTCTGCCACCACATTGTCTTTCATTTAAGCATGTGGATTGCTTATTGCCGAGACATCCGATTTAAGCAAATCATAGAATTATAGTGTAACTAAGATTAAAATTATGCTTAATTTTTAGGCTTGTGTTTCATACATCTTTGTATGATCTTTATTCTCTTGTATTCCTTTTCCTGTTTTTCAACATGACTTGTCTTTGGGTCTTGGATCTCGTTGTCCTTGTGATCTTTCTTTTCTTCTTTATTTTCTCACTTGGTTGTCAAGGAAAGTTAGATTTACATATTATCCCTCTGCTAGTAAGATTGACAACTTAAATATTTCTTTCGAAATATTTAAGTAATTTTAACTTGCAATTGTAATTGTTAAAAGTCATATCTGAAGCATTGACTTTCAATCCATTTAGCAACTTATGTTAAATTGTTTGACCTAGTGATTTTCTTTTGAGTCGATAATTGTTTTTTGACTCCCATTGTTCACGGTTCCTCAAATAACCTAGCAGCTCATTATTTATAATGAATCACGGACCTATTTAACGAACCGCGACCAGTGAGTCCCTTTGTTCATTTTTGGTCTATCTCTATATTTGACGAGTTTTCTTGAAGATTCCTTCTTTTATTTTCTTTTGGGTTTCTTCTCTCGTTTTTCTTCAAGACTTCACTATCACCTAATAAGGTATAGTATTCTTGAATTATTTTGTGAAGTTATCCTTAACTTCTTTGTTGAGTCTCTTTCAATTTATTTTAATCACGCCTCTCTAAGTTGAGTCTCTCTATTCTATCCTTTCTAAACTAAGTCAAGTCGAGCCTCACCCTTTCCTCGTCATGTAATTGTTATTTGAACATTCACAATGATTGAGAAGAGCTACAAAACTTTGAGCATGTAGTTTATCGTATGCTAAACACCATCCATCTTGGTTTTTCTATTCTTTGACTTATTTGATCTCTTTCTCTATATCATTAAGTCATCTTTTTGGTGTCGACATTCATAAGCATCCTTGCCTATAATTTCTTATATCTAGTATTATTCTTAAGTGTCGATTTATCCTCGCTTTTGGTTTTTCTTTATTTTTGTACCTTGATTCCCGACATAAAGCATTTAGAGCTTTCTAAAGGAATTATTTTTAAGGTAAAAAATGTCTTCGAGTTGAGATTTTTTGTCTTTCTCATTGTTGAGAGTTGATTGTGGTTAAAATTTACAATTGGAATAAGTGATTCCAACAATTATATGTTTTTAACCTTTTGAGAGGATTTTGGTTAAATCTTGAATTTTCTTGTGTGATTCCAAAAATTCTAAGCTTTTTACCCTTTGACATATTATCATTACAATTGGTATGGATGTTTCTTCTCTACCTCTATTCCAACAATTATGAATTGATCTTGTCAAGATCCTCTCCTTCAACTTGTCTTTGGATTGATAGCATCGTGTGTGCACTTCTTTCTCCAATGCTTGTCATTGTTTGTGCAAACGACTTATTTATCGTCCTCGTTTTCGCGTTTCCTCATAGTCATTCTTCCTCTCTTTTAGACTATGCGGAATTGTTTTGTTGTCCTTTTCATACTCTCTTTAGTTCGGTATTCGTGCCAATATATTAAAGTGGAGTATGTTCTCTCGACAATATTTTTCTTATAAATTGGACATCTCTTTTCTATCTTAGTCCTCTTTATATATATATATATATATATATATATATATATATATATATATATATATATATATATATATATATATATATATATATATATATACATATATATATATATATATATATATATATATATATATATATATATATATATATATATATATATATATATATATATATGCAAAATTGTTTTGTTGTCCTTGTAATACTCTCTTTAGTTCGGTATTCGTGCCAATATATTAAAGTGGAGTATGTTCTCTCGACAATATTTTTCTTATAAATTGGACATCTCTTTTCTATCTTAGTCCTCTTTATATATATATATATATATATATACATACATATATATATATATATATATATATATATATATATATATATATATATATATATATATATATATATATATATATATATATATATATATATATATATATATATATATATATATATATATATATATATATATATATATATATATATATATATATATATTTTAGTGTCACCAAAATAAGCCGGGTTCTCTTTTCTATCTAATAGCCCTCTTATTTTTCTTAACTTGTCATATTTTTTACAATTCTAAAAGTTAAGTTTGTTTTAGCTTTCTCTTAAGTCCCTCTCTTTGTACTCAAGATGTTTAAAGCTAATTCCGCTTGGGTGGCATTGCTATACATATATGCTCTTGTCCACTAACTGTGTTTTGTAGGACTTTTCTAACCCTTCTTTGTAGCTTGTCACTATCCTTGCTTCATTGGTGCCTCAACCAAGGGGAGCTCATATCAAGAGGGAGCATTTGCAAGACTTCTAGTCAATACATTTGCGATCGTTGACTCACTTAAATTGCATTCATTGAACTTCTTGCAAGTAATGAATTTTGGAATCTCGAAGATAAGCATTTTATTATGTATGGAGTTGGTTAACCTATGTTGATTGAAGACTTCACTAGGATGACGCAAGCTCAATATCTTTAGATGATGGGTCTACGGTTTGGATTCTCGCTTCTCAACCGACAACCACAATGGATGATTAGCTTTTTGGATGCAGGTTCTCTCGAAGTCGATCCTCCTATTCTACAAATGAAGACTACCTTTCAGATGTAAGCTCTCGTGACGTCAATTCATCTCTTCTTCAAATGACGTGTTATCGATGATTACCTCTTTGGATGTGTGCTCTCTCGATGTTGATTCTTCTCTTCTTCAAAGACGTTGACTACCTTTTTTATTCGACAAAAGGGGGAGAAGTAAGTGTAAACGAGTAACTTATACATTTTAATATGCGTTGCGGTTTACTTGTTTGTCATCATAAAAAAGGGGGAGATTGTTAGTGCAAACATTACGATGTTTTGTCGATATAATCTCTTTGTGTTTTGTTGATGACAAACGTATAACTCGCAATACATTATGTAAAATGTTAAGGTTCTCGTAATCACTCAAGAATACATTTGTATAATTCTCTCGACACCTCCAAGATCACATTCGACATGAATCACTCAAGGTATGAATAAACATGTCATTAACCTAAATAAGTGATCAAGGATTATATTTTCTTAAAACTCACATTTAATCAAATGTGACAAAAGATTTTAATAAACTTTATTTTTAAGAAAATGTTTAATTAAAAAGAAAATAGAAATTTGAATTTGGAATATTCCAAAGAATATTCTCTAAGGTATATTACAAAGAATATTATTTAATTTGAATTTGGCATATTCCAAATGCCAAAGGAATATCCTTTGAGGGTATAAATGGTATTTCCCCACTAAAGGACAAAAATGCACGGTCTCCAAGCCGGAGGTTCCTTAAAGGAACCCGCGGTTCCTTATTGATAAGGAACCGCGGGGGAATTTAAGGAACCTCGGGTCTTTATAGCCGTTGCATTGTTGTCCTATAAATAGTGGATCATTTCCAGCTTTTCTTTCAACCCTTTTTGCTTAGTTTTTTTAAAAAACATCTTTAAACTTCTTGATTAGTTGGTTTAGATTAATCTTGTTTAAGATGTGATTCTATCCTTTAATCCTCTCATCCTCTCAAGTGTAAAGAGAAGAACACTTTCATTACCATGAAGTGTTGGGTTCATAACATGATGAAGATCTCTCCTTCTAGATCAAATCATTGTTTTCCTACTATGTATATGTAGAAGATCCAAGTGTTGGGTTCACTTGGATATGTTTGTAAGGGTAGTAGATCTAAGAGATAGGTATCCTTGGATTAGGTGTTAGTTGTGTAGATCCAAGTTTGTTAATACTTGGATATAGTGTTAGAGTCATAGATCTAAGTGGTGAGTACTTAGATCTATATGGTTTATGTGTTTATGCCATAAGACACAAGGTTTATTATGTTGGGCCATAAAACATAACTAGGGTGAAGAGTTGTGTAGGTATGTAGTTGTGAAGAGTGGTGTAGTTGTGAAGAGTTGGGTAGTTGTGTAGTTGTGTAGATCCAAATTGGTGTGTCAATTTGGAAGTTGTGTAAGTTGTGTGTAGATTGGTACTACCTAAGATTAGGACTCGACATCTAGCCTTGTGTCAGAAAATGGTGAATTAGGCGATGTTGTGTAGATTGGTCCTGCCTAAGATTCAGACTCGACAATTAGCTTAGAGTCGGAAATTGGATAAGCGACGTTGTGTATGGTTTCTCCACCTTAAGGAGTTTGTTGAATAGTGAAGTAACTCTCGAGTAAGGTGTACTCGAGGAGTGGAGTAGGGCGAAGAGGAGCTTCGTGACCAAACCACTATAAATCATCGTGGCGGTACTTTCCTTTACATTTATGTCTTTACTCTTATTGATGCTTTTATTTGTTTTTGTGTGTTGTGTGCATCTCATAATCTAAAGACCTAGGTTGAACCCAATCCCATAGTGTGATTATTGTTGCTATACAGTATCAAAATGCAGTTATATAAGATTGATTATTTGCCCCATACTTACTACATCCCTTCTTACTTCTTTATTGAAAGCGAAAGAGAAAACTGACTTACTCAACTTTTTGATTGAAAGGGTATAACTAACTGGCTGGCACCTTACGAAGTAGTATACTTATTTTGTTTAGTAGTAGGAGGCTTCACATACTCTTACTACTCGAGAGATAGGGTAGCACCCCCCATCCCCCGAAGTGACGAAGATGAAAAGTGCTTTTGCTAACTCTTTCTCGTCTTCAAAAAAGTATCAAAATGCAGTTATATAAGCTATCACTTTTTCAATTCATGATCTGCTCTACGAAGGGAAAAGTGAGAGTATCAAAATGTAGTTATATGAGCATCGACTTGATAATTTGCCTAGTGAGAAAGCCAGGAAAAGACATACAAACTCACTCTCCCAGAGGAAGGGAAGATTGATTAGGAGGTGGGCTGCCCAGGGGCAGCATGGGCCATGGCGGGGGAGGGGGGGGGGGGGGGGAGCCCCCTTCGACGTGGGGGTGTTCGGGGCGAACGAGAATGGGGACCCAACGGATATGGGCGCCGCGGAGCCTCATCAAACTCGGGCAAGAAGGGAATGGGACGAGCTCCGTTCATCTCGAGAATGGCGGGCGGTGGAAAAGCATTTTCAAATGTGCGATAGTAGAATTGGTGCCATTTTTGAAAAGGCCCGCTCTATGTATCGCGGAGGTAGCCTTCCACTTGAGATCGAGGAGGAGTCCGACATTAAAAGGGGGCTCGATGCCTACTTTTCTGATCTTCACGACTTCCCATCTAATGAACATAGGCTTCGGCGGCTTAAGCGGGTCGAAACCCAAACGAACAAAGTGTTGAATTGAATCGTACCAGCCTCTACTGGGGGTTATTACTCATTTTTGTACTTGCTGTTTTATTTTCCAATTATTTCTTCAATTAATAAAACGAGAGACAACTAAAATAATAGACTAATTATTCTAGGTATTCTCTCTTTTAGCCCATTCGGAAGGATCTCATCTGATAATTATCCATGACTGTTTATGTCTCTAGTATGACCACTTGATAAAATGTGGAGGGAAGTGGGGTAAATGGCCGATACTACTGGAAGAATTCCTCTTTGGATAATAGGTACTGTAGCTGGTATTCTTGTGATCGGTTTAGTAGGCGTTTTCTTTTATGGTTCACATTCCGGATTGGGTTCATCCCGGTAGTAATCTGATGAATTGAGTTGTAGACATGAAAGCGGGAGCCAAGAGAAGTAAGCTTAGGCTGCACATGTTAGATCCGATTCCAATTTGACGAATTACCCTCTTATGTCAAATCTGAAAAGAACCTATTCCTATTCGTCGTAAACAAAAGGCATATTAAACAAAGGTCTTACGGAGTCTTGTTAAAGTCCCACGCATGCCTGCTCTTCGTATATAGAGGCACGATTCTTGGCATCCTGCCTTTAAAGAGGCGCTTCGATAGACGATCAGTTATCAGTCTAGTTCGACACGTTGTTCTCAACTGAACTAGTAGACAGACGCCTCTTTGAATTTCTCAAAAGAGTTAGATCCGCCTAATCAATGTAGTAGTTCAGCTATTCCTTTGACAGACAGTGAAAGTTTCAGGCAAAGACAGAGGATCCGATCCTGTAGTCAACTACCTGGACTATTCAAAATAGAATAGACTGGATTAGCGAGATCCGTTTTCATCCGAACCCCATCTTGTTAATCCTAATAGGCACGAGCTATATCTTACATACTCTATTGTCCGATCATAGCCGTCTGTCTGAGAGTCCTGCCCGAGCAGAAGGAGCATCCAATCCATACCTAGGTAGAGGAAGCTGATCTGCCGTATGCACTTCCGACTGACACAATCGACAGCTTGAGGAATAAATGTGCTTTAATACTTTCTGAGTTTTGCAAGAATAATAATCGTGAACATGAGACCTTCGTCGACATCATACAAGATCTGACCTTAAAAAACAAGATAAGCGAAGGCAATTCACTTTCGGGTGAGGACTTTATTCACATTTTACGGACTTCTTACGGCTTACAGAATTCGGAGATAGCGGGGATAGATGGGCTAGGAAATATGAAGAGCTAACGGGATGCTTACCGACTGAACGAACTTTGGCAAAAGGAAATGAAACGGGCGGGCGAAATGACGTGAGAGAAAGAACCTCTTAGTGGAGTCCAGTCCCTGGGCGGCTCTCGGTTCATGGCATGTTAAAACGACTCTATCGTCTTATAGTCATTCCTGGCACTCGGCGCATGTCTTTGATCAACACCGGTTCCGTCACTCGTATCTGGTTGAACTAGTACTTCCTTTCTGCCGTTCCTAGGGACCACCCACTCCCGTTCCTTGGTTGTTGGTGTATTGGCTCTTTGGTTTGCAAGTAGACCCACTTAGGTTAGAGGGGCATTGTCCCTCAGTTCTTAGCAACCCCTGGTGTGTAATCGACTCAACTCGTTCGAATAAGAATTTGCAATTACCTCTGCTGTCAATTTCTTATTCATTCAGGGCGCTCGGCCGGTGCTCCTTTCTCAAACCAGAACAACTCTGAACGTTAGGGAAGATAAGAGAGGATCACCTGAGCGAACTGACCGAAGGGACTTGACTTATCCGAACCGAACGATAGCGGCTTTTAAAGCTAAGATCAGCGTCGCCGCTTGATCGGCGGGGAGGAGCATCTCAAAGTATGGGGCAAAGGATCAAAGGCTTTTACTTTGTAACCCGGGATCCACCACAGGTTGTAGACACATAGAGGCGACGCTGCGGATTCAACACACTTCCACCGGAGTGTCGGAGTAGATACTGTTATTTTCTCTCGAACCATAATAATATTATTTTATTTGATCAGATCATTGAATCATTTATTTCTCTTGTTTCTCTTGCTATTGAAATATCTTCAATTTTTTTTTCTATACACGTCTTTTTTTAGGGGGTCTACAGCCATTATGTGGCATAGGAGTTACATCCCGTACGAAAGTTAATAGTATACCACTTCTGCGAATAGCTCGTAATGCTGCGTCTCTTCCGAGACCTGGACCTTTAATCATGACTTCTGCTCGTTGCATAACTTGATCTAATACTGCACGAATAGCATTTGCCGCTGCGATTTGAGCAGCAAATGGCGTCCCTCTTCTTGTACCTCGGAAGCCACAAGTACCGGCGGAGGACCAAGAAACCACTCGCCCCCGTACATCTGTAACAGTCACAATGGTATTATTGAAACTTGCTTGAATATGAATAACCCCCTTTGGTATTTTACGTGTACTCTTACGTGAACCAATACGTCCACGTGAACCCTTTTTCGGTATAGCTTTTGCCATATTTTATCATCTCATAAATTTGAGTCAGAGATATATTCAATATTCAAAAAAGTTCACTATTAAAAATTAAAATAGTTCTTTTTTACATTCCAGGAATTGATAAGAACTAAGAAATAAATACGGGAACCAGATTCCATTCCATCTTACTGGAAGAGTCTACCAACAAAAGAAACTATTCTTATTGGATTGAAGTTATAGCTTAGAATAACCTCAAATTATGAAAGAAGAAAAAGGATCGAATAATCATTGTATAATGAAAATAGAATAAACGCCTATTTTTTGTGTTGTAGGGGTATACAGTACGCTCTAAAAAAGAAATTGTAAAAAAAAATTGATCGCTTTCTAGTTATAATTTATTGGTTGTACCTACCCAAGAATAATATAATATGAATGATTCATTCTATTTTCATGGGGCATAATCATTATGTAGGAGAGATGGCCGAGTGGTTGAAGGCGTAGCATTGGAACTACCATGTAGGCTTTTGCTTACCGAGGGTTCGAATCCCTCTCTTTCCTTACCTTCACCTAATTTACCAATCTTACTAACCACAATAGATCAAATAGCAATGGATACTACTATTCCAACAGTTAGACATTTCTTTGATATGGATTCTATATTTCTATTACTAATGGCTCTGGTACGGAAAATACTGTTAAAGAAAAGAGTAGACAAGGAATGCCCCTTATTAATATAAAATGAAAGAATAAGTTCGGGAAACCGTCAGGCCCCACTCAAACTAGCTGCCCTACCACCTTAGAATTAGAAAGAAGCATTTCTTAAAAAAAAGAGTAATGTAACATAGTAAGTATCTTTTTCAATTGGGAGAGATGGTTGAGTGGACGAAAGTGGCGGATTGCTAATCCGTTGTACGAGTTATTCGTACTGAGGGTTCGAATCCCTCTCTTTCCGTTTCCGTTGATAAGTTTCCATTTTTTTTTCAAATTTTGCAAACCCCTTTTTTCCTTGTCAAATGTGTGGAATAGCTAAAATAAAATCTTAAGAAAATTATCTAATAGAAAATAAAGTAATAAAAAAATAGAAAATAAAGTAATAAAAACAAAAAAATTATTCTTCACGTCCAGGATTACGTCCTGGATCATTGGATAGGAATCCAAAGATGAAGAGAGAAACAAAGAATATTACTACTGTATAAACGAAAAGTTTGAGAGTAAGCATTACACAACCTCCAAGATCATTTTTTGAAAAAGAAAAACGAAATCAAAATGAAAAACTCACATTGGGTTTAGGGATAATCAGGCTCGAACTGATGACTTCCACCACGTCAAGGTGACACTCTACCACTGAGTTATATCCCTTCCCTGCCCCCATCGAGAAATAGAACTGACTAATCCTAAGGCAAAGGGTCGAGAAACTCAACGACACTGTTCTTGAACAACTTGGGGCCGGGCCTTCTTTTCGCACTATTACGGATATGAAAATAATGGAAAAATGTCACACCCCACCAATGGCGGAATATGGGGCGCGACGTATGGATATCATCACAACAAATGGTGTCTTTATAGAGAAGACTAAAA
The DNA here is from genome assembly GCA_025667525.1 of Glebionis coronaria. Taxonomy (NCBI): domain Eukaryota; kingdom Viridiplantae; phylum Streptophyta; class Magnoliopsida; order Asterales; family Asteraceae; genus Glebionis; species Glebionis coronaria. Next base: position 478,278,955 of record CM046874.1, read on the forward strand.
TGCAAATATAATGTCATAAATGGCGACACAAATGTCATGGCAATATCTCAACAATGCAGGAGTCTAGGTAAGTAGGTAACAGTCCTACCACTTACCCAAGACAAACAATAAACATAAACCAAACAAACATATAGGTAAACAAGAAGGAACGGGGATCTCCTTCTATATGCAATCCTAGGGCATCCAAGTCTAGCCACTTCTATCCTCAAGCTTAACCACATTCTCACCTGAAAGAGACACTAAAACACGTCAACATAAAGTTGGTGAGAGTCATAGGTTTAGACTCCAACGCTAAATCAGTTACAAGCTGTGAATAACAATCATCAACAAAAGAACATATGGACAATGTGTTACAATTATGTATTAACAACTATCAATCAAGACCAATCATACCAAACCAATCCAAGGCTCCTACCTTGCCAAACAACATCATGGTACCTTAGATGATCACCCTATGTACCTATCCCAAGGCCACTACCTTGGCAAACCACAAGGCCACTACCTTGTCAAACCACAAGGCCACTACCTTGTCAAACCACAAGGCCACTACCTTGTCAAACCACAATAACATATCAAAAATCGCATAGCAGTTAATCACATAAGTGTACACACAAGTCCATCACAACCATAAAACATTCACAGCAACAATTTAGAAACAACTCAACACAGTGTCTCTTCCATCCCATCTGGAAGTCAAAAACAAAAATAAATATGGGACTATGAACACTCACCTGATAGCTCCTTCACACGTCCTTGCACTAGCAACAAGCTAACAAACCAAAAACACGAAATCAATAAACGAACCAATCACTAAGATGGCTCATTAACCTATGATGGACATCTAACCCATTCTCACAGATTTACCTCATTAATAAGCTCTAATTACTCCATTACCCTTCCTTAACAAGTCCTTAACTTGGTTAAGTTTAACAACTAACCCGTTCGTATTTTACCCAAAACAGTCCCAGTTTTAAGGTCTCAAAACATTAGGTCAAACGCCCACTTAAACCTACCCATGGTTTCTGTAAAAGAAATATTCACACCTTTACATACGTTGGCTAACACCTCCCACTTTCCCTAACCTTAAAGCTACTGTTAAGGCCCCGATATATATATATATCTACTTTCGTCATTCCAGATTTCCTGATTTTAAGCGTACTAAAAGTTTGTTACCATTAAGGGGTCTTACCCTAAACCACCACCTTAGCCCAAGTGCAGATATTAACTACAATATATAAACCATCTCTCACGTTCGTGAGAAGATCCCAATGAAACCCTAAGTGCCCCAAACAACCCAAAATTTAAAAAGAAAACAGGCTGAATTCAAAACTGTTTTGACCTCCGACTGTTGTAACCTGTTTTTGACCCACTTCCCACCTCCAATTTAGTTCTCGTTTCTTGCATTGGAAAGCCACTTCAAATATCTTTCCAGGGGTACTTGGATCGTAAAATAAGAGTTTATAGAACTCCCGATATGATCAAAACAATTGACTCAAAAATCTGCACAGTTTTTAAAAACGGGTTTAACAAAATCAACCTCATTAATTAACCCTAATCCCTCTAATTACAAGCCCTAATTTATGTAATCATCATATTATGATTAATACAATATTAATTTACTGTTTTTATATTAAACCATAACCTATATCCATCATAAGATTATTAAAGAAAACATAAAAACAATTTAATTAAAAAGGGATTTGAAGATTTACCTTGGATTTATGAAAACCCCCAAATTTTATGAAGAACCCTAATTTTTTATAAGACTCACGAATTTCCTTCATCTCCAGGAGAAAAATAATGAATTTGGTTTAGTATATACATTATATAGGGTATGGGTGAATCCTAGTCCAACCCAAAGCCCACTTTCCTTTTTTTCCTTTTTTTTCCTTTTTTTTTCTTCTAAACCGACCCAAACACCCCTAATTTCGTTTTTTTCTTTATTTTTTTTTCTTTTTATTATTAATTAATATCTTATTAATATTACCTTAATTTACCTTAATTTATTTCAGCTCCTAAAACTCCCAAAACCTCAAAACCGTAAAACTAGTCAAATTTACGCGTTTTACCGTAAAAGACGTAAAATATACACTTTTATAAAAAATCTCAAATTTTGAAATAAACTTTATAATTAAGTCCTAAATGACCTAAAACCATCCCGAAAAATATTCATTTGACTAATTACCTTATCCGAGACCTCTAAATGCTAAACCGTAAATCCTAAAAAAATACACTATTACTATAATACTTATACGTATACGTAACCACCAAAATATCACCATTTCATTTCATAGTCACTAATTGTGATCTCATGAACATGAATTAACCGTTCCTCGATTTACTTATGAGTACTCTATACTCATAAACGATAATCACACCAACATCGTTCACACAAAATAAACACGTAAGCACAAAAATCAAGTAGTCACACATAAAATAACCTAAAAGTAAGACCAAGTGACGAACCTTGATGTAGTAGTTTTTAGTCGTTTACTATCTTTTAGGAAAAAGAAAGTAAAAACCAAAGTCGTAGCAAGTATTAGCAATTACGTTTTGTGAAAAACGCAAATACCGACAATCGAGTTCGTTCTCGAGGAGGTATGGTGTTTAGCCAAAAATATTATAGACGTTATTTAATTTGAGTTATTACGTTTTTGGAACGAGAAAATAAAAGAAAAACGAAGACGGATAGGGCTAAAAGTGAACAAAACGCGTAACGTAAAAAAAACGTAAAACGCGATGAAATTCGACGAAAATTAAAAAAAATTGAGAAGTTAACTAAAAATAAGCTAAATTAAACTTAAAACTACAAGGAAAGCATAAAATAGGCATTGGAAAACCTAAACGTCTACGGGGACAAAGCAAAGGCAAAAATTTATTAACGATAAAACGTAAAAACGTGACTTAAAAGAAAATAAAAAATAAAAAAATAAAATAAAACTTAAAACCTACAAAAGCAAAGCTAATTTTCCTACGTCCTAAACGACAAAAGAAAATTTTAGAAAAAAGAATTACATTTTTTTTTACTTTTATATTTTTTATTATGAATTAAAACTATTTAAGCTAAACAAATGATTTAAAAAAAATGATTTTTATAAAAAAAACAAAATTTACATAAAGATCTAAACATGAATTTGAATCTAGGAAAAATAAACATAACTAACACAACAAGTCTAATAAGGCGTACATTTTTTAACAAGGTACTAACTGAAATCTTCTAAACAGGAAATGATATATATAATTTTTTAAACTATTAATAATATTCAATTAAATAAAAAAAACGGATTAAAAAAATGTTACAGTAATATATAACTTTTAATAGTAAACTAAATAAGATTGTATGATAATTAGCTCTACACTAAATGCCCATATCTCTATTTAAACAATGTAATACGAATTATAACAAAAGGGACTAGTGGTAGAGATGGTAATTGAGTGTGAGTTAAATTGTGCAGGTTGCCAACTTGAGGTCACAAGTTCAATCCTGGACGGGGTCAACATTTCCCTTTTTTTTCACTCGAATTTCAAACAGCAAGCTCAATATAAATGAAACAGTAGCAGTAATGATAACATACATTAACAACAGACCAACATCTATCCAATTCAACTACTACTGATGTAAAATAACATGGACAACTACTGCAATCACAAACTTAACTTCTAACAGTAATAACGTAGGATCAAAATAAAAGTGACAATAGTACATCAACAGGGAAATAAATTTGTAAACTAAGGGTTAGCAAAACCTGGTAAACCGCATAACTTTTGACTCAAAATGAGCAACCCGAGCATCGATATCGTAACTAAACTATACAAAATCTTGTGAACCCAAATCAACTTCGAACTTTCTTTCCCTTCTTTTTTTTTTCGCAAAGCATCAATCTACAATCACCCTTTTTTTTCTGCTTGCTTTGAACCATCACAGCAACAACACCAAAGTAACAAGAATCTAATACAACTTTTTTCGATGCACCGTTCTCGACTAAAAGTTGACAGCGATCTCGCCCCTTTTCTTTACCACACCGTCATCCAGAAATTTTTCGGATATAGATCAACATAAACACAAATCTTCCCAATCCTATAAAGGATATCAACCCTTTTTCGGATCAAATAACCAGCAATATATCAAACCCCCTTTTTTTCTAAACAGTGACTACAAAACCATATCAAACCATTCCTTTTTTTTCTTTCAACAAGAATAAATAAAAAAAACAATACTCTCTTTTTTTTCTCGGTACAACGCAAGTAAATAAAACCACTTTCACTAAAATTAAAATCTTGAACACCAATAAAAGCACAAACTGATTTTCGAAAATTAAACAAGAATTTAAATGACAATAAAATTTAAATTGCTTGAAAAATAAATAACAGGTATTTAAAAGATTGCAAGAAAAATAAATGGAACACAATTTTCATTCATCTAAAATTCGGATTACAAATTTTTTAAGAGAAAAATTGGAACAACTCAAAATTAAATCCTATATGCCCTTATATAATGGGTCACAAGATTTCTAGAAAAATAAAGAAGTACTAACCCTAAAATGCTGTGATTCCTCAATTGCCCTTGGCATATTCTTGAGGATATGCTGATTTCAAGTTCGTTTCTTGATGCCCATGTGATGTTCCAGCTATGTAAAGTTAATCAAAACCACTGGTTAGTCGTGTCCATCACGCCTTCAAATCCTGGCCATTGATTTGGTCTTCATCTTGACAGAGATCACATGCTTGTGTCGTAACTGAGTCTTCACGTGGTCAGATTTGGCTTGATTCGGAGTGGGGTAGGGTTAGTTGATGGTGACATAGAAGGAGGATTATGGTTTAGATGGGGTTAGTTGATAATGGTGGCTGATGATATATGAATAAACCCTAATCCCCTTTTGTTGTAACAAAGAAAATAAGGTCGGTCCCCCATATTTTTTTGTTTATATCGACTGTTAGCAAATTGGTAGGCTATGGACAGTTAAAAGGCTTATGGCTTGATTTGTGATGAGGCCCAATCATAAAAACTACAATGGCTGGTAGATTTTTGGGCTTAAATGAAATAAGCTTCAAACCAAATAAAGGTATCTTCGGGCTTAAAAGCATTTGTGGCCCAAGGACGAATTATAATACCAAACAAAAGATTGCTTATATAATTAAATTTAAACGGGCCGACCCGGCTCGTTAAACGGGTGCGGTTTGGTTCGTAAAATAGAATTATGGGCTCTGGCTTCGGTTTTTCATGACCATTCTATTATCGGGTCTCAGTTTGACTTTGACTTCGTCTTTTAACTTGTAAAAATCTTTAAACTTTGTCGAGTCGAACCGAATATACCCATTTTGATCTGTTAAGTTCAATCATGGCTTTAGTCTTGTGCGATTCTTAAAGGGCCATTCTTGACAAGTATCCAAAGTTGAGGGATTAAACTTGTAATTCTTCAAACGTCAAGGGTATTTTTGGAAAATCAACACTTAGGGCCCGGTTCATTGTGCGACTTCGTTTCCCGTGTTCGTTTTTTCTTCATTCTTGTGATCTTTTGTCATTTCCTCAATATCCGTACCTAAAAATACACAAGTAACAAACACGAGCATATATTTGGTATTTATGATGCTATTTTATGCATTTAAAGCCCGTTTTGGACGATGAGACTATGTATAATTGCAGTCTCATCACTCCCCCATACTAAACCATTGCCGTGTCCCCACGCAATGCTAGAATTAAGTATCTTAGCACTTCCAAAATTTATTTTATGATGACATTTATTCAAGACATAAATTTAAATAAACTACTACACGTGTTTTAGACATAATGTATTGTTTTCATCACGAGAATGTGACTTTTGGGATCATAGAACAAGAACACGTGAATGCTTCGTTAGAAATAATTTCGGCGTCCTTGATTTTCACCCAATTCCATGCTAAGCGTGTAACGAGATCATTGTTATTATAAGTTAGCAACACGTTCATATCTCATGAGTGTTAATTACGAACCTAAACTCCCTTATTCCTACTTGGTATCTCTTATATTTTATTATGTCTTAATGATCACGAGGATACATTATCGACTTATGCGTGAATAGAGATTAAATCTAAAAATAGAAACTTAACGGTGTAACTAAAATCATTAAATTAATAATTCATCCTAATAGACAACGATGTAAAAAAATTAAGTCAACAAGAAGAATCGATAAACATGGTTTTATAACGGTTTTGAACATGAGACTTATTACCAAGACTTTTATACGCCCCCTAACGGAAGGGCCTTATTATCTTTGGTTTACCTCCATCTTTTATTCAACTTCGCCATGAAGCTTTTATTATGACTTCGGTCTTGCCTTGCCTTTTATTATCCGCCTCATCGGTGGTTTTATTAGCCAAAGACGTATATCCTCACGCTAAAGCGAATTTTGGATCTTTAAAGCTTCGAAGATTAAGGCTTGATTCACTTTCAATTTGGGCATAGATTTTTCGGCCTTGTGAGCTTAAAATTTTTGCTTAATTTAGGTGAGCACTTGAAATCTTATTATTAGGTGAAGCTTTCGATTATTCGGGTGCCAATACTTCAAAACCGTGACGCTGGCGATACCTTAATGTTTTCCCAATTTAATTAGATGGAAGCTACCAAAACAAATTAGAAACCAACAATAGTGACTAAACCGCCAAATCAATATTTATTAACAATTTATTATGCAAAAGCGTGGGGAGAATAAGCTAATAATTACTACACATGAGATCGTGACGATTACGAGACTTATAAATAACTCTATCATTTCTCGTCCTCATTTAAGAGATTTAGCCTAAAAAGTTAAGGAATCGAAGCTAAGTGCTCAACACGCACGGTCGAGTCAAAAATTACTCTTATTCTCACCATCGGAAAACCTATATTCGTGTCTTAAACACTTATTAAAAACTAGAAAAATTTTAAAATTTGGCCATTTTTAGCCTTATTTGCAACAAAACGATAACAAAAAGATGAAATTTGGATTGCGTGATGACGTAAGCAAAGTGAAGTATCTACTCACCCCCCCATACTAAAACTAAACATTGTCCTCAATGTTTCGAGTCTAGGGTGCAAACACCCCCATACTAGAGACGTAGTCGAATGCTTAATCTCGAGCATGGAAAGGGTAAAACGAATAACCTAAAAGCCATTTATGAATTATGCTAATAAGATAGACGTTAGAACATAAAAGGATATCATCGGATATCGGAATCTCCAAAGGCAACGATCGAAGCTCGAGTGATCCGTAAAACGAACACGAGAGGCTTCAATGATGACGATGAACCTAATAAATCACAATCACAAACAACCACGAAACAAAGGTTGGAAGAGCACAAGTCCCCTCGCATTAAACTAATTAGAAAGCAATAATATGTACATGGATAAGCATGGGTCTCCCCCACGAGGCACCTTGTTTTTGATAACTGAGTCAAAAGCTCGACTCGGATCCCCATAAATGTGATCATTTAGGTATAATCATGGTTCGGTCATTTTTGGCGGGACTTACATGTAATCAAGGCCCAAAAGCAACCGTGTATAAAGGCAAAACCTCTATACCGGGATCGAAGATCGTGTCTTCGTTCTCGGATGATAAACGAAACAACACGACTTCAAGTAACAACGTCCCAAAGGGACACAAGAAAATAGCATAAGAAGAGAAGGGTGGGACATTGGTTGGGCATAAAAATCGAGTCACTCGAGGTAAACTCATACCGTAAGTGTAGAAGGATCTTCTAGTGACTACTTCGGTAAAAGACCGAGATTTTATCTTAAACGTGATACCGGGGTCAAAAATCTCGTCCTCGGTGGAGAAGTGTGAGGGAACAAATGGTGCTTCCCCCATACTAGATCCACACAAAACGTCGTCAAAAGAAGTAGACGCGTTTGTAGCAAGTTCAATTAAACGAGGTGATGACGGAGTTAACTTTGGAAAAATTTTCAAATCAATTGTAAAATCTTTTCCTTTTTCATTTTTTAACTCTTTGTTACGAAAACCCGAGTTGATTAAATTGAAAATATTTGGTGTTTCCAAAACAATTCTAGGCACACTTAAAATTTTCACATTTATCTTGAAGGCGGGAGGAGGATTTGAATTTTTAAAACTTGGATCGATTAACAAAACATCCCCCTCCGGGCTAACGCAACGGTCCTCATCAAACTCAAAAATAGAAGGCGGATCATCAAGAATACGTTTGATCTCGGAAAAATCACCATCGGGATCAAAAACGTCTTCTCTTCCTCGTGGAAGAGGTTGAGCAATAAAATCGTCGATAATCGAGTCGCTAGCTTCAACCGTCGTGAAACTAGGAATAGAAGGCTCTTCGATTGAAGATTTTGCCTTTGTTGTTTCGACGTCGACATCGAAAAACGTATCGATGTGAGCAAGGCCATCGGCGGACTTCTCACATGATAAATCCAAAATCTCACTCGATGTGGGATTTGGAGTAAAAGGCTCGTCTCGTGACGATTTTGCCTTGACGGTCTCAACTTTGTCCTTCGAAGGGATCGAACGTGGGTTTTCAAACATTTTAGCAAAATTACTAACTCGTCCCTTCGGAATTAATTTTCGTTCATCTTGTAAAAACGAGGGTTCAATGATTTCTTTCAAAACCTTGTCACATTTTTCTTTTTTAAAATCATTTAATGGAATTTCTTCGTCAAAATTAAGTGTATATTGATTTAGAAAATCCTCAATAATTTCATCCTCATTAGAAAAATTAGGTTTAGAAGGTACAAGATTTAAATATCCCAAGTATCCTACGAGTTTTTCCTTTGGTTTATTTTCAAAAACATTTTTCAAAACTTCGTTGGATGACGTTTTTGTTTCCTCAACGTTTTTGCAAGACGACGAAGGTTGCACGACTCTAAAATTCGAGAGATTGGGATCAATACGAGACGTACGAGTCTTAGGAGTCGAAATAACTTTAACCTCTCCCTCGAGATTAGGATTGGTGACGTTCGATGAAGAACTCGACTCGTATGAAGCTACTTTTTTCTCTAAGGTCTCAATCGTTGAAAGAAGTTCATTTTGCTTAATAGTGTAAGCCTCCACAATTTTGTCAACAATTGTATCCCATCTCTCGACAACTTGGTCAGATAAACGTTCTTGTTCTTTAAAAGCGGCATCATATTCGTTTTCCAACTCGGTTCTCATGGAGGCCATTTCCTTTAAGTAAAATTCCTTTTGAGTTTCCAATTGTTTTTCGTGATGTTCCTTAAGGTTCCTAACTTGTTCTTGAATCATCATTAAGTTTGCATTATTGCGTCTCACATAGTCACAAAAGGCGTTTTGATTCATTCCATCATTTTGATTTTGATCACAATTAAAAGACGAATCATGTGACGAGTAGAACGAAGACGATGGGTGATCTTGGTCGTAAGATTGAAAATTGTCACCAAGACCACGTGGAGCGGAGTTATAGATATAACCCTCTCGACCTCAAATAACCTTACAATTAAAACAATTGGCACCATCGGGCGGACCTCCACAATATGGACACGAATAATATCCACCATCATTCGACATGATGCAACAAGAAAGTCGTTTCGAGAATTAAACGATATAGAGGGTGAAAGAAGAGAATTATGAAAATAGAGGAAAAAATCGAAGAATCTTTTTGTGTTTTTGGTTTTTTAATTTTTTTGGAATTTTGGTGTATTACGCAGAAATTAATCTACAAAAATTATCCACTAATCAAAGGTCTCGATTAATGAATCCAAGAGGAGTGAAGGTAATTACGTGAAGTAAAAACCCTCGTCGACTTTGAAACGTTGGCGGAACGCCAAAATGTTTCGAGGTTCAATAATTAAAACTCACAAAAATAGATTAATAATACTTGAGTTGGCAAACCCCTAATTAATCGTCACTTTCAAAATACGCACAAGCGAGCGGAGAAAACGAGGCGGCGCGAAGCACTTAAGAGCCTTTTTTCCTTAGGTCGTGAAATACAACCGCCTTATACCCACCTTATAGTTTGTATTTATCGAGATTAAACCAATTAAGAGTATTTATCTATTTTGCCTTTGATTTCGTTTGAATTCGATACAACAATAGTGACCGGAACGCTCAACTATTGAGGTGCGATTTCTCGCGTATTTGGATAATTATTGTGTGTTAATTGTTCTACGTAAATACAATATATTATGCACAATAAAACGAGAAAACGATTTTGTGTTAATAGAGTTCTATTTAACACTATTTATTTGTATGGCTAATAGTATAGAAAAATGAAAAGAAGTATTTACGATAAAACGTAAACACTCAAACAAACACGATAAATAAATAAGGCTAAACACACCTCCCCGGCAGCGGAGCCATTTTTGATGTAGTAGTTTTTAGTCGTTTACTATCTTTTAGGAAAAAGAAAGCAAAAACCAAAGTCGTAGCAAGTATTAGCAATTACGTTTTGTGAAAAACGCAAATACCGACAATCGAGTTCGTTCTCGAGGAGGTATGGTGTTTAGCCAAAAATATTATAGACGTTATTTAATTTGAGTTATTACGTTTTTGGAACGAGAAAATAAAAGAAAAACGAAGACGGATAGGGCTAAAAGTGAACAAAACGCGTAACGTAAAAAAACGTAAAACGCGATGAAATTCGACGAAAATTAAAAAAAATTGAGAAGTTAACTAAAAATAAGCTAAATTAAACTTAAAACTACAAGGAAAGCATAAAATAGGCATTGGAAAACCTAAACGTCTACGGGGACAAAGCAAAGGCAAAAATTTATTAACGATAAAACGTAAAAACGTGACTTAAAAGAAAAAAAAATAAATAAAAAAAAATAAAACTTAAAACCTACAAAAGCAAAGCTAATTTTCCTACGTCCTAAACGACAAAAGAAAATTTTAGAAAAAAGAATTACATTTTTTTTTACTTTTATATTTTTTATTATGAATTAAAAACTATTTAAGCTAAACAAATGATTTAAAAAAAATGATTTTTATAAAAAAAAACAAAATTTACATAAAGATCTAAACATGAATTTGAATCTAGGAAAAATAAACATAACTAATACAACAAGTCTAATAAGGCGTACATTTTTTAACAAGGTACTAACTGAAATCTTCTAAACAGGAAATGATATATATAATTTTTTAAACTATTAATAATATTCAATTAAATAAAAAAAACGGATTAAAAAAAATGTTACAGTAATATATAACTTTTAATAGTAAACTAAATAAGATTGTATGATAATTAGCTCTACACTAAATGCCCATATCTCTATTTAAACAATGTAATACGAATTATAACAAAAGGGACTAGTGGTAGAGATGGTAATTGAGTGTGAGTTAAATTGTGCAGGTTGCCAACTTGAGGTCACAAGTTCAATCCTGGACGGGGTCAACATTTCCCTTTTTTTTCACTCGAATTTCAAACAGCAAGCTCAATATAAATGAAACAGTAGCAGTAATGACAATAGTACATCAACAGGGAAATAAATTTGTAAACTAAGGGTTAGCAAAACCTGGTAAACCGCATAACTTTTGACTCAAAATGAGCAACCCGAGCATCGATATCGTAACTAAACTATACAAAATCTTGTGAACCCAAATCAACTTCGAACTTTCTTTCCCTTCTTTTTTTTTCGCACAGCATCAATCTACAATCACCCTTTTTTTTCTGCTTGCTTTGAACCATCACAGTAACAACACCAAAGTAACAAGAATCTAATACAACTTTTTTCGATGCACCGTTCTCGACTAAAAGTTGACAGCGATCTCGCCCCTTTTCTTTACCACACCGTCATCCAGAAATTTTTCGGATATAGATCAACATAAACACAAATCTTCCTAATCCTATAAAGGATATCAACCCTTTTTCGGATCAAATAACCAGCAATATATCAAACCCCCTTTTTTTCTAAACAGTGACTACAAAACCATATCAAACCATTCCTTTTTTTTCTTTCAACAAGAATAAATAAAAAAACAATACTCTCTTTTTTTTCTCGGTACAACGCAAGTAAATAAAACCACTTTCACTAAAATTAAAATCTTGAACACCAATAAAAGCACAAACTGATTTTCGAAAATTAAACAAGAATTTAAATGACAATAAAATTTAAATTGCTTGAAAAATAAATAACAGGTATTTAAAAGATTGCAAGAAAAATAAATGGAACACAATTTTTATTCATCTAAAATTCGGATTACAAATTTTTATAGAGAAAAATTGGAACAACTCAAAATTAAATCCTATATGCCCTTATATAATGGGTCACAAGATTTCTAGAAAAATAAAGAAGTACTAACCCTAAAATGTTGTGATTCCTCAATTGCCCTTGGCATATTCTTGAGGATATGCTGATTTCAAGTTCGTTTCTTGATGCCCATGTGATGTTCCAGCTATGTAAAGTTAATCAAAACCATTAGTTAGTCGTGTCCATCACGCCTTCAAATCCTGGCCATTGATTTGGTCTTCATCTTGACAGAGATCACATGCTTGTGTCGTAACTGAGTCTTCACGTGGTCAGATTTGGATTGATTCGGAGTGGGGTAGGGTTAGTTGATGGTGACATAGAAGGAGGATTATGGTTTAGATGGGGTTAGTTGATAATGGTGGCTGATGATATATGAATAAACCCTAATCCCCTTTTGTTGTAACAAAGAAAATAAGGTCGGTCCCCCATATTTTTTTGTTTATATCGACTGTTAGCAAATTGGTAGGCTATGGACAGTTAAAAGGCTTACGGCTTGATTTGTGATGAGGCCCAATCATAAAAACTACAATGGCTGGTAGATTTTTGGGCTTAAATGAAATAAGCTTCAAACCAAATAAAGGTATCTTCGGGCTTAAAAGCATTTGTGGCCCAAGGACGAATTATAATACCAAACAAAAGATTGCTTATATAATTAAATTTAAACGGGCCGACCCGGCTCGTTAAACGGGTGCGGTTTGGTTCGTAAAATTGAATTATGGGCTCTAGCTTCGGTTTTTCATGACCATTCTATTATCGGGTCTCAGTTTGACTTTGACTTCGTCTTTTAACTTGTAAAAATCTTTAAACTTTGTCGAGTCGAACCGGATATACCCATTTTGATCCGTTAAGTTCAATCATGGCTTTAGTCTTGTGCGATTCTTAAAGGGCCATTCTTGACAAGTCTCCAAAGTTGAGGGATTAAACTTGTAATTCTTCAAACGTCAAGGGTATTTTTGGAAAATCAACACTTAGGGCTCGGTTCATTGTGCGACTTCGTTTCCCGTGTTCGTTTTTTCTTCATTCTTGTGATCTTTTGTCATTTCCTCAATATCCGTACCTAAAAATACACAAGTAACAAACACGAGCATATATTTGGTATTTATGATGATATTTTATGCATTTAAAGCCCGTTTTGGACGATGAGACTATGTATAATTGCAGTCTCATCAAACCTCAAAACCACGGTTGTCACATCATTCCCTCCTAATAGAAATCTCGTCCCGAGATTTACTCCTTAGGATCAACACACAGACAACAAATCACACGAGGATACTTGTTCTAAATGAACTCCTCTCATTTCCACGTGAACTTCAGTTCAAGTTTCAAGATACCACATGTACAAACCAAAATTAAACCCATTGCCAAACTCTTGACCTCACAGTCAATAAATCTCGCAAATGACTCTTCGATAAAACAAAGACTCTTATTAGCACAAAACCCAAATAACCGGACATGCAAATATGCATCCTCAAACAACATTTACCAATCCCAATACATGAAATGTATCATGTATACAACTCATTTCCCCTAGGTAATTCTATGCTCATAAGCTAATGGTCTGATCTTCCCAAAGATCATAAATGGACCTACAAAACTCTACATCAACTCTTCTATTTTACCAAAACATACCACCCGTTACTATGGGTGAAACTCCATACATAACTTTGTCACTAAATCTAGTGGTTTCCTCCTTTTCTACATAGCATCCCTTGTTGCTCTCATTTTGTCCACAAACACCATTACCACATTAGTAGCCTCTTTTACCAATTCTAGTCCACAATGAGGACAACTCACCCTATCCTTTCATATCGTGCCTCAAATGGCATTTATCGACTTCTAGTACGATAACTATCATTATATGAAAACTCAGCCATCGCTAACGAGTTTTCGAACTACCTCTAAATCAATCACCCATGTCCAATTACGTTCATCAACTCCCTTCAGTCCGTATCCCAAACTACTTTAAATTCCAATTTCCTTACAAAGTGACCTATGACGGTCTTTCACATATCCATTAATTCTTCCAACTTCCCAACTACGTGACTTCTCATTCCTCTTGACATAGGTGATGAATTAGTCAGTCTATCGACTATCACCCAACTCTCATCGTACTTAATCCCCCACCGCATTATGTATCCCTTCCACCAACTTCGTCCTTACATCGCCCTTTCTAAACTACTCCTATCCATGTAGGAAGTATAGTCTACGTCCCTTTCCTCCTTACGATTGTCCAAGCCACGCAACATAAATGTTGACGCGTTCACTGCTTTAGACAACTCAACTCGTGCAACCCACATCCTTCATCCAAACCACTCTAATACATCATCCCTATAGTTCAAGTTCGTCTCAGCTTCACCTCATCCTTCTTATTCCATGTCTCATCGACCATGCTTGCCTTTCCCAGATGGTACTTGGCCTTGCAATTTTCTTTCATCAATTAACTCCACCCATCACCTTTGCCAAATGTTCAATCAAGATGATTGAATATGTGTTGGATACGTTCATGATCCGTATAGATCATTCTCCACGTCCCGTACACCAAATGCCTCTAGCATTCTAGGCAGATATAACAGTCCAGCTCCACTAACTAAGTCTATCCAGTTCTTCCAAATCTTCAGTTCCTGCAACGTATAAGCGATCGCCTTTCTTTGTCGTCCTCGTACGCGTCCAAATCCCTGCTCCACGTATCGTCATGCTTCGTGAATTCATCCAGTCCTTCCGATAATGCCAAGATCTGCTCATCATCCAATCCACCTCTTCAGCCTCCAAAATGCTTCCTCGTCCTTCTTCACTTCGCCCCTTGATGGTTCCACGATATGCCATCATCTCTGACTACTAGTCCTGGCCAACCAAATCCTAAAACTCACACTTGAAAATCTCACGTTTCATTCCCTTTACTAACAACTCCAAAACCAACACATAATTCGCCTCATCCTCCTTCTATGATTTGAGTAGATCAAGATGTCGTCGATGCTCCCGATGACAACTCGTTTATATACGTTCATGCACACTCGGTTCATTGACTCCATGAAACCGCTAGTGCTTTGGCGAAGCCAAATGCATAACCGTAAACCCAAAGCGTTCATACAACATCCATAGCAATTTCAATTATGTCCTCCTCACACCCTCTCTTAGCGGCAATACAAATAAATTCCTTGCAATTTCTAACAGCTCTTGTTCTTAATTCACTCCATCAACGATTTGCCTTGGAAGACACTAACTACAACTCCTCTCACTTCTCCTACTTGCTTATTCATGGTTCTACCTCAACGCTCCTAAACCATACAAAACCAAAACTACATCCTGAATACACCAGATACGATCGATGAATTAAACCCACGGATAACTAACGACATTTCACGTGCACCAATTAAAACAAATAAAAAACCACGAGACTCCAAAGAAAACTTAAACCCAAAACATGTATCAATTCCAAATGACCCATGACAACGAAAAATAATCCAAGAAACACCCAATGGCAACCAAAACATATTACGCCCCGCGACATATTATTTAAACCGTGCAAAAGATCGACTTTCCAAAAGAATATATATATATATATATATATATATATATATATATATATATATATATATATATATATATATATATATATATATATATATATATATATATATATATATATATATATATATATATATATATATATATATATATATATATATATATATATTTTAAATTTTTTAATTTTTTTTACCTCCCCACATCTATGTGACTCAAACCATCTACAAACAACCTTCTAGACGTTCTCAAACTCAACTCAAAGACTAGGTATCCCGTGCATCCCAAATCATAAAAATAAAACTACTATTCAAACTCAACCTTGAACCCGACACTTGTACAACAATTCCGACCAGTCCACTGACCTCCCATGACTATACATTCTGAATATTTGAAAAGTACGTTCCGAGTACATAGTTTTAGGCTTTTGAATCACCCCAAAAGCTTTAAAAACGAACAAGTTATGACCAAAACAATTTTATGCTAGTTGTTTTAAAAACTAAAGAATAGACTTAGTGATCAATGCAATCCTTTTCAATGAAAGATATAATTGTATGTGAAATATTCATAAACTCCTTTTAACCTTGTATTAATAACTATAAATGACATGAATCGGTTAAATCCAATTATATAAACTATGTAAGTAGAAAGAAATTTTACTTTGCTTTATTTTAAAGAAAGTCTTTTAGAATTTGAAATAAATAAGTGTTGATAAAAAAAAACTTATGTTACATCTTGTTTCAAACATGACTCCAACACCTTACCCTTATTTTACCGAATACAACCAACTATCTAACTCTATAGTAGATTTCCAAGTCCCCCCTTTTTCTATATACCAACCAAAAGAAATGTAAGACTCAACCCAAAAGATTTCATTATCCCAAAAGAAATCTCCATTTATTTCAACGGACTTAAAACCCAGAACAACATTTTAAAACGTACACGTGAAATATGAACTCAAAGAATACGCTACAAGACACAGTTCAAAAAATTCGAAACGTTGTTGAAACTCCATCAACTCCAGCACCATAAAACACGAACAAACACAAGGTACATTCAAGTTATAATAACTAGTGAACGACCATATACCATAACTTAACACATAGTAGTATATATACATCCGCATATATATACCTATTAAATCACCCAAAACATACTCGTTACCATACATGTCGGATCAACCAATCACGTCATACACTCGTTTTTCCACACGAGTAATCACCATCTCACCGTGCCACAACAAAGCATAAAACCCACCTCCAAAACCAAACCATATCGTGTGACCCTAAAATCACACAACACAAGTATAACCCAAAACATATAACACACTAATAAAAATAGCCATATCGTAGGCAGCCGTTATATAAACCCATATATTATACGTATACCCAATATCTACATCTCACCATATACAAGCATGTACTAATCCTCTTTCATGCAATCATACTTGAGAACCCATTGAAGTTGTGGTACTTGTATAACTATGTTGGCCACCATACTTATACAATTACCCTTTCCCCAATGCACTCCCTCCTATGATGACACTTATAAGAATCAATACAACATATAACACATAAATCTATCTACTCACATAAGCTCATAACCACATAACCAATAAGGTCCAAAACTCCATCTATAAAATAACATAATAAAACTCTTGGAATACAGAAATCCACAGTCTAGCTAAAACAGCCTAGACTAAATCCAAAACGAAAACATAATCAGTTATAAGTCATGTCGCCCATAAAAGTGGAAATAACATAAGGTCCTTCATATTCACCTACTCCTAATAACTCGAACCACCACATGATTCTTAGGGAACATGACTTAAACATCAAAAGAAAATAATACCCCTCAGGTACATAAAATAACCCAACAAAAGATAGAAACTACTATGTACCAAATTATGTATTATAATGTACATTATAAGTAAAATACGACAATGACTAGCGTGGGAGATTATGGTTAAACCCGCACTACTCACAACTCGAAAAGAAAGTAACATGTGGCTAAGTATGAACTTAATATGGTTCAATTCATACCAGTCAAAACATCACAATAAATAACATTCAAACACATCAATTATAATAAAATGCACACATACTCCTATGACGCCTATATGCATGGACCCTTAAGCTATAGACTAGGCTACGCGACTAGGCAACCTAATTCTCTATAACCATTGTCTCTGATACCATTCTGTCACAACCCACCAATGGCGGAATATGGGGCGCGACGTATGGATATCATCACAACAAATGGTGTCTCTATAGAGAAGACTAAAATGCAAATATAATGTCATAAATGGCGACACAAATGTCATGACAATATCTCAACAATGCAGG
Source organism: Glebionis coronaria (assembly GCA_025667525.1). Taxonomy (NCBI): domain Eukaryota; kingdom Viridiplantae; phylum Streptophyta; class Magnoliopsida; order Asterales; family Asteraceae; genus Glebionis; species Glebionis coronaria. Next base: position 478,297,009 of record CM046874.1, read on the forward strand.
AGTCTAGGTAAGTAGGTAACAGTCCTACCACTTACCCAAGACAAACAATAAACATAAACCAAACAAACATATAGGTAAACTAAGAAAGAACGGAGATCTCCTTCTATATGCAATCCTAGGGCATCCAAGTCTAGCCACTTCTATCCTCAAGCTTAACCACATTCTCATAGGTTTAGACTCCAACGCTAAATCAGTTACAAGCTGTGAATAACAATTATCAACAAAAGAACATATGGACAATGTGTTACAATTATGTATTAACAACTATCAATCAAGACCAATCATATCAAACCAATCCAAGGATCCTACCTTGCCAAACAACATCATGGTACCTTAGATGATCACCATATGTACCTATCCCAAGGCCACTACCTTGGCAAACCACAAGGCCACTACCTTGTCAAACCACAAGGCCACTACCTTGTCAAACCACAAGGCCACTACCTTGTCAAACCACAATAACATATCAAAAATCGCATAGCAGTTAATCACATAAGTGTACACACAAGTCCATCACAACCATAAAACATTCACAGCAACAATTTAGAAACAACTCAACACAGTGTCTCTTCCATCTCATCTGGAAGTCAAAAAAATAAATAAATATGGGACTATGAGCACTCACCTGATAGCTCCTTCACACGTCCTTGCACTAGCAACATGCTAACAAATCAAAAACACGAAATCAATAAACGAACCAATCACTAAGATGGCTCATTAACCTCTGATGGACATCTAATCCATTCTCACAGATTTACCTCATTAATAAGCTCTAATTACTCCATTACCCTTCCTTAACAAGTCCTTAACTTGGTTAAGTTTAACAACTAACCCGTTCGTATATTACCCAAAACAGTCCCAGTTTTTAGGTCTCAAAACTTTAGGTCAAACGCCCACTTAAACCTACCCATGGTTTCTGTAAAAGGAATATTCACACCCTTACATATGTTGGCTAACACCTCGAACTTGCCCTAACCTTAAAGCTACTGTTAAGGCCCCGATATATATATATCTACTTTCGTCATTCCAGATTTCTTGATTTTAAACGTACTAAAAGTTTGTTACCATTAAGGGGTCTTACCCTAAACCACCACCTTAGCCCAAGTTCAGATATTAACTAAAATATATAAACCATCTCTCACGTTCGTGAGAAGATCCCAATGCAACCCTAAGTGCCCCAAACAACCCAAAACTTAAAAAGAAAACAGGCTGAATTCAAAACTGTTTTGACCTCCGACTGTTGTAACCTGTTTATGACCCACTTCCCGACCTCCAATTTAGTTCTCGTTTCTTGCATTGGAAAGCCACTTCAAATATCTTTCCAGAGGTACTTGGATCGTAAAATAAGAGTTTATAAAACTCCCGATATGATCAAAACAATTGACTCAAAAATCTGCCCAGTTTTTAAAAACGGGTTTAACAAAATCAACCTCATTAATTAACCCTAATCCCTCTAATTACAAGCCCTAATTTATGTAATCATCATATTATGATTAATACAACATTAATTTACTGTTTTTATATTAAACCCTAACCTAAATCCATCATAAGATTATTAAAGAAAACATAAAAACAATTTAATTAAAAAGGGATTTGAAGATTTACCTTGGATTTATGAAAACCCCCAAATTTTATGAAGAACCCTAATTTTTTATAAGACTCACGAATTTCCTTCATCTCCAGGAGAAAAATAATAAATTTGGTTTAGTATATACATTATATAGGGTATGGGTGAATCCTAGTCCAACCCAAAGCCCACTTTCCTTTTTTCCTTTTTTTTCCTTTTTTTTCCTTTTTTTTCTCTTCTAAACCGACCCAAACACCCCTAATTTCGTTTTTTTCTTTATTTTTTTTTTCTTTTTATTGTTAATTAATATCTTATTAATATTACCTTAATTTACCTTAATTTATTTCAGCTCCTAAAACTCCCAAAACCTCAAAACCGTAAAACTAGTCAAATTTACGCGTTTTACCGTAAAAGACGTAAAATATACACTTTTATAAAAAATCTCAAATTTTGAAATAAACTTTATAATTAAGTCCTAAATGACCTAAAACCATCCCGAAAAATATTCATTTGACTAATTACCTTATCCGAGACCTCTAAATGCTAAACCGTAAATCCTAAAAAAATACACTATTACTATAATACTTATACGTATACGTAACCACCAAAATATCACCATTTCATTTCATAGTCACTAATTGTGATCTCATGAACATGAATTAACCGTTCCTAGATTTACTTATGAGTACTCTATACTCATAAACGATAATCACACCAACCTCGTTCACACAAAATAAACACGTAAGCACAAAAATCAAGTAGTCACACATAAAATAACCTAAAAGTAAGACCAAGTGACGAACCTCAAAACCACGGTTGTCACAAAAAATAGGATTCAGTTGTCAACTGTCCCTATCGGAAATTAGGATTGACTACGGATTCGAGACATAGCACATGGTTTCATAAAACCACACGATCTTCCCGATCTAAATCAAGCAGGTTTGACATGAAGAAGATTTGGCTCAACGTGTTCTATTCGATGCGGGTAGGAGAAGAACCCGACCCGTTATTATGAAAAAAATAGAGGAAGCAGAACCAAGTCAAGATGATAACGTATTAACCCCTTTTTTGCGCCAAAAATCTGACCATTTCCGAAGGAACTGGAGTTCCATCTCTTTTCCATTTCCATTCAAGAGTTCTTATGTGTTACCACGCTCCTTCGAGACCCCGAAAAATGGACAAATTCCTTTTCTTAGGAACGCATACAGGATTCGTCACTACAAAAAGGATAATGGTAACCCGACCATTAACTACTTCATTTATGAAATTCATAGTAATAGAGATACATGTCCTACCTAGACAGAATTTGTAACTTGCTATCCTCTTACCTAACAGGCAAATCTTTGCCTCCGCGGAAAGGATGATTCATTCAGATCGACATGAGAGTCCAACTACATTGCATTGCCAGAATCCATGTTGTATATTTGAAATAGGTTGACCCCCTTGCTTCTCTCACGGTACAATCCTCTTCCCGCTGAGCCCCCCTTCTCCTGGGTCCACAGAGATCTATCTGAGGCTAGAAGCTGCAAAGGGGGATTCCAGATGGGATGCTTTGGTGATATCACCAAGAGATGGTTATTTTGACCCGATGGAGTTCTATTCTGCCCCTTCCTTTGAACCAAGAGGTGAAGACGATGCCGTGGCCTCTCCGAACGCTTTCAATGCTTGTTAAGTACACTATTCCGCTTAACTTAAAGCTCCTACTTGAGTAGATCTATGCTGCGTAAGCGCTATGAAATTATGGCTCTGAAGTAGCAGTATAAGGCACAAGGGTGAGCGGTGTGGAGCTTGTGCGCGTACAAATTGCTTCTTAGGTTGCAGCGCGATAGAGGCTTGCTTTCTTAGTATCTAAGTTGCGGAAAAGTTAAGGCTTAGTACGTGTGAAATTCATGTTTAGATTATGGTCAAGTGTACATCACTTAGTCTAAACATCTTAGTTGCGGAAAAACTTATGCTTGGTACGTGTGTGCTTAGTGTTTAGACTATTGCTTGATGTACTCTTGATTTGATGTGTTTGTGTGTTTTCTTACTTGTAGTATTTATCTTTCAGTCAAACACATCTCATATCTAGTCAAGCTTGATCGAGAATTTGATACCAAGGATTGTTTAAGATTAACATTCAATAAATGGTTTCGTCCACTATCGACGGTTCCCTAAATGAACCGGCGGTTCTTTATTGATAAAGAACCGCGGGTACAATAAAGAACCACGCACAGTGGATTAAGCCGAAATGTTTTGAAAATGAACTAGAAACTATTCAACCCCCCCCCCCTTTCTAGTTTCTACACTGTTGTTGTAGGAGTATTCAAGTAATGGTATATGTTCGACCCATCCTTTTCCAAAGTCGATCACACATGCCCTCAGCATGTCTTCCAATGTTTGGATTGTTCGTTCACTCTGACCGTCAGTCTGTGGGTGATAAGCAGTACTCATGTCCAAGTTTGTTCCTAAATCTCGTTGAAAAGCTTTCCAAAAGTTTGACGTAAATCTACCATCTCAATCACAGATGATTGAGACTGGTGTACCGTGTCTAGTCACAACTTCCTTTAGGTACAGTTTGGCCAACTTGTTCAGAGAGTCATTTTCTCTGATGGGTAGGAAATGAGCTGATTTTGTGAGTCGGTCGACGATTATCCAAATTGTATCGTAACCGTGAGATGAAGTAGGAAGTTTGGTAATGAAGTCCATGGTGATGTTGTCCCATTTCCATTTCGGTATCTCGGGTTGGACTAACAAACCCGATGGTCTCTAATGTTCTGTCTTCACTCTGGCACAAGTCAGACATTTCTTCACGTAGGTGGCAATGTCTGCCTTCATGTTCGGCCACCAATACAACTTCTTCACGTCCTGATACATCTTTTCAGATCCGGGATGTATGGAGTACTTAGCCTTATGAGACTCGTTCATGATCACGCTTCTCAAGTCTCCGTGACATGGTAACCAACTTCTTCCGTGTAAACATAATGTTCCGTCTGCTCTGGCTTCTAACTTCTCCTTCCTTAGATCAGTCCTAAGCATTCCTCCTATGTCTTCCTTCCCAATGTTTTTAGGCTTCTGTGCTTGGAGTTGAGCCTCTAATATCTGCTTGGGTAGATCCAAGCTAATGGTCATAACTAAGGCTCGAACTCTCATGGGAGGATCAGTTCCCTTGCGGCTTAGTGCATCTGCAACTACATTGGCTTTACATGGGTGGTATTTGATATCACAATCATAGTCACTGAGCAATTCTATCCAACGACATTGTCTCATGTTCATCTCCTTTTGGTCTAGAATGTGTTGCAAACTTTTGTGGTCGGTATACACTGTGCACTTTGTTCCATATAGGTAGTGCCTCCAGATTTTTAAGGCAAAAACTATGGATCCAAGCTCTAGATCATGAGTAGAGTAATTCTGCTCATACTTCTTCAGTTGCCTTGAAGCAAAAGCAATCACCTTCTGTCTCTGCATTAACGCATCTCCTAAGCCTTTGTGTGAGGCATCACAGTAGAAAACGAAATCTCTGTTGCCTTCTGGTAAGGCTAAAACAGGTGCACTACACGACTTCTGCTTTATGGTTTGGAATGCGGCTTCTTCTTTTTCTCCCCAATCAAATTTCACGCCTTTCTGAGTAAGATTCGTCATAGATTTAGCTATCTTGGAAAATCCTTCTATAAATCTCTAGTAGTAACCGGCAAGACCTAAGAATTGGCGAATTTACTTTGGCGAAGTGGGTGCTGCCCAATCCTTTACGGATTCGAGTTTTGCGAGATCTACTTGAATTCCTTTGTTTTCGATCACGTGACCAAGAAAATGTACTTTAGGAATCCAAAAATCACATTTGGAGAATTTGGCGTATAGCTTCTCTTACTTAAGCAATTTCAGTACTTGAGCAAGATGTTCTCCGTGCTCTTGTTCATTCATAGAATAGATGAGTATGTCGTAGATGAACACGATGACGAATTTATCCAGATACGGTCTGCAAACTCGATTCACGAGGTCTATGAATATGGCTGGTGTGTTGGTCAATCCAAATGGCATGACCTAAAATTCGTAATGACCGTAACGAGTCCTGAAGGCTGTTTTTGGTATGTCCTCCTCTCTGACTCTTAGCTGATGGTATCCAAATCTTAAGTCAATCTTGGAATACACACTTGATCCTTGTAGTTGATCAAATAGGTCGTCGATTCGTGGTAGTGGGTAATGATTTTTCACAGTTAACTTATTCAGTTCCATGTAATCAATGCACATTCGGAAAGAACCATCTTTCTTTTTGACAAAAAGCACTGGAGCTCCCTAGGGTGAGGAACTGGGTCTGATGAAACCCTTGTATGATATTTCTTGAAGTTGTTCAACGAGTTCTTTCATCTCGATCGATGCTAATCGGTATGGTGCTTTAGCTACAAGTGCAGCTCCTGGTATCAAGTCAATTTGAAATTCCACTTGACGAGTCGGAGGTAAACCAGGTAAGTCGTCTGGGAAAACTTCAGGATAATCATGGACAATTGGCACGTCCTTGATTTGCTTCTTCTCTGGTTCCTCTTCTTTGTCTGTCTTTGAAATATGTGCTAAAAAGATAGGACATCCTTTTAGTATAAACTTTTGGACTTTGGTGCATGATATAACACTCAGTCTGGTGTTAGTTCTATATGAATTTCCTTCTCCTCAAACAATTAGATTTTCATTTCCCCATGGTATATGGACTAGCTTTTCGTCACACACAATGGTTGCGTGATGTTTTGCTAACCAGGCCAGACCAATAATGACGTCGAAACTACCCAGATTTACGGGTATCAAATGAATGTCGAATGGATGATTCAGAAGGTTTAAGGTACAACCTCTTAGAATAGTATTAGTTTTGATGATTTCACCGTCTGCTAATTCGACTCTGTAACAGTCGTCTAGCTGTGTAGGAGTGATACCTAATAAACTACTAAACTCTGTGGATATAAAACTCCTATCGGCTCCCGTATCAAACAAAATAGTTGCATAACGATTGTTCAGAAGAAACATACCAGTAACTACACTGGAGTCGGGGTTGGTTCTGGTATCTCCTATAACATAAACTCTGGCTGGTGCCCCTCCTCTGTTGTCGTTCTTAGTTGCTCGCTTTGGTCACTCGGGTTTGATGTGTTCGATCTCTCCGCAACCATAGCAACGAACTTCCCTACGTGCCATATCACCACTGCCAGTGTGCTGGCGGTTCCCCTGATGTCCACTTCTGTGGAAGTTCTGACTGTTGCCATTGTTGGGCCTGTAATTGGTAATGGAGTTGTTCCTTATGAATGGAGCGTGTGTGTTGCTCACTCCGGGACTTTGGCATTCAGCATTAGGGTAGTGATGGAAATTACACTTGGAACATTTTGTCTTGTTACCTACATATGGAGGTGGTCCTCAAGAAACAACACTGCAGACCTGACCTAAGTTTTGTCTCTTTGGTTGCTGGGCCTGGTGATGATTATGGTAGTTCTCATCAACTTTCCTCTTGTACTCTGACTGCCTAAATAAGTGATCACGTCCCCGTTTTTCCATCAACTCTGTGGCAAACTCTATGGCACTCTCGACCGTAGTGGGTCAGGATGCGAGTACACTATAATGAAGAGAATCAGAAAGTCCACTAACGTACTTCTCTATCTTATCTTTTACGTCAAGGAACATTCGGGTACACATCAAAGTCAATTCCTGAAATTTCTGATTGTAGGCCGTGATGTCATGATTTGTGCATTTGAGGTTGCACAAGTCGATCTCTAGTTTCTTGATTTCACCACGAGGACAGTATTTCACGGTAAGTCTTTCTTTCAATGCAGTCCAAGTCATCCCATAGGCTTCATCATGCCCAATGGTAGCAACTAGTGAGTTCCACCATGTGAGAGCGTGTTCCAAATGAGTATAGGTGGCAAATTTCACCTTGTTTTCTTCCGTACAGTCACTAATACGGAATACAGTCTCGGTTCTCTCAAAGCATTGCATGAGTTACACTACCCCTTCCTTGCCCTTGAAGTAACTAGGCTTGCATTTTAGGACGTCAGGGTAAGTACACCCTCTGGCAACTCGATCTCTAGTATTGGAGTTTTGGCTGTCGCCTTGGTTCCCGCTGGGATGTGTTTCCCTGGCGGCTAGAGCATCAACAATGCCTTGACCGATAAGCACTCTACGTTGTGCTTCCGAAATAGTCGCTGTGAGAGCAGCTTCTGGATTCTGTCGAGTGACTCTTTGTGCCATTTTTCTATAATACACAAGGATGAGATTTATTAGTTGATCAGTAAGATTGCTATATTAAGCTTCATGGAAAACGTGTATGCATATAATTCACAACAAATTGGATAACCTGTCAAGAGTTCATAATAATATAAATACAAGGAAACAAGTAAATGATAACATGTCATTTCTGGTGAATAACAATATAATGCAAGTATAACCAATCTAAGACAGGTATACAACAAGCCTGTCTGAAATAGTGGTACATATGTTTGTAGTACAACAAAAGATAACCTACCTACTACGGTTATGTGCTAATGATAGAGATACAACTGAAATGAAATACAAGTACAAAAGACCTAGATCATGCGAGCTGAGATGCAACTCAATGCTTGGCATGATATACATAGATATCTATCCTACACTAGTGTGGCTGTCTGTAGGTGCGGCTGGTCCAGCTGGTGGTATGGGTGCACGAGCATCCTGCATGTCGATCATGGCTCTCCTGGTCTCTCGGGAAAGCCTCATAGTCTCTAGTAACTGAATATGGCGTGCGGTATCAGCACTCTAAAGAAAATCCGTCTCAGCAGTAATCCCCTGGTGACGAATCTCTGCCAGGTCGATGAAGATCCTGAAGGTCTCCTCATGGGTGAGTATAGCAGCCTGGGTCTCGTACTGATGACCCTCTAGTGATGCTAAACGGTATCGGAGGTAAGAAACCTCATCCAGAAGCCATTGTATGGTGTCCTGGGTCATCCCCAAAGAACTCTGAGTAGTATGTGACTCAGCAGCCACTGTCCAGTAGAGAGAGTTAAATATCTCCTGAAGTACAGCGCGTCCCTGCTGATCCACATGTAGTAAGGTATGGATGAGTGTTGTATCCTGTGCCTGTCGGGCTATAAGTGTGTCAACATGTGCCTGTAGAGCGTCAAGTCTAGCCTGGCTAGCTCTCGAACCCTCCCCTACCTCGTAGGTCGAGTCAGGAGTAGAGTCACGCCTCCTCTTACGATGTGTCAAGGCACTGGTGGGATAAGAGTGGAGTGTAGAAAGTGGTGGTAAGGGTGGTAGAGTAGGTATAACCTGATCTGCCTCCCTAGGTAGAGATGCAGGTACAACCGGTAGAGGTGAAGTGGGAGAAATAGCAGGTGGTGATGGGGTAATAGAATCTAAAAGTATGATAACTCCGTCTGGTTGGTGATCTCTGGACTCAGTGTCGGATGCATGTCCGACAAGTACTGATGTTGGCGATAGAGGTGAGATGGTAGGAACCATGAGTTCCTCGAAAGTAGTCACGGTAGTAGGTGTCGTCATGATATCTGAAAATAATAGCATTTCAAAGTTGAGTAAGTATTAGCTTACACAATTCAAAAAGTTTTCAAAATGTATATGCGATGCGGTTTATGTCTTTTAACAATGCTCGTTAAAAGTAGGTGTAGATACTTAAGTGATTTAATAACTCGGAGGTTATAGATCAATGTACAGTTAGTTCACATAATATGCATGCTCTATATGCTATATGCCTAACTATGAAGGTTCCCCAAAAATCAAATTTTCTTTTAATTTAATTGATTTAAAATTCTAGTTATAGTCCGGTTTAAAATTTTATTATTTTAAAAATTTTATTTTTGATCTGGTTCTCTATAACTATGCGCTCTGATACCATTCTGTAACACTCCCATAATGGTCAAATGCAGCGGAATAGTGCGTGGGGTGTTACTTTGGTGGATCGATAACATACAGTATATAGAGCAATGATCATAATAGTCATTTAAAAACATATTACATGAATTAAATTGTACACATTTAGTATCTTGTCTGAAAACAACATTTAGTATAAATTTGAAGAATATCCCAGCCCGATGGTAACATGATGCTTCCTATGATGCTGGAATCCAATGCATAAACCTGTTTATTTTCCTGAGAAAACATAGAAAGTAAAATGCGGGGGTCAACACTAGGTTGGTGAATTCACAAGTTTAATTTAATAAATAAAAGTACTGGTATGCCAAACACCACGATCATAGTAGGACAGTCATAGCCCAATGCTATAGCAGTTCCTATTGCCTTGTAATAGAAGCTAGACATGATGCTCAGGCGCCATTATGGTCAAACCCGACGTTGTTTTTGTTGATCCCAAAGTCAGATCTTAAACCTTAATAGCTTGTTTAAGGGTTGTGATAGAAAGAAAGAATTCAATCTAACACTAGAGAAACTTTGCAAAGCAAAGTAACTAAACAAGATGCGGAATATAATGTTTAGCACAAGAACAATATGATTGAAACGTTGAACTTTAATATATCAATGATATACGAATACCCTAAAATGGTATTAGGGTTTACAAAACCTTAAAGTATGACAATGAAAGACAAATGAGAAAAGACACACTTTGCATGCTAACCTAGTGAGTCCTTTTATAGCCACAAGGACTCATGTACAAGATCACTACTAACAAACTTGGAAAGTATTAAGGAATAATAACTGAAACGCGTAAAAATCTATTCCATGTTTATCTTTGCCAGCAGGGCCTTTGACTTCAGCAAGGGAACCAATCCCCCTGCCTTTGTTATTTAGTAGGGGGAACTTACTCTAGCAGGGGTATGAATAATCAACTAGCAGGGGTAACAAATAAGCATAGATTTATTCCCAACAATCCTCCCCTAAACTTGTGCTTTCCCCTAAAGACATGTTTCTGAATAAATACTAGTTGATGAGGATGCTTACAAACTTTCTGGCCAAATCTGACTATGAACCATTCTTACCAAATCATAAGCAACAGGCGTTTTAGCATCTACAATTAAGTTAGCCTGTGCTAGTTTCTTCAAGGTCTCCTGAGAGAAGGGATAATACCTATGATTGATCAAGTACACACTTACACCTTCCATCACTACCTCATAGACCCCAGAATTGGTAAACAGCTTCCAATACAACAAATCTCCTTTATTCACTGCATCAAATATAGGATCAAATAACTCATGCTCATACATCCTATGCATGCACTCCCAGATTACCCAATCCTTCTCCACACCATCTATGGTAGGAGGTTTTGCAGCAAACATTTTCTTCAATATTTTCCACAGATCTTCTAACTCTTCACTATCCAAAATTTGAAACATGACATCTAGACTTAGAAATGTCTGTGCTGTATTGTCAGCTCTTGTAAGCTTCCACCAAGTCCTCCCTTTGTGTTCCTAAACAGCATATTCTATGATAGCAAACTTCTTTCCAAGTTCACTAGGTGAGATATCATCATTTTCCTGTAGAATTAGCTATTTATCAATTTCATCATTTGAAGGCCGTTGAGACTCCTTAGTAACTGTGCCAACTTTCTCCATTCTCTTGAGTCTCTTGGCTGCTCTTTGTACATTAAGTACAGACTTCTCAATTTCTGGAAAACTTCCACCTTCTTGATGTAATGCCCCTGCTTGTGATGATGCACCTGCTTGGGATGATGCACCTGCTTGTGTAGTTTCCAAAGTTGTTTCTCCAGCTTTTCTTTTCTTAGATTCCCTAGCTTTCTACAGCATTTCACTTTGTCTCCTAAGATACTCAGCTTCCTCAGGAGTGTTGATAGTCATCCAATCCTCCACATCATACAATCTTAGAACTGGTCTGACTGCTCTTTTTATGGCTTCAAAACTCATATCTCTGAAGTCACCATCCTTCCACTTCCTATGTCTCTTAAGCAAAACCTTGTAGTGTTCAAGTTGCCCTTTATCTGAAGTCAAATACTTCTCTCTCTGAATTTGATTTGCCCTTCTTTCCAGATACTCAGTTTGATATTTGTAAACAAGGCAAGTCAACTCATACCTGTCTTCCAAAGGAGCATTTATTAACTCCTTCTCCCATTGATCAAGAAACTCTCCAACATGAGGTACCCTGTCATCTAGTTCTCTATGCATAATCTCAACCTGCTTGAGCATATCTTTGGGCCTCATCTTTTGCATTCTTTGGTCCTGCATATCCATCTCCTCTTGTTGTAGCCTGAGAGCTACTTGTGCATCATGTGCTTCTTGAGCCCTTTGCTGTTCAGGAGTTAGATTCTTGTATTTTATCTTGGGCTGTTCCACCATGATTCCTTTTCCTTTGTCTTTTGGATCCACTGCTGGTGCTGGTTTCACTTTAGATGCAGGTTCTTTGATTGTAATCCCCTTCTGAGCTGGTTGCTTTCTGTTCTTCCTAACAAAAGTTTGAGTAATATTCTTTGCAGGGGAATGACTTACAGCAGTGGGATCAGCAATAGTAGGGGAAACTTTTGAAGCAGGGGATTCTTCTGGATTGCCCATGGTGAGCAATGTTTGAGCAATGTCTTTGGTTGCACTCCCCTTGTCACTTCCCTTATCAGTACTTCCTTTCTCCATCCCTTTCTCAGCACTTGCTATCTTTCCATGTACACCACCAGGATATGAATAGTACTGAGTAGACTCTTCTGTATTTGGAACTTCCTCCCCTTTGGAAGCATCCTCATCTGTTGATATAAGCAGTCTGGGCTTTCTCCTCCCCTCAAGAGTAGCAAGTCTGGTTTCCAAGGTATGGATAACCAGGCCTTGCTTTTTGACATCTTGTACCAGTTGTGCATTCTGTCTTTTCAGACTCATACACATTTTCGTCAATTCCAAATTAGTCAAAGGTTTCATACTGCTCTCAATCCTAGAAGGGGATTTCACCCCTTTTTGGATATCATGGAGTGAGGGAGAGGACTTACTGATGGTGTCACTGTCCTGCTCACCCCTTGAGGATGAGACAGTAGTGGTAGCCAAACCCTCAGGTTGCTCCAAACCCTTGGAGACTCTCCTCTCTGCTGCTTGTGAAGATTCACCAGGCAAGGGAGACCTGGCAAACCTGGATTTAGATCGCCTTTCATGTTGTGGATCAGCAGGGGGTAAAGGACTAGCAGGGTGTAGGTTCTTGGCAGGGGAATCAAAAGGTTGGTGTTTAGCTGTTTGATTCTTGGCTTCTTCCCGTCTGATTTGGTTCATCATAATTGAAGTGAGTGGAATGGTTTTGCCAGAGAACAAGGGTGATGGTGCAAGAAGTGTGGTGAATAGTTTGGTGGTATGTTTGGTTGCTGAAAAATAGGTTTTGTGTTTAATTGGACCATGATCACTCATATTCAGCAGAAGTCTATAAACCTTGGGTACATACAAAATTTTGAGTTGCTTGAAATGTTTTTAACCATCCCTTTAAAAATCATTTGAGAAAAACAATACTTCCTCCCTGTTGCAAAGCAGATCAGGGCAGAAGCCATCTCACTACCAAACTCATTAAAAGCAGTGGTTTTTGGTGACAAACATTGCAAAATTGTATGAATCAAATATTTCCAATGAGGGGCAAACTGGCCTTTATCAAACTTACATTTTTGGTTTTTAGAAAGTTTGTACCCCAATTTAACAAGACCTGCAAAAATTTCAGCCTCAGAAAAGTTGGTTATCCTATCCTCATCATCAAGGAGAAGATTCTCCCTGATGGAGGCAAGTGTAATCACCTTGGGATGACCATCAACAGTGCTTTGAATTGTAACCTCTCCATTCACTGTTTTGGTCATGGCTTTAGACCAGAACTGCTGAATGTGTGAGGTATAGATTCGAGGATTGATGAGAAGGGCCACTCTAAAGTATGATGACTTTCGAAAGGCCACAGCATCAGCAAACTCTACTGGTTCATCATGTAACAAAGCGATATGGTTATGATTAGCAGCAATTTTGAGATTCATGATAAAGTTTGAAAATAGTTTGAAGGTTTATAAAGGTGAGAGGTAGGTGGGATTAAGTTGAGAGAGAGAGATGGACCTGCTGGTGAAGGGAATTAAGTTTTTATAGGCGAATTGAAGAGCTGTGATTGGACCAAAATTTTCAAATTGCAAAAATATCAAAGATAAATCTTGATAAAAAAGTAATTTATTTGAAATAATAAAGAAAAGATTACCAATCAGCGAAGAAAGCGCCTTAAATATCTTTTAAAAACAATAAAATATTCACTAACCAAAATTTGTGCAAGCAGGCCCAACGGCTATGAACAGGGTAACGGTATTGTCGGTCAACGGTCAAACAGGGGAATGTTATGAAAGCAGGGGAAGCAAAAGATGAAAGCAGGGGAAACTTTCCTAGGGGTATTGGATTAGTCATGGAGAGACCAATGCTAACTATCTCTGCTCTAATGCACACACTTGTATACACAAGATATATACATAGAAACTCAAGAGTCCTCTATTCAACAAAGGTCCCAATACAAAAAGTCAACACATAAGTCACCCTGCACCAGGTTAACCCAAGAAAACATGCATACCCTAGTCACCATCCCTACCTTGTCCCTTACCTATGGTCAGTCAGTCTTGGCAATGTGTGCCACACATCTATATTTGAATAGCAAGCTGTTTTAATAGAGAAATGTAAGCACTCATTACAGTGCCTCAAGGTTTCAGAGTTCTGACAAGCTTTGCAGCAAGTCCTCATTACCATGAACCCTCACTCACCAGTGGATATGATCTAAGATCATATATGAGTATCCTAAGGATACCCTGAGTCCTAAAGGTGTGACCTAACCTCCCCTGAAACATAGTGTATATACCTGATTCACCAATGAGAATTGTATGCACCATATGAGACTCTACATTGTTAGTCTAAAACCACATATAACCACTTTTGTAAAAAGAACAAACCCAACTTAAGAGAAAAATTCTCTTAGCAGGGGAATGAACCCCCAGCAGGGGAATCTGTGTTAAAAAGCAGTGGAATAAAAAGTGATGGAAAAATGGACTAACAGTTATACAACAACAGCAGTGAAGCAACCCTGATCATACAGGACAAAATAGACATCAGTTTTTAAGGGGTGACCATTCCAATACCTGCAACCAGATACTGAAACCTCCCTACTTCAAAAGCTTTTGTTAAAAGATCATAAACATTAAGTTCTGTATCAATTTTCTCAGGGACAATCAGTCCTTTTTCAAAACAATCTCTGATAAAGTGATGTCTAATTTCAATATGTTTAGTCTTGCTATGAAAAACAGGGTTCTTAATGATGCAAATGGTGCTGTTGTTGTCAATGAATATCTTGGTTTTAAGAAAGTTATACCCATAATCAAGCAGTTGATTTTGCACCCAAAGTACTTGACCACAGCATGCAGCAGCTGCTACATACTCAGCTTCAGTTGTGGATGTTGCCATAATGGTCTGTTTCTTACACTGCCAAGATATAAGTCTATTTCCCAAAAATTGGCATCCCCCTGTTGAAGACTTCCTATCATTGTTGTCACCAGCATAATCACTATCTGAATAGGCTATCAGCTCAAATGGTGACTCCTTTGGATACCAAAGTCCTAAGGTGGGATGACACTTTAGATACCTAAAAATTCTTTTCACAGCAAATAAGTGACACTCTGTTGGTGACACCTGGTATCTTGCACATAAGCAGACTGCAAACATGATGTCAGGTCTTGAAGCAGTGAGATACATAAGAGACCCAATCATAGACATGTAGTTCCTGACATCTATAGGCTTTCCAGGACCATCTTTACCCCATGGATGATCCTTGTCCATTGGAGTGGACACCTTCTTTCCATCAGACATGCCAAACTTCTTCACAATCTCAGCCACATATTTGTCTTGTGAGATAAATATCCCATCTTTCCGCTGCTGAACTTGTAACCCCAAAAAGAAGTTTAGTTCTCCCATGGCACTCATTTGAAATTTATCCTGCATCAGTTTGGCAAACTCCTTGCTAAGCATAGAGTTAGTGGATCCAAAAATGATGTCATCAACATAGACTTGTACAAGCAACATGTCACCCTTTTGTTTCTTGGTAAACAGGGTCTGATCAATCTTCCCCCTGCTGAATCCATTGTCTAAGAGATATTTAGAGAGAGTACCATACCAGGCTCTGGGAGCTTGGTGAAGTCCATACATAGCCTTTTTCACCTTGTATACTTTGTCTGGATGTTCTGGGTCTTCAAACCCTGGAGGTTGCATAACATAGACTTCTTCATCAATGGTTCCATATAGGAAGGCACTCTTCACATCCATTTGGAAAACAGTGAAGTTCATGAATGAAGCATAAGCAAGGAATAATCTAATGGCTTCGATCCTGGCTACTGGAGCAAATACCTCTTCATAATCAATTCCTTCTTCCTGAGTATACCCTTGTGCCACTAGTCTTGCTTTGTTCCTGACAACTATTCCCCTTTCATCCTTTTTGTTCCTGAGTACCCATTTTGTCCCAATAGGCCTTGCCCATTTGGGACAATCCACCAGAATCCAAACCTCTTGTATGTCAAACTGTAAGAGCTCCTCTTGCATGGCTTCAACCCAGCTTGGGTCATTTAAAGCCTGAAAAATCTTCTTTGGCTCTTCTTGTGACAAAAATGCAGTAAACAAACAACATTGCATGTTGTCATGATTGAACTTCATGGTGATGTTAGCAATGAAGCTGTGCTCCTTTGCTGTATACCTTGTATGTCTAGAGGCTTCAGGATTACCAATGATTTGAGAGATAGGGTGATCCTTATTGATTATGTAGGTAGGCTGCATGATTACTTCTGTTTCTTCTTCTTCCAAAGCAGAATTGATGGGGCTAATTTGATTAGGAAAGAAGTCCTCAAAGAAACTTCCAAATGATACAGCATGACCTAGAGATGGGTGCTGGTGAACAGAATGAAGCTCTGAGTAACTTGGACCTCCACTCTTGATTATTCTGCTTCCACTGCTGGATATAATAGGACCATCAGCTATAGGCGTAGATGATGAAATGAGTGGGGATTCTCTTTCTGCATCATTAGTATCATTAGCAACATGATCCTTTGTGAAAGAAGAATCAATTGGTCTAGCAGGGGAATCCTGGATTCCACTGCCTTCAGCCATTCCGCTGCTTTCAGGAGGTGACATAGCAGGGGATGAGATTGGCTGTTCTTTTCCTAGTGAAGAATTATCTTCTTTATCATCAGCTTTAATAGGAAATAATGAGGGTACATTCATGTACCTCAGGGGTGACTTCTCTGCACCAGTTGGTTCTTGAGTACCTGAAAGGTTAGTGTTCTGCAAAGCAACAGGTACATAATTCATAGATTTTGAAAGTACTTCTAAATCAAAGAACAAGTCAGGACCTGTTTGAACATCTTCAGGTTTGTCTTCAAGAAAGTTCACATGAAGATTTTCTGTGATTTTGCTTGTCTTCTTGTTGAAGACCCTATATCCCTTGCTGTTTAATGAATAACCCACAAAGTATCCATCATCACCCTTTTCACTAAACTTACCTAGATTGTCAATAGTGTTCAAGATGATCACATGACATCCAAAAGGTCTGAAAAAGTCAATTAAAGGAGGTCTTCCATTGAACAGCTGATAAGGAGTCTTGTTGTGTGCCTTAACTACCAAGGCCCTGTTTTGTACATAACAAGCAGTGGATACAACTTCAGCCCAAAAGATAACTGGAAGTTTGGAATCAGACAGCATAGTTCTTGCAGCTTCAATGAGTGTCCTATTCCTTCTTTCTGCCACTCCATTTTGTTGAGGTGTTCTTGCAATGCTGAATTGCCTCTTGATGCCTTTGTTTATGCAGAAAGAGTCCAGTTTCTGATTTCTGAACTCACCACCATTGTCTGATCTTATAGTGACTACCTTCTTGCTTTTTGATAGTTCAGTTTGATTAATGAACCCAATGAGTACATCAGCTATGTCACTCTTCTGAAATAGAAAGAGTGTCCATGTGAACCTTGAAAAATCATCAGTAATCACTAGGCAGTACCATTTCTTCATTATGCTTGCCATAAAAGTAGGACCAAAGAGATCCATATGCAGTAGTTCCAATGGCTTGGTGGTGGACATACTTGTTTTTGATTTGCAAGATGCTCTATGTTGCTTCCCTTTCAGACAGGCAGCACAAGTATGTTCATTGACAAAAGACGTGGAAGGAAGACCATGAACCAGATTATATTTTACTAGTTTGTTCATGTTCTTGAAATTAAGATGACCAAGTCTTCTATGCCGTTTCTTACATTCATCTACTGAAGCTTTGGCAATGAAACATGTTTCATTGTCCTGGAGAATTATGTCCTTGAGATCAATTGTGTACATATTCTTCTGTCTTGGTGTTCTGAGTACAATAGGAGTGTCTGTTGGTAAGACAAACTCCTTTCCTAACACCAAGCATTCAGTGTCAGTAAACAAGACAAAATTCTTGTTATCAGTTATCTGTGACACACTGAAGAGATTGTACTTGAGTTCTTTCACCAAGTAGACATTGTCAAAGGTTATCCCATTGGTGACAATAGTTCCTTTTCCTGTTATAGTTCCATGCCCATCTCCAAAAGAAACACCATCATTGTCATGCAGGGGCACAAAGTTAGACAGGTAAGATTTTTGTCCAGTCATACTTCTTGAGCATCCACTATCCCAATATGCTCTATCATCCCTTGTCTTCTTTGTCACCTGCAAAAAGAAAAACAAATTAGTTTTTCTTGGGGACCCAAGCCATTACAGACTTGGATCTACCTCGTGTATCAATGTAGGATAGCTTATCAAAAACTAGAGATACACCATTAGATTGAGTACCCCTTTTGGGTACCCAAACCCAACGAGCTGAGGCTTTCACAGCTTTTCCCCATCTTCCCATGCTCCTAGAAGGCAAAACTTTGTTAGCAGAGGATACCCCAGTTTTAGCAGGGGAATCCCTATTCTTAGCAGATGGAACCCATCTTTTGTTTTGGCCTTTATTCACGTGTTGGTAAGGTCTAGAGCCAGATCTATATGCATTATAAGGTGTTGGGATGGTCACAGAAGTGTTGGGCTTTGTGTGAACATCATTCTCCTTTCTAAGTGCAGGAACAACATATTTATCAGTCACCCTGTTTCTTAAGGCAGGGTCAACATACTTGGCAGGGGAAAAGGATTTTGCCCCTGCATTTAGAAGAATGGTTTTAGGTTGCATATCCTTTAAGGGATTTGCAGCCACCATCTCCATTGGTGCCTTACACTCTTGATAAGTGTGCTCAAAACTGCCACATGTGAAGAAGGGCTTGGTGTTAATCACAAAGTCTTCTCCTAATTGATGAGACTTTTGGTCATTCCAATTTATTTGATTACCTCTTACAGTCCTATACATACCAGCATATTTAATGGTGGACTTAGGGGACTGTGATCTGGTCCTAGATTTGGGAGAACTACTCTTAGAACTAGAATCACTACCAAAAATTCCTTCTCTTGAAAATAGAACAGGGTTATCAATTTTCCATTGTTTTAAAGCAACATGTTCCTTTTCAAAATCCCTAATAACACTAGTTTTTACTAGAGACTCTTCAGTATCAAGATTATTAGGTATATAAGCACTCAAGTCAAACTCAATGTCATCCTGTTTTTGAAAACAAGGGAGACCAGTCCAGGACAGGTCTTTTCTAGGAAAAGGTGCATGGATGTTGGCAGGGGGTGGTGGTATGGTGGCATGCTCATTTTTAATCCCAAACCCTGTTTTGTCCCTAGGAGATTGACCAATTTCAACTGCTTTGGTTAAATCTTTTGAAGCTTTTCCAAATTTTTCAACAGTTTCCTCATCTATCTTTTGGTTAGCTTTGAAAATTTCAAGTTCAGCAGTCAATTCTTTTAAAGATTGGTTATTCTCCTTGGCATCTCTTTCTAGAATCACAATGTGATCCCTATAATCACTTTCTCTTTGCTTAAACTCTCTTATGGTAGACTCTAACTGTTCTAAAGCACGTCTATAATTATCAAGATCATTATCACAATTGATATAGTCAGCTTTTACCTTTCTGATTTGATCATTCAAAGACTCAGTATTTTTCCTACAAGCTTTAGTACAATATGAATCATCATATACCTCATTGTCAGAGCTGGAGCTTGACATGGCCATAAGTGCAAAGTCTTCTTCTTTTTCCTCAGCAATCAAAGCTTGATTTCTTTCCACATTCTCTGTCATAGCACTCCAGTCCCATCCACTTGCTCCATCTATCCCCTGAATGGCTACCATGGCTTTAGCCCCAGAATCATCATCTGTTGTTTCCTTTCTGTAGCTGTTTCCAGTTTTAGGTCCTCTGCATTCCCTGGCAAAATGACCCTTCGTGCCACAGTTGTAGCATTCAACTTTTGTTTTATCAAACCCAGCCACATCAGAGGGATTGATTGAGATCTTCTTCCCATACTTCTTGTAGAACCTATTGGCTCTCATGCTAAGCAGAGCCATATTCCACTTGATATCCATCTCCTCTAGCCCTGCTTACTGATTTGACTTAGATCTTCATGTAACACAGTAGATCCTTGTGACCCTTGAGATGCTATAAAAGCACAAGCAGTATCAAGGCTGAATGTAGCTGGTCTTTCTTCATCATAGGATGGTCCAGACCTGGTAGCAGGGGAATAAGTAGCAGGGGCTACTTTAATTCCACTGTTCTTGGAGATTCTACTGCTTTGTGATATAAATGCCATGTTAGCAGGGGAATTAGTGGATCCACTTGAGTTGGTGGGAATCGTTCCTTTTGACTTCATCTCATTGACAACAGGTTCAAAAACTTTTAAGTTATTGTATATGTCATCAATGTTCTTGTTGTCCAAGTCATCCTTATTCTGCCAAATTGCCTTATAGACAAACCATTCTTTCTGGAGGCTGTTAAGAAACCTGACGTTCACCTGCTCTTTTGACACCTCAATATCAAAGAATTCCAACTGGGCCACCATATCTTGAAGCCTATTGTAAATAGCTCCAATTGATTCATCACCAATTGCTTTGAAAGAAGCAAAATCATCTAGCATTTGATTCTTCTTCTTCTTCTTTGTGGCTTCATTTCCTCCAAAGGTTGTGCCTATAGCTTCCCATAGTTCCTTAGCTGTTTTGTATTTTCTGAATCTGAGTTGATGTCTATCAGGCAGAGCCAACAGCAAAGAGCTGTGAGCCCTGACATCATGCCTTCTAGCCAGTATTTCCTTATCACACAGAGCAGCAGATTTCTTCTTGTCGTTACCTTTGGAACTTTTACCTTTTTCTTCTTCCTTGCCCTCTTCAACTACTAACATTTTGTTGAATTGATCACCAATTTCTATGATCTCCCAGAGAACATAGTGTTCCATTTTCAGGTATTGTTGGATTCTGAATTCCCATAATTCAAAGTTTTCAAGATCCAACATAGGTAACTTGAGGTTATTGTGGTTGTTGCTGTTTGAGGATGAGTCTGAAGACATGTTTGCAATGAGGGTTTTGTTCTTGATTTAGACAAAGTTTCTCAACAAGCTCTGATACCACTTGTTGATCCCAAAGTCAGATCTTAAACCTTAATAGCTTGTTTAAGGGTTGTGATAGAAAGAAAGAATTCAATCTAACACTAGAGAAACTTTGCAAAGCAATATAACTAAACAAGAAGCGGAATATAATGTTTAGCACAAGAACAATATGATTGAAACGTTGAACTTTAATATATCAATGATATACGAATACCCTAAAATGGTATTAGGGTTTACAAAACCTTAAAGTATGACAATGAAAGACAAATGAGAAAAGACACACTTTGCATGCTAACCTAGTGAGTCCTTTTATAGCCACAAGGACTCACGTACAAGATCACTACTAACAAACTTGGAAAGTATTAAGGAATAATAACTGAAACGCGTAAAAATCTATTCCATGTTTATCTTTGTCAGCAGGGCCTTTGACTTCAGCAGGGGAACCAATCCCCCTGCCTTTGTTATTTAGCAGGGGGAACTTACTCTAGCAGGGGTATGAATAATCAACTAGCAGGGGTAACAAATAAGCATAGATTTATTCCCAACAATTTTCCTCAGTCCGACAATGAAATAAACATGTTTCTTGGCCTAAGCGTTTCGTGATAGCAAGTCACGCAGGCCGGGTGTTGTCAATACCCGAATAGATCTATTCATAACATTTCGCGCTACACTACTACTATTACAGTCCACGAGAATGGGGCAAACAATTGGCAATAAGTTGTTGTTTGTTGATGTTATTTGTGCATGTTTACATATATAATATTTTAGTATGTTTTCTCCCCCAGTTATAAAAACAGTAAAGATGGGGACATGAACTCACCTCAACGATAAAGCATTAGTAAAATTTCACTGGATAAGCTGGCTCAGTATGATAACAAAGTGGTAGAAATACCTAGGTAATTTATGTATGACTTAGTAAATACACAGATAAAATGTAGTTGATGAAATGCATGATCACGAATTAATAAGTCGTTACGATTGTTTAATTTTTTAAACTTATAGTGAGCTATTGATAATATAATATATATTTTTAGTTTCTAAAAATATATTTAAATTGTTCAACAAAAGTGTAGAATATATTTAATTTAATTAATTAATTGTAAGAAATTAATATTTGCCATTAAATTTTCTTAAGGTTCAAATATATTTAATATGATTCGTTTGTTTATAAAGTTTTGTAAATAAATCTTAATAACTTATTTAATAATCAAAATACTTAATTTAATTTATTAAGAAAATATTTTATTAATATTTTAATTAGATCAAAATTACACGCAAGTCCTTGTAGTATAATAACTTTCAAAAATACCTTTAGGGTTTCGCTCGTTAAGTGTATCACATCTTTAGTCTTCGTTCGTTAGGTTTATTTCCAAAAAATGCCCCTAGGGCTTACAATACTTTTGAAATGTGGCAATAAAGGTCCCTAGGGTTTCAGTATTCTCGAAATATTTACAAGCGAGTCCCTAGGGCTCGGTTTACTTTGGTGAAATGACAAAACACCCCCTAAGTCTCGAAAACAATAAGTGAGCAACTTAGAGCTTGCTTTAAGTTTCCAAAATGACAATCCTAGTCCCTCATGTTTCAAAATGATTTATTAAGGCACGAAAAGTAACTCTAGGGTTTTATAAATGTTTACAAAGTGGCAAACTTAGTCCTTGTGGTTTAATAATGGTTCGGTTAAAATAAAAACACACCCTAAACTTTCGAAAATGGCAAATTCGACCCTTATACTTTTTAGAAGGCACGAAATAGTTATATATGTTTTATAAATTTATGTTTTCGACTAATACTTTCACCAATTGACATAAATGGAACAAAAAGTTTCTAAGTATTATTTTTAGTGTTTATTAGGCTTCGTTGGCCCATTAAGGGTCCGGTTTGGTTTTATGGGCCTAACGGGCTTGTGAAATGGGCTAGTTAAAGTAACTAGTAAATTTACTAAGTAACTAATAAATCCAAATTTACTTCTTGGGCTTATGGGCTTATGTACACTCGGCTTTATAGCTTATTTGTGTCTCGGCTTATTAGAATAAGCCGTATAATGGCTTATTCGATTCATGGCTTATTCAAGGCTTATACAAGTGGGCTTATTTAGTTCCTAAATAATTATCTTAGTTACATGGGCTTATCAATAAGTGGTTTACACTCGGCTTAAAAATAAGCCGAGAACTATAGGCTTATATTTTTGGGTTTCGCGTTTATATTAGTAGTTTTAGCTTCTAGGGCTCATATGCACCACTTTTCCACTAGTTCACCATAGTTCTAGGGTTTCCAAGGGTAGTCATACCCACGAAATATTATAAGTCGTGGCTTATATTGTGTTTGTGGGTTACGTCATGGAGGTTTTTACGTATACATGCAACCTTAGCCTCGTTTTCTAGTGTTTCTTATGCATGGTATGTAATTTGAAGTAATGAAATGGAGATGTGGAGGTTTATACTTACTTGTATGTAGAGGAGATATGAATGATCAAGAACTAGGGCTTCTATGCGTCGGGTTCTCCTTAGACGTGGCCTAGGATGTTCTTGGCTTGTCTTGAATGCTAAGGTTCTCATGTAGACTAGATACAAATGCTTAGGAACCAAGATTTTAAGGTAGTAAATGTTTTGTGTAAGTGTTTGTTGCGTCTAGGTGTTATATGAAGTTGTGAGATCCGAAAATGAGTGTAAGGGGTGAGGAGTGAGATTTCAAGCTTACTAAATATCTTTGGTGAGGGTGATGTGTGTGGTTCGGGTATATCATACGACCAGAGAGAGGTTTAGGCTATATACGAAGTGATTTCCATGTACAAGGTAGTACTAGGTTATAAATGGTAGTTGATGTACACTTGCCCTTCCCCATACTCTTAGCCGTCGCATATAGGGTCATTAGGGGACAAGTTTGTAAGTAAATAGTATTTATCCTAATTGTCAAGGTTGTACAAGTGAGTTTTGTAAAGTCAAATGGGTTTGAAAAGGTTTAAAGGTAAGTATAGATGTGTAGTTATGGTATTCGGCTAATATGTTGTGTCTAGGATAGTTTTTAGTTTGATTATAGTGTTTTGGTATGGTTATTAGGAGTCTAGGTATAATACTGTATGAGTAAGTTGAAGTTCAAATTGATTTTGTTACATTTTAGGTTTTTTGGTGAAAGTATTGCCATAATTAAATAAATGTATAATTTACTTTATTTAATATGTAAGACACTCGAGAAAAATGAGTTAAAGTTGATAATTTTAGTGTCTAATAATGATAAGTAGTTTATGTTGAATCGTAGTATTGTTTATGAGGTGAGGAAAATATATAAGTATATATTTTGAAGTATAAAATAGTTCTTTGGTAACCGTTATTAAATTGTGATCACGGGTTTAGATTTTTATAAATCAAATTGATGTATGCATATGATCAAGTGTTACAGGTGACTTAATAGTCCTAAAAGAATGATTGTTTAAAGCCTCGTATGCTCATACAATGTAGTCATACAAATGTGATTGTGTCCTTATGATTAAATACTCATAATCATAATGTAATGTTTGATGACCAAATGTTTCCATGTTCTGATGATTTATATGATGTATGCTCATGTATGATGCATATGATTGTACAAAGTTTTCATGCAAAGGTAGTAATATATATAGATATCATGAGGTGACGTGTACAATGATGTCATATATAAAACCTGAAAACTATAGGTTTTACACAGGAGTCCATGTTTCTAATTGTGCAATGCATATATTTTTGCTATATCCGCGGGCGTAGGTTTTCTTAAAGATGTTTCAACATATAAGTTATAAATACATTTAGTAAAATGAAGCAAACATTCTCTAGCAGTGCATTCGGAAATTTGCAAATAGTCGTCAAATACATCGGGTGATGACCTATACGCCAATTGACGAAATGTCGAAGTAATTTTTAGAAAGGGTGAATACTATCCCGACCGGTAGCATCTAGCCGGTGCGAAAATAAGCAAAGTATTCGGGAAGAGGATCGGCATTATGATTTAAAATATCATTGAAAATTTTTATAAAAAGCCTTGAACTCATACGATACCTTCGCCGAAATTTCTCTTACGTATACTTTGCAGGAGTTTCAGCATCACCAAAGTAGTCCCTTAGCAATCTTCGACTCGCGTCTTCTCGATCACGAGGTATGTATGTCCTCGTATTCCCCGAACCGATCCACCGTTCCTTGATTACACATAGCCATAAATGTCTCATACTCCGCTAAGCCTCGATTGTAATGTTCATGGGCGTTACCGAAATATTCGTCGTATTCAAAGACGGTATTTTGGCAAGGATCCATGTGATGAAAAAATTAAGAGTAATAGATGTATCTGGGATATGAAATGTGTTGATCCCAAACATAGACCGATTAGCTTTGTGTTAACGAGATTGAATCAAGATTAACACTTAGAGAAACTTTGTGTTATGAAACAATCTAAGTGCTATGCGGAATTTGACACTTAGAACAAGAATACACAAAACAGAATAACCAAAACGTTCACTTTGATTGATGATCGAACTTGCGTATAATGAAAGTGTAAAAACATATGTAAAACTAAAACCTAAAGGCCTCCTTTTATAGATTAAGGAGCCTTGCACAAGAGTCTACATATCAGCTATTTTAGGTAAAGATAAATATAGGAAATACAATGTCAAATATATCTTTACTAAAAGTACAAAACGTGTAGACTAAGTATTCTATATGTGCTTGGACTTCTTCTCATCAGCGCTTGGATACTTCTTGTCAACGCTTGATTTCTTCCTATCAACGTCCAAATAACTCTTGTCAGCGTCTAAGTGTCTTGGCTCATTTTATTCCCAACAATCATCCCCTAAACTTGATATCTACTCTAGTAATCAAGTTTCTGAATAAAAACTAAGTACAAGGAGGATTCTTACAAATACAAATCACTTGTTAATTAGAAAATAAATAAACCTAATTAAATCTTTGCCAACATCACTTGTATAATCCATTTCCAGCTGTGTTGACACCATTTGCTTCAAAACTTCCTTGGACATGGGATATTCAGCATCCACAAGAAGATATTCTGAGAAATTTGTAGTACACAAATGGTAAACACCAGCTGCTGAATGTAGACGCCATTGAAGTCCACTGATATCATCCAAATCCAACCATATTGGATCTCCATCATTTGGCTCAAACATTCTCTTGAATGTGGACCAAATATTTATTCCATTGACTGAAGTAGGTGCTTCAGCCTCATACTTGGCCTTCATCAATACCCAAAGATCTACCAAGTCTTCTCTATCCAAGATTGCAAACAAAGAGATGAGAGAAGTAAAAGTATGTACCTTCTTTCCATATCTGGTAATCATCCAGAACCCACTTACATCTTCTTCATAGTAAACTATAGGGTTTATGGAATCAAAAGGTAATACCTCTGCAATATGTGAAGCTTCCAATGGTGAGAGCTTAATACTCCTTCTAATAACTGCTTCACTAGGATTCACTCTATCCAAAGCTGGGAACTCAATAGGAAGTCCCTTCTTCACTAGCCTTGGTGCAATTGAAGCCTTTTAGATCTGCATCTCTTCTTCAAGTTCTTCCTTTCTTTCATCAGAAAGAAGTATGATAGTATTCTCCTCTTGAATACGTGCCCATATAGGATAGGCACGAAACTCCAATTCATCAAAGGACAAATCCTACAATTTCTTGAAAGTCCAACCCCCTTGATGACATCTGAGAAGCATATAATAGAGCTCCATTCTATCCCTCTTAAGCTGTGAAAGAACCTTGCTAGCCTTGTACTTCAAGATTACCTTGCAATCACGTTGAACTCTTAACAGAATCTCCAAACCCCAAATTTGATCTGAAATTGTCATGTCTGGATTCTCCAAAACCTTATTCTCCCATGCAAAGTACATTCTTGCTACTTCAGGCATTTCATAATCTACCTGCATTTTCAACTCCTCAAGCCTTTCCTTAGCCAACTCATCTCCATATTCAAGCCTCTCTTGATCTTCAATAATCATCACACTTGAATCAGTACTCTCATTATCACTGCCTTCCTTATTACTTTCAGAAGTAGCCACAATTTGTGACTCAATAGCAGTCTTCTTCATCTTCTCCTTTTCCTCAAGTTTTGCAGCCAAAATGGAATCAAAATGTACTTGGGCTGCATCCTTGGGAACTTCTGCTTCTACCATAATCCCTTTAACTTTATCCAATACATCAATAGTGGGTAAATAAGTTGATGGTACCTGTGTAGACACATCCTTGATGATAGCTGATGACTGGGATACACCAACTACACCTGCAGTTTTATCAGAGTCTAAAACCTAAATATCAACGCTTGATTTGTTCTTGTAAGCGTTTGAATTTGTGAACTGCTCCATCATCTCTATAAACGTCAACCTTGTAGGAGTAACCAGTGAAGCATCAAAACCTGGTTGTTCTTTCAAACCTGTAAGGGCTTCATCTATATCCAGCGAATTTCCAAAAGAAGCACCTTCATGTGAGCCTTTGTCACTCACATGTACCTGTTCATCCTCCCCTTTGGAAGAATCCTCCTCCTACGCCTAGTGTTAGCACCTTCCAAAATAACTATCCTCTCCCTTAATTTCTTGAGTTCAAGGCCTTGTGAGTTGACAATCTGTACAAGGTCTGCATTTTGCTTTTGCAAGCTAATGCAGACCGCTGTCAATTCCAAAATTATGTAAGGTTCCAATCTGCCCTCCTCTAGAATGGGAATTTGACCTCCCAAAGTAGATTCATGGGGCATGGATGGGGTCTGAAGGATGTTAAGACTGTCTTGGCCTGCATCGAAGCTAGAACCAATAGTCCCAGCCCCACCCATGTCACAACCACACTTGTGGTGGTGGTTCTCTCTGCTACATGGCTAGGGCCACTAGAGGAGAACACTCCAGTAGTCCTTTGGCGTTTTTCCAACCTATAGTCTTGTGGTGGTGAAGAGGAAGTGGATTGAGGGTCTGTTTGGAGGTTAAGGGGTGTTTGGGTTTGTGGTAAAGTGGTGTCAACATCTGGATTTGTAGTGTCAACGCCAACATTTGAAGTTCCAGCGTTGAATTGTGTGTTGGTCAATTTCCATTTGCTGAGGTGATGGAGGTTGTTCAGGCAATGGGTCTGGTTGAGGGTGTGGGTGAGGGTTTGCTGCTTCAATAACAGCAAGCATGGCTTGGGTGAGGGGTAGGTCTCTATAAGGTTCAGAGTTCATCTTCCCAAAAATTGTTTTCTTTTGAACAGGGATCCTATGATCCCTATTACAATATTCTTGTAAATCAAAAACCATTTGCAAAAACCTAGGGTAAGCAAGAGTCGTCTTGTTACCCTTATTATGACACATGCCATCAAAAATCATTTTTGAAAAGTTATATTTTTGCCCAGTTGCAATACACACAATGACACTCCCAATAGATCGGTTTATTTCCTTGTGTGCAATGCACTTGGGACTCAAACATTGAAGAAAGACATGTATCAGGTACTTCCAAGCTGGGGGAAATTCCTGTTTTGAATATTTGTTTAAATGACCTTCTTCAAGCAAAGGATAACCCAAGGCTTGGAGTCCTTGCTCTAGCTCTGCAATGGGTAGGGTGGTTATACCATCTGCATCATTAACATGCAAAGCTTGGCGAACCAAAGCTTCAGTAACCACCCATGGAACCCCATGAACAATAGCAGTCAATGTAGTCACTTCATTAACTGTTGAGGAACTAACAGTGTTCCAAAACTGTTTAATGTGTGTGACAGGGATAAGAGGAGTATGTGAAAGTGCATACCTTAATGGGTACAGATTTAAATACTCAACCATCTGAGTATATTGGGGAAACAGAGTATTATCAGCTTGTAAATAAGCTACCATGTTGTATTGACTCCTGAACCCTAATTCCAAATTTGTAGGTTTAAACTTAGGTGCCATTGATGATGTAAGAAATCTGTGATAAAAGTTACGGAAGATGAAGATTTGAGAAATTTTAGTTAGACAAGAATAAGCAGTTACCATGTTTAAAATAAATGAGCCAAATATATAGGAGAGGTGAAAATATGTGCTTGGTCAAAACGTGAGGCAGTTATATTCAAAAAGTAATTATGAAAATCTTGAAAATATATAACTAATCTCAAACATTAATAAAAAGTTACCAACTCCTAAAATAACGGCCCATATTTTCGTCAAAAATAACAACTAGGTAGGACCCAATGTTTGTCAACGGTCAAAAATAACTTATCAGCGCCCAACGGCTATATTCTTGTCAACGTTGGAAATGTGCCATGTCAGCGTTAAAATTTGTCTTATCAACGTTTGAAAAGAAAAATGTCAGCGTCCAAAAATAAAAATAATTAAAAAGATAAAGGACCTTAACAAAGTAATTTATCCCAGTGAAGATAACTTATAGACTGAAAATCACTATAGGGTGGCAAGCACTGTCCAATCATGCACACTTGCTTAAACAAGATAGACATAATTTACCTCAAGTGTCCCTTGCTAACCAAAGTTCTTAACAATGAAGTTATCTCATATAAATCCCTTGTAACTTCCCAGGTAAGCCCAATAAAAACATACCCAAGTCTCTCAACCGACCAAATCCAATTCTAGGCCAAAAAGTCTTGGCAGCGTGCACAATATATCAACTTTGCATGCTACAGTGCCTCACGATTTAGAAAACTAACTCGTACTCACCAGTGGACACAATCTAGAATTGTGATGCGAGTATTATAAGAATACCCAAAAATCCTAAAGGTTTCCTAAACCTCCCCTTAAACTATGATATACAAAGTTGCCAAAAATAAAATATGCAATAAAAATTTATGTCAAGATAAGAATGTAAACATTCCAACCATCATCCATAAACTTGAACACACTCCTAGTAAGCTCCAAAGATCCATAAGCAACTCTGTATCCATTTGTACAATGCTCATAATGCCTGCATAATTAGATCAAAAACCACAAAACTAACATATTGCTGGCAGCGTCCATTTTAACACTTATCAGCGTTAAAATAACCTTTGTTAGCGTTAGAAAAAATAAAGTGGAAAACCTAATTTTGTACAAAGACCAATAACAGTGCATATCCTGTACATACTTTTACAATATGCTCCAAAAACACATTTTAGGTAAGATTGATCATTCCAATACTTGTTACCAAGTATTGAAATCTCCCAGCATCAAAAGGTTTAGTTAACAAATTTGCCACATTTTCTTCTGTATCAACCCTATCTGGTTGTATTAAACCATTTTCGAAACAATCTCTTATAAAATGATGTCTAATTTCTATGTGTTTGGTTTTAGAATGATGTACAAGATTCTTAATAATGCATAATGTACTGTTATTATCTACAAAAATCTTGGTATGCATAAAATTATACCCATCATCCAACAGTCGGTTCTGAATCCATAGAACTTGTCCACAACAAGCAGCTGCAGCTACATATTCTGCTTCAGTTGTAGAGTTGGCCACCACTGTTTGTTTCTTGTATTGCCAAGATATCAACCTGCTCCCAAGAAATTGGCATCCACCAGTTGTGGATTTTCTATCAAACTTGTCACATAATCACTGTCTGAATAACCAATCAACTCTAATGGAGAATCCTTTGGATACCATAATCCCAAGGTGGGATAGCACCTAAGGTATCTAAAGATTCTCTTGATAGCATGAAGATGACACTCTTTGGGAGTCACCTGATGGCGTGCACATGCACACACAACAAACATGATGTCAGGTCTAGAAGCTGTAAGATACATCAATGATCCAATCATTGACCTATAATGCCTGACATCCACCTCTTTTCCATCTCCAATCTTTCCCCAAGTATTTTCCCTATCTATGGGTGTGCTAGCCCATTTTTCATGTGGAGAAAAGCCAAACTTCTTCAAGATTTCTGCTACATACTTGTCTTGAGAGATAAAGATACCATCTTCTTTCTGTTCAACTTGTAAACCTAGAAAGAAGTTCATCTCTCCCATTGCACTCATCTTTAATTTGTCTGTCATGAGCTTGGAAAAGTCTTCAATCATCTTTGGACTTGATGAACCAAAGATGATATCATCCACATAGACCTGAACAAGTAGAAAGTCCTTACCAGTCTTCTTGGTAAATAAAGTCTGATCTATGGTGCCCCTCTTAAATCCATTTTCCACCAGATAGGTGGACAATGTTCCATACCATGCTCTTGGGGCTTGATGAAGTCCATACATTGCTTTCTTCACTCTATACACCTTGTCTGGATGTTCTGAATCTTCAAAACTAGGAGGCTGCATTACATAAACCTCCTCTACAATTGTGCCATAAAGAAAATCACTCTTCACATCCATTTGGTAAACTGTGAAGCCCATGCAAGAAGCATAGGCTAGGAAAATCCTTATTGCTTCGATCCTTGCAACAGGTGCAAAAACCTCTTCATAATCTATTCCTTCTTCTTGTGAATAGCCTTGAGAAACTAAACGTGCCTTGTTTCTGACCACAATTCCTCTTTCATCCTTCTTGTTTCTAAGAACCCATCTTGTCTTTATAGGTCTTACATATCTAGGACAGTCTACTGATAGGTGTGTAAACACCCATCCTTTTACCACTTAATTCGGGCTAAAACAAGACCAAAGCACGTATTTAATATCATTTGTTTGGAATTATGCGTGGTTTTTGTGTTTATTGTGTTTTCAGAGCTAACCGGATGAATATTAAAGAAAACATGGGATTGCACGGGTTTTATCAAGGAAAAAGACTCAAGATAAAGTCTATTGTCCAAGAGATGCAAAAGATTTGAAGTCACTGGGCCTATTCGAAGATTTATCGAAGAAAAGGACTAAAGACGGAAGATTTTCATAAGTCGAAGAAACTCGAGTCTATTTAACGAAGAAATTAAAAGACGAGTTGGATTTAATCGACAACAAATCCCGAATCAGAATCGAAAACGTCAACTTTTCTGAAAAGACGAGAAGACAAGAAGAAAGGGGGAAAGCCCACTCACCAACCAACCACTAGGAGTATAAATAGATCACTCCCTTCACATTTTAGGGAGTTAGCTTCATTTTTCCTTTTTTCCAGTAACTTAGGTTCGTTCCATCACAAACTCCATTAGGGAGT
Source organism: Glebionis coronaria (assembly GCA_025667525.1). Taxonomy (NCBI): domain Eukaryota; kingdom Viridiplantae; phylum Streptophyta; class Magnoliopsida; order Asterales; family Asteraceae; genus Glebionis; species Glebionis coronaria. The sequence continues at coordinate 478,329,002 of CM046874.1, forward strand.
TTGGTGATTTTCATCTTTTTCTTTCAATCTTGTAAACTTTAATCATTAACCTTGTTGCTTTTTCATTAATCAATCCATTCCATCTTTCTATTCATCTTGTTCTTCATCATCATCTATTGCAAGTTCTTGAGTTTTTATTTGATTTTAGTTTGATCTTAAAAAGTTGTTGATTTAGTGTTTTTATTGGTGGGATTTGTTCCTTATGGTATGTTAACGATTATTGGTTAGTTTGGTAAAACCTTTTTGAGTATTTAATTTGATTTGGATTTAAAACCGAGACCCTTGTTCTTGCTGTTACTGTTTCTGTTTTTGATTCCCAGGATTTTCCGAACAAGGCCTTTATTCCGAATAGACTTGTTCCCGTTTGCCTTACTCGGAATATTTCAATTATTCCGAGTGGAGGTTTTATTTCTTCTTTATTCGGAATATTCCACATATTCCGAATAGGTCCTTATTTTCCGAATAGCCAAGCTTTATTTTCCATCATTCGAAATATTTCATTTTTCCGAATAGGACTGTTCTCGTTTCCTTATTCGGAACTTTTCCAATATTCCGCATAGCCAATTTTGAGTTTCCCCTATTCGGAACTTTTGATATTCCGAATAGGGTTGTTGCAATTTCTTTTATTCGGAATAATTTTCCGAATGGCCATCTTTCCGCATAGAGTTTTATATTCCGAATGGACATATTTTTCCGCATGAGACCAGTTTTCCGAATAGCATTATATTCCGCATAGGACTTTTTATTCCGTGTAGGGATTCATTCCGTGTAGAGCATCTTTCCGCATAAGGCTTACTTTCCGAATGGTGTTACATTCCGCATAGATTCATTCTCAGTAAGAGTTATTTTTCCGCTTTGTCATTTAGTTGTTTTTATCTACTGTTTCCGGCTTTAATCTTTATTCACTTCAATTATTTAGAATAGAAATCCAAATCCACTTTTTGTCACCAAGAACAAATCATTCCACTTTTAACTGAGATCAATTCGAGAGGATTCCGAGAATTATTTTTGAACCTTAGCAAAAACTTATGTATCAAATGGCGCCGCTGCCGGCTCCTCTCGTTAAGATCAAAAGTTTTTTGTGAGAATTTGGATTTTGGGATCCGTTCCCCGTGAACGTTACTTTTTCATAACAAAATTTTCAAAATCACTAAAAAATATAAAATTTTCAAAAATCCTAAAAAGTAAAAAACATAAAAACCAAAAATATTTTTGCTTTGTTTCTCTTTGTTCGTTCTTTTGCAGGTGTATGCGCACTCGATCCACGTCTTATCAAGAGCCCGAGCCTCTCGATAACTTAGACATGGCTGGTGTCCAAAACAACAATAACATACCACCTCCGAACAACAATAATAACAACAACAACCCACCTTTCAACAACATGAATAACAACAACAATGAGCCACTTCCGGATAATCGCCCGATGATTGAACTGCTGCAAGCTCATGTCGATGGCAACACGGATCCAATTGTTATACCACCAATTGCCGCCAACAATTTCGAGCTCAAATCAGGCTTTATCCAGATGGTCTCAGCTCAGCCGTTCTTGGGACGAACCATTGATGACCCACACGACCATATCAAGAGATTTCTACAACTCACCAACACGGTCAAGTTCAATGGGGTTCCACAAGAAGTGATAAGGTTACAACTTTTTCCCTTTTCTTTAGAGGGACAAGCCCGGCATTGGCTTGCTAAGGAACCGCCGCAGAGTATTCTCTCGTGGACGGATTTGGAAACAAAGTTTATCAATTACTTTTTTCCACCCTCTCGTACTACCGCTTTGCGGAATGAGATTATAAACTTTGAACAAAAGTACGATGAGTCATTCAGTGAATCTTGGGATCGTTTTAAAGATCTTTTAAGAAAATGCCCACAACATGGTTTTACCAAAGTACATCAAATTAATACTTTTTACAATGGTTTAAGCATGAATGATCAAGATTCACTGAATAGTGCCTCAGGGGGTAATTTATTGGCTAAGACTTCCAATGCTGCTTGGGACATCATTGAGAACAAATCTCGTGTTCAAACCAAGAGTGTTAGGACGAATGTTGCTAGTGCTAGCACTAATGACAGCGACAAGCGATTAGACAAAATCACCACACTTCTTGAATCGCTTGTCACCCACACCGTCAGCAACAACAACAGCAACAACGCCAAAAACGCGCAAGTGAACGCTGTCAGCCAACCTTGTGAGATATGCGGTGGTCCCCACTCTTACACAACTTGTACCGCCACCCAAGATTACCCTGCTGAGAATGTGAATGCGGCATATGGCACCTACCAACAACCTGCTTATCAAGCTAAACCTCAAGGTGACCGTAACTTGCTTAGCTACCGCAGCAACAACTATCTTTCACCACCTGGTTTCCCTCCTACCAACCCAAACCAACAACAAAACCTTAACCGCCCTACTCAACAACAACAACAACCTCGACAACCATACATCCCACCTCACAAGCAGCAACAACCGCCTCAACGTAACAATCAAGTTTACCAACAACCTGCTTACCAACCACCTGCATACAATGCTCCTTCCAACCAAAACACCACTGCTTTACACCAAGAGGTCGCCACCTACATGAGAACCAATGATGTGATAGTGGGAAATCTCCAAGAAGAAGTGCGCAACTTGAAGGCAGATTTGGTCAAGCAAGGAAATGATTTGAGAGCCGACATGAGAAATACGTTGGATAGCCAGACTAATGATCTGAGGAACATGATGGCTAGTTTTTTCCAAAGTAGTCAACCCTCTTCTTCGGGTACTCTTCCGAGTAACACCGTTGCGAACCCAAGAGGGGAGATGAAAGCAATCACCACTCGAAGTGGTAAAGGTACCAAGGAACCCGAGCTTCCTATACCCCCACCGGTGGTTGTGACTAAGGAGAACGAGTCGCCTGCTCCTATTCCTCCTCCTTCGCCTTCCCCAATTCCTCCACCTCTTCTTTCTACCCCTCCTCCACCCGTGGTTGTGAGTGATCCTATACTCTCCAAGCCTTCCTCTTCTTCCAATATACCTTATCCTTCTAGGTTGAGGAAAGAGAAGCAAAAGAGCAAGGATGATATTCAAGTTTCTAACTTTCTTAAAATGTTTAAACAACTGAATTTCAATATCTCCTTCGCCGAGGCTCTCGCTCACATGCCCAAGTATGCTAAAATGTTTAAAGATCTTTTGAGCGACAAGGAAAAGCTCCTCGACATTGCCAACACCCAACTTAATGAGAACTGCTCTGCAGTGCTCTTAAGGAAATTACCAACCAAGCTTGGTGATCCGGGTCGTTTTCTTATCCCTTGCAATTTCCCGGGAGTAGAGAATTGCATGGCCCTAGCCGATCTAGGTGCCAGTATTAATCTCATGCCTCTAAGTGTTTGGAAGCAATTATCTCTCCCAGAGCTAGTCCCCACTAAAATGACTTTGGAATTGGCTAACCGTACGGTTGCTTATCCAGTGGGGATAGCCGAAGACGTCATTGTAGGAGTCGACAAATTCACCTTTCCTGCTGATTTTGTTGTCGTCGACTACGAGATGGACCCCCGTGTGCCACTTATTGTTGGTCGTCCATTTTTAAGGACCGGTCGCACTCTCATTGATGTTGAAGCCGGTGAGCTTATCATGAGAGTGGGTGACGATAAAGTAGTCTTCAACATGGGAAAGTTGTCCAAACAACCTTATTCAAATGAGAGTGTTAATTGTATTGACGTTCTCGATGAGGCTTGTGAAGAACACTTTAATGATGCTTGCAAAAGTATTCCTACCTCTCTTCCCACTGTTGAGACCGTGTCCTCTATTGATTCATCGTTGTCTCTATTTGGAGATAGTGATTTATTCTGGAACAATCTTGAAGCTACCATGGGAGATGCGAATTTAGCTACTAATGATTCTCCCACCGAGGGGGATGAAGACATGAGTTTCTTTGACAATCTTCTCACTGAAGACAATCCTTCGCCTCCATCTCCCACGGTTATTGCTATCGATGCCACGACTTTGAAAACGCCTCCCGTCGAAAATCCTCCGGATTTGGATCTTAAGGAGTTGCCGCCACATCTCGAGTACGTGTTCCTTGACGACAACAAGAAGTCGCCCGTCATTATTGCAAAGGATTTGAAAGATGAAGAGAAGACTCGCCTCGTTGCTGTGTTGAAGGATCATAAGAAGGCTATCGCTTGGAAGATTTCCGATATTCGTGGAATTGATCCTCACTTCTGCACACACAAAATTCTCATGGAGGACGACTTCAAGCCCACTATTCAAAGCCAACGAAGGGTGAATCCAAAAATACATGAAGTCATCAAAACAGAGGTTATCAAACTTCTTGATGCGGGTATGATTTACCCTATTTCAGATTCCCCGTGGGTTAGTCCAATCCATTGTGTGCCCAAGAAGGGCGGAATAACCGTTGTTCCCAATGAACACAACGAGTTGATTCCCACTCGTCTCGTTACTGGGTGGAGAGTTTGTATAGACTACCGAAAACTCAATGATGCCACGAGAAAGGATCATTTCCCTCTACCTTTCATGGACCAAATGCTTGAACGATTAGCCGGTAATGAATATTACTGCTTTCTCGATGGTTTCTCGGGTTATTTTCAAATACCCATCGATCCCCAAGATCAAGAGAAGACTACATTCACTTGTCCCTATGGCACTTTCGCTTACAAAAGAATGCCTTTTGGCTTATGTAATGCGCCCGGGACTTTCCAAAGGTGCATGTTAGCTATCTTCCATGACATGGTTGAACAAACCATGGAAGTCTTCATGGATGATTTCTCGGTCTTCGGGGATTCCTTCTCATCTTGCCTTGCCAATTTAGAACGTATGCTAAAGCGGTGCGAAGACACTCGCCTAGTTCTAAATTGGGAAAAATGCCATTTCATGGTAAAAGAAGGCGTCGTGCTTGGACATAAGATCTCGAAAGCCGGTCTTGAAGTTGACCGTGCTAAAGTCGATGTTATCGCAAAATTGCCTCCACCTTCAACTGTGAAGGGTGTGAGAAGTTTCCTGGGTCATGCGGGCTTCTATCGTCGATTCATCAAAGATTTTTCTCAAATCGCTCGCCCGATGACCCACCTCTTGGAAAAAGATACTCCTTTTATCTTTTCCAAAGAGTGCCTTGAAGCCTTCAACTCGCTTAAGGATAAGCTAACTAAGGCACCCGTCTTGGTCACCCCTAATTGGGAGCTGCCTTTTGAGTTGATGTGCGATGCTAGTGATTTTGCTATTGGAGCGGTTCTTGGACAAAGAGTGAACAAACACTTCCAACCGATCCATTACGCTAGCAAGACAATGACGGGGGCACAATTGCATTATACGACAACCGAAAAAGAGCTTTTAGCTGTTGTCTATGCCTTTGAAAAGTTTCGCCCCTATCTTGTCCTTTCCACCACCATCGTGTATACCGATCATTCCGCGCTGAAGTACTTGTTGACAAAGCAAGATTCCAAACCAAGACTTCTTCGCTGGGTTTTACTGCTCCAAGAATTTAAAATCGACATCCGCGATAAAAAAGGAGCAGAAAACCTAGCCGCGGACCATCTTAGTAGACTTGAGGATCCATACCAAGGGGATCATCCGACTAAAGAAATCAATGATTCTTTTCCCTTGGAGACCTTAATGTCTATAAACTCGAAGCCGAATGAAACCCCGTGGTTTGCGGACTTTGCAAACTACTTGGCGGGTGGAATTCTCAAGGAAGGGTTGACGTCCCAGCAAAAGAAAAAGTTTTTCACCGACATCAAGACTTACTTTTGGGACGACCCTTACCTATTCAAACAACGTGCCGACTTGATTATCCGCCGATGTGTTGATGGACCGGCAGCGTCTGAAATCCTTGATGCTTGCCACAAAGGACCCACCGGTGGTCACTTTGGTCCCAACTACACCGCAAAGAAAGTGTTTGATTCGGGATTTTATTGGCCCTCCATATACCGTGATGCTCACGATATGGTTAAGCGATGTGATGTTTGCCAAAAGCAAGGCAAAATCACACATAAAGACGAGATGCCTCAGAATTTCATTCAAGAGTGTGAAATTTTTGATGTTTGGGGTATCGACTTTATGGGGCCATTCCCTTCTTCTAAAGGAAACAAATACATCCTTGTAGCCGTTGACTACGTTTCCAAGTGGGTTGAAGCCAAAGCTTTGCCTACTAATGACGCAAGGGTGGTTTGTAACTTTTTGAAAGCTTTATTCGCTAGATTCGGTGTGCCTCGCGCCATTATTAGTGATCGTGGGACTCATTTTTGCAATGACCAATTTGCTCGAGTCATGGCTAAGTACGGTGTAAATCATCGTCTTTCCACAGCCTACCACCCACAAACTAATGGCCAGGCTGAAATATCAAACCGAGGGCTGAAGCGAATTCTTGAAAGAACCGTGGGAGAGCATCGTGCCGCATGGGCTGATAAACTCGATGATGCTTTGTGGGCTTTCCGTACTGCTTACAAGACCCCGATCGGCTGTACGCCTTATCGTCTTGTGTACGGGAAAGCGTGCCACCTCCCTATTGAGTTGGAGCACAAGGCTTATTGGGCCTTGAAGTGGGCTAATTTTGATATTAACAAAGCCGGTGACCTACGCAAGATCCAACTCAATGAGCTAAATGAACTCCGGAATGAGGCTTATGAAAACTCTTTGATCTATAAGGAAAGAACTAAGCTCATTCACGACTCCAAGATCAAAAACCGAGAGTTCCATGTTGGAGACAAAGTCTTACTTTTTAACTCTCGGTTGAAAATCTTTTCGGGCAAACTCAAATCTCGTTGGTCCGGCCCATTCACCATTGCCCAAATTTTTCCATATGGTACTCTCGAGCTCGCTCAACCTAATGGACCAAATTTTAAAGTGAATGGCCAACGAGTGAAGTTATACTTTGGTGAGGACACCTCTCACGAGGTGATTCCATCCCTCACCACGTTCCCCATGAACTGAATTTGGGTCGAGTCAGGCTCGTGACTCGGTTATCAAAAACAAGCGCTCCTCGGGAGGCAGCCCGAGTATCTATCCCTTTAACCCCCTAAGTGTAGGGGAGGACCTATTTTGGTCGTTTGAGTTTGTGTGGTGATGTGATTACAGGGATTACTGCCATCTTGGAAATCTTTGAAGAACCGTGCCCCCGTGTTACCCGAAATCCGGTTCTATCTCTCAACTATCGTGATTCAATTTTCTTCATACCCACATTTGAAATTGATCACTTTAGTCGTCTCTTCCTTAACTCGAGTTAACCAACATGCTTAAACATTGAGGACAATGTTTATCTTAAGTGTAGGGGAGACTTCTATCGAAGTTTTAAGTGGACTTTTCCATGAAAATGCCTTCATTTAACCGGAAAATCATATTTTTCAACATTTTTCAAATTTTTAAATTAACTTTGGCCATTTAGTCGTAATTTTAAAATTTTTAACGTTGCTTTCATAAGTATATATTCCGCAATAAAGTCAAAAATATTAATAAAGTGGTGTAGCTAGTTTAGAAGTCTTTGACATATTAGGCCCGTTGCGTTTATTTTGACTCAACCCGAATAGACTTATCCAAGTTTATTCTAGCTAGTATCCTTAACCATGTAGACCTTAATTGGTTTATTAGGCTAAGTATCCACGAGTCTCATTATTTGAGATTTTAAATTGTGGAGGACGAGAAATGATAGAGTCAATTATAAGTCGGTATTCTTGCGCAAGCTCACTTGGTGTAATTATTTGCCTATTCTCCCATCACTTGCTAATAATTTATCTGCAATAAGTAAGGTCTTACGATTTGAAAAGTTACTTAGCTTCTAGCCCAAGATCGTTTAAAAGTTGCTCGGTAATGATAAGAGTTCATAGCCAAGGCATAACTTATGAAGCGGGGCGCGAAGATTGGCGAGTCCAAAAAGGCCCTAACAAGGCATGAGGATTCAATTTTATTGCTGAAGATCCAAAGTGATGTGAAAAGCATTATTCCTAAAGTCTATATGAAGGATCAAGACTCACGACGAAAAGCAATCAACTCCCATAAAGATCATGGAGAAGTCTATCCGAAAAGACCCTAACAATGTATGAGGATAAATAGATCCAAGTCCGAAAAGGAGGCGGATCGTTGTATCTCAAAATCCCAATTAGAGATTGAAGAAATAATCATGAAGTCGTGGTCAACAAAGTTGGAGTACCCCTCAAAAGTCTCCAAGTGAAGAAAACTCTATTATGATGAGAAGACCATTATCTCAAGAACGTCTCTCGAAGATATGAAGTATGAAGTACATGCCAAATATCGGCCCGAGAAAGGTCTCAAATCGTGAACCAAGTTATGCCAAGATATGAACTTTTTGATATCCCGAGAAGCAGTTTTAAGAGATTTTGTCCTTTAGCTAACTATTGATCAAATCGTCCTACTTTGCTTTCAGCCTTAATAAACTATCGAAATAAGTCCAAAAATGCATCTTCATGATCATTCTAAGACAAAAATAAAATATAAGAGATACAATTAGGAATAAGGGAGTTTAAGCATTTAATTAAGCCATGTGTGTAAGTGTTTGATTTACTAACTTATAATAACAATGATCTCGTTTTTAAGCTTAGTTTGGGGAACGTGAAACTTGAGGGTGATGAATCTTCGCAACACCAAAGCCCTAATGTAAGTCTTTGATTTCTTTACAAGTTATTTCCATCCTTTTGTTTATTTTAAAAGTTTTAAGTTCTCTTCGTATTCTAATTATTGTTTAGTAGAGTTTGAATAAGGCCAAGGTTGATTAATTATGAGAAAAATGTAAAATCGCTTTATCACTAAGCATTGCATGAGGGCATGGCAATGGTTAAGTGTAGGGGATTTGATAGGTGTGTAAACACCCATCCTTTTACCACTTAATTCGGGCTAAAACAAGACCAAAGCACGTATTTAATATCATTTGTTTGGAATTATGCGTGGTTTTTGTGTTTATTGTGTTTTCAGAACTAACCGGATGAATATTAAAGAAAACATGGGATTGCACGGGTTTTATCAAGGAAAAAGACTCAAGATAAAGTCTATTGTCCAAGAGATGCAAAAGATTTGAAGTCAATGGGCCTATTCGAAGATTTATCGAAGAAAAGGACTAAAGACGGAAGATTTTCATAAGTCGAAGAAACTCGAGTCTATTTAACGAAGAAATTAAAAGACGAGTTGGATTTAATCGACAACAAATCCCTAATCAGAATCGAAAACGTCAACTTTTCTGAAAAGACGAGAAGACAAGAAGAAAGGGGGAAAGCCCACTCACCAACCAACCACTAGGAGTATAAATAGATCACTCCCTTCACATTTTAGGGAGTTAGCTTCATTTTTCCTTTTTTCCAGTAACTTAGGTTCGTTCCATCACAAACTCCATTAGGGAGTTTGGTGATTTTCATCTTTTTCTTTCAATCTTGTAAACTTTAATCATTAACCTTGTTGCTTTTTCATTAATCAATCCATTCCATCTTTCTATTCATCTTGTTCTTCATCATCATCTATTGCAAGTTCTTGAGTTTTTATTTGATTTTAGTTTGATCTTAAAAAGTTGTTGATTTAGTGTTTTTATTGGTGGGATTTGTTCCTTATGGTATGTTAACGATTATTGGTTAGTTTGGTAAAACCTTTTTGAGTATTTAATTTGATTTGGATTTAAAACCGAGACCCTTGTTCTTGCTGTTACTGTTTCTGTTTTTGATTCCCAGGATTTTCCGAACAAGGCCTTTATTCCGAATAGACTTGTTCCCGTTTGCCTTACTCGGAATATTTCAATTATTCCGAGTGGAGGTTTTATTTCTTCTTTATTCGGAATATTCCACATATTCCGAATAGGTCCTTATTTTCCGAATAGCCAAGCTTTATTTTCCATCATTCGGAATATTTCATTTTTCCGAATAGGACTGTTCTCGTTTCCTTATTCGGAACTTTTCCAATATTCCGCATAGCCAATTTTGAGTTTCCCCTATTCGGAACTTTTGATATTCCGAATAGGGTTGTTGCAATTTCTTTTATTCGGAATAATTTTCCGAATGGCCATCTTTCCGCATAGAGTTTTATATTCCGAATGGACATATTTTTCCGCATGAGACCAGTTTTCCGAATAGCATTATATTCCGCATAGGACTTTTTATTCCGTGTAGGGATTCATTCCGTGTAGAGCATCTTTCCGCATAAGGCTTACTTTCCGAATGGTGTTACATTCCGCATAGATTCATTCTCAGTAAGAGTTATTTTTCCGCTTTGTCATTTAGTTGTTTTTATCTACTGTTTCCGGCTTTAATCTTTATTCACTTCAATTATTTAGAATAGAAATCCAAATCCACTTTTTGTCACCAAGAACAAATCATTCCACTTTTAACTGAGATCAATTCGAGAGGATTCCGAGAATTATTTTTGAACCTTAGCAAAAACTTATGTATCATCTACTAACTCCCAAACATCTTGAATAGCAAATTGGTGAATCTCATCCTGCATTGCTTCCACCCAACTTGGTTCTTTGAGAGCATCAAATATCTTCATGGGTTCCTGTTGTGACAGAAACAAGCAAACAAACATGCCTGTACAAGAGGGGTATCAACCTTCTTGTGAATATTGGCAATAAAACCTCCTTGATTCTGATGAGACCTTCTTGTTTGAACAGGAGACAACACATCACTAATGATTAGAGAAGGAGGATGATTTCTGATAGTAGATGTAAGTGTTCCTCCTTCAGTAAGTGTGTTGTCTTCAATTTCAGTCTCCATGTTGCCAATATCATCTTCATATTCTCCTCCATCATCACCAGAATGAACCTCTTCATGAACTATGGAATGTTCACCTTGTTCAAAAACATTGGAAGAGAATAAGTGGTCAAATGAATTTTTAGCGTTGAAGCCATCAACGCTTGAATTTGTCCTGTCAGCGTTTGAGCCATCAACGCCTGAATTTGGTCTGTCAGCGCCGGATTTGCCTTTTTCAGCGCTTGAAGATTTATGCATGTTTTCACCAAATGGTTTTTCTTGTGGACCATCTTTCTCCTTTCCAGCAGCAGCAACAGCAAATCCATCAGTCCATATAGGAATGGTAACATACTCAAGTATGGGATCTGATTTGACTACATGTGATCCTTCTTCCTTGTCAACCTGTTTACCTACAATTTCAACAATATTCTTCCACAACATCTGAATCCTTTTTCACAATGTCTGGATTAGTAACAGGCATATAATTCAAGGTTCTAGATAAAGTTTCTAAATCAAAGAACCAAGTTGGTCCACTCTCAGGATCACTAGGTTTACTCTCTAAAAACTTAACATGTATCTTTTCAAGTATACGTTTTTCTTTCTTAATGTAAACCCTATATCCTTTACTCTGCACTGAATAGCCCATGAAATAGCCTTCATCACCTTTGGCACTAAAATTTCCTAAGGCATCAGTAGTATCCAGTATCACTACATGACATCCAAAGGGTTTAAGAAAACCAATATTAGGTTTCCTCTTCCAAAATAGCTCATAAGGTGTCTTATTATGGATTTTGTTGATCAATGCTCTATTCTGAACATAGCAGGCTGTCTTCACAGCCTCAGTCTAAAAAGTAATGGGAAAATGAGCATCAACCAACATTGTTCTAGCTGCTTCTATGAGTGTTCTATTCTACCTTTCAGCCACCCCATTTTATTGTGGGGTTCTAGCTATGCTAAACTGCCTAGTAATCCCTTTATTGACACAAAAGTCATCTAACAATTTATTTCTAAAACCTTTATCACTTCTAAGTATTTTAACCACATTCCCAGTCTTTTTCTCAATGTGGGTAATAAAATTAATCAAAACTGTGGCAGTTTCACTTTTTAAAGCAAAAAAGAAAGTCCAAGTAAATATAGAAAAATCATCAGTTATGACAAAACAAAAAGATATACCATTTAAACTTTCTATATTAGTTGGACCAAATAAGTCCATATGCATCAAGTGAAGTGGTTTAGAACTAGAGTGCACAAGTTTAGATTTAAATGAGACTTTGTGTTGTTTGCCTTTTACACATGCAACACAAGAATGATCATTGTGGAAAGCCTTTTCAGGCAAACCATCAACTAAACCATGTCTCACAAGTCTGTTTATGTTCTTAAAGTTTATGTGCCCTAACCTTCTGTGCCATAGATTACTTTCATCAACTGAAGCTTTAGCATATAGACATGACAAATTATTGTTCATCCTAATTCCATTAAGATTCACATTATAAATATCCTTATGCCTAGGTGTTCTATAATCAGTAAACTTTTCATCAGGCATTTTAAAGTCTTTGCTTAACACCAAGCATTCAGTATCAGTAAAAAGAACCTTATTCTTGTTATCACAAACTTGTGATGCACTAAACAGATTATAATCAAGTTCTTTTACCAGAAATACGTTTTCAAAACGCAAATTATTGGTGATAAGAGTGCCTTTGCCAGAAATGGTACCATATCCTCCTCCAAAGTACACTTTGTCACCATCTTTAATGGGGGTAAAGTTAGTCAAATAATCTTCTTTCCCCGTCATGTGCCTAGAGCATCCAATATCCCAGTATCCATAATCATTTACCTGCTTTTGAATGCCCTACACATAAAGAAAACAAATTAGTTTTCTTTGGGAACCCAAGCCTGAGCAGACTTGGATTCATTTGGTTGTTCAACAAGAACAGATTTAGTCCTTATAACAACCCCTTGTTCATCCCTTTGAGGATTAAACACACAGTTGACCCCAATTGGTTTAGTTATGACCTTTAAAATATAATGAAATCTTTTACATGTCATAGAAATCCCATCAACATTAGGGTTTTGGTCTTGTTTGGGTCTCCATTTCAAACTAGATGAAGCTTTAGACCCCTTACCCTTAGGCTGCAAGTACTTCTTACTACCTGGTCTAACAGCGTTGGAAACATTCCTATCAGCGTTAAAGTTATTCTTGTCAGCGCTGAAGTTGTTCTTATCAGCGCCAAAATTAGGGTTTGCTACAGGAACCCATTGTCTGTTAGACCATGTATTGGTCTTTTGAAAAGGCCTTTGTCCATGAGTATTAGACCCTTTAGTAAAGAATGGAGTTGGTCTAGTAACTTGTGGACTTTATTGGACAAAAGGTATGGGTTTGACCATGGTTGACTTACTGTCAGCGTTGACTTTTGAAGCACTGACACATGTATAAGCCAAATGAGGAAAGCTTCGACATATATAACAAGCTTTTCTAGTCATAACCCTAGGTCTAGATGAAAAGAACCCTGTCCCATAAACACTATCTTGGCTTAGTGGTGACCTAGGTTTTCTATACATTTCTGCATACTTAACACTAGGTTTTCTATTACTAGATGAGCCAAGGTCAACAGGTTTTCCAATAGAAGGGTTGGTCACAATTATGGGTGTAGACTCATTTGGACTCTCACTAAGCATTCCACCCTTAACAAAAAATGTAGGATTGGCTTTCTTCCATTGTTCTAGGTTAGTCACTTTCTACTTATACTCCTCAGTAAGAACTCTTGGTGGAGGAATGAATTCCTTTTCTTGGAGTTCTGGTATACCAGTCCAAGATAAATCCTTTCTCAGGACACCATGAAAGTTTCCAACAGGTGGTGGAATATCAGCATACTCTTTCATCCCAATCCCAGTCATATCCCTAGAGTCTCTTTGCTCACTTACACATTTTTCTAGGGTTTGAGAAGCTTTATCAAACTTTTGAATTTTAACCCCTACATTCTCTTTGTTTTTAATGGCCTCATCTAACTTAGCTTGTATGACTCCTTTGGATCTCTTCAGAATGTCCCTAAGGTCAACACTAACTTTGAGGTCATGAGACAAAACATTAATTTGATCTTTTAAGTCAAGCTCCATTTTCTTATATTCTGCTACAGTCTTTTCAGTTTGAACAAGTGCCACTTGATAATTAGATAGCTTGCATTTTTCATCAAAAACATTTGATTTTAACTTTAATATTTCTTTGTTAAGTTTTTTAGTTTTTAAACGACAACCTTTACTACATAAAGCATCATTATATACCTCATTATCTGATGAAGATGAAGAATGAGCCATAAGAGCAAAGTGAACATGCTCTTCTTCTTCCTTCTCTACAATCAATGCCTTGTTCTTTTCCACATCCTTTGCCATAAAGCTCCAGTCCCATCCAACACCATCAATGTCTTGCATGGCAACCATAGCCTTTGTGTCTTCAACCTTGATGATTTGGCTTGAAGGCTTTCCAGCATCAGATCTTCTTGGAGATTTGCATTCCCTCATAAAGTGACCCATCCTATGGCAATTGTAACACTCAACCTTAGATTTATCAAACCCAACAGTGTCTTTAGCATTGAAGGTCGTCTTCTTCCTGAATCTCTTATTCCATCTGTTGGCCCTTATGCTTGCAAGTGCCATATTCCATTTAATATCCATCTCCTCCAAATTCTCCTCACTGATTTGCTCAAGGTCCTCATATGTAATCACTGAACCATTGGGCAATGCAACAATGTATGCACACACTGTGTCTAGATCAATGCCAGTAGGTTTAATCCTTGGTGAGTCAACATTATACGTGTCAGCGTTTTAATGTGAAGCGCTGACAAAGGTTGATCCACCGCTGACACAAGGTGATCTAGTAACAGGATGCACGTATGATTCTCTCTTATCAACTTGGGCTTCATTATGTGAGATGAAAGCCATGTTTCCAGAGGTAAATTTGCTTCCATGATCCAAGAGGATTTCATTCTCTACAATCTTTAGCTTATGGTAGCAGTCATCAAAAGTAGAACTCTTGTGTGCATTGGTAGCAATAACAGACCTAGTTTCAATCTTCCAGGCATCACCAAGACTTTTAAGGAAAGTAGTAATGATATCAGCATCATTATATACTGTTCCCATAAAAGACATTTTTATGGTGATGTCTAGAAGCCTGCTTCTTACCCCACTTAGCTTCTCATTGGGAAGAGCCTTGAACACGTCATACTCATGCAAGAGTTGCTTCTTCTTCTCTGAGGCAGTATCATCATTACCACCATAGTTGACTTGAAGAGCTTCCTAAATTTCTTTATCAGACTCAAAACCTCTATACTTATGTTGATTGCTTGGTCCTAAAGAAAGTTTGAGAAATGCTTAAGGTTTTCATGTCATTCCTTCTATTTGAAATATCCTCAGTTGAGACAGCTCTCCCATCTGAAGGTCGTTCTTTTCGATCCTCTTCAGTTGAGCCCTCAACTGATCTTGAAGCAATAGCAGTAGCAATCTTAGCAGCCTTATCGAATGTGTTTCCATATTCAATAATTTCCCAGAGAGTGTAATCATGAATTTGAAGGTACTGCTTAAAATTGAACTTCCATAACTCAATGTTGTCAGGGTCTAGCATGGGGATTTTTAGGTTGTGACTTGAGGAGGAGGTCATATCTGGAGTAGACATCTTTTTTGGTTTTTAGGGTTTTTAAGGTTTCTTGTTCTTTAGATCAAAGTTCCTCAACAAGCTCTGATACCACTTGTTGATCCCAAACTTAGATCGATTAGCTTTGTGTTAACGAGATTGAATCAAGATTAACACTTAGCACAAGAATACACAAAACATAATAACCCAAACTTTTACTTTGACTGATGATCGAACTTGCGTACAATGAAAGTGTAAAAACATATATAAAACTAAAACCTAAAGGCCTCCTTTTATAGATTAAGGAGCCTTGCACAAGAGTCTACGTATCAGCTATTTTAGGTAAAGATAAATATAGAAAATACAATGTCAAACATATCTTTACTAAAAGTACAAAACGTGTAGACTAAGTATTCTATCAGTGCTTGGACTTCTTCTCATCAGCGCTGGGATACTTCTTGTTAACGCTTGATCTGTCAACGCTTGATTTCTTCCTATCAACGTCCAAATAACTCTTGTCAGCGTCTAAGTGTCTTGGCTCATTTTATTCCCAACAAAATGTAAAAGGTTTGGGGTTTAATTTATAGAACTATTTTAGGGGTCTTTTTGAAAAAAAAGTTTTTTTAGCCCCTTAAACGGCTACTTTTTAATTTTTGAAAAAAAAATAATTTGCATTTTAGCCCTTCAAATGGCTACTTTTTGGGCTGCCATTTTCAAAATTTTGCAAAAAAACCCCCTACAAACGGCTAGTTTTTCAAATGAAAAAAAATCGGTTGGCGCTGGCTGGAGGGGATGGCGCCAACGGCTTAACAGCCAGGCCACCAGCCCTTACTCCCCTTGCTCTTATAGATGTTTTATTTATCGAAAAACTCAATTCCTTTTTTTATTTTGCTGTTTTAAAATATGGTTAATTTAAAAACAAAAAATATATTTTATTTAGTCAAACTTTATAAAAATTCGTTTTTATATGTTCTTATATAATCTGAATGTTATTTCAGTGATTTTGAAGATTTATGTATGCAAGAAATAACTCATTCATGGATTAAATGTATAACATTTAATGTTTATTTAATTTGTTTTTATTTTTTTTATGAACTAATTTTTTTTAATTTGGTTTATAAACTAATTTTGTTTAAATCTTAGTTATATTGTAAAAAAATTTGTGATTTTTTTAGATTGTAAAAAATTTAGTTCGTTTGGAGTTCTAATTTGATTTGCTTTGTAAAAATGGTAAAGAAGAGGATTAGTTCATAAGAGGATTATGTGACAATTTGAAATTTTCTACACTTTAAATAATTATAAATTATATTACTTATTAATTAAAAGTTTATTTTTGAGAGATCATCTATATAATAAAAGAATTAAATTATTTAACAATTTTAGTGAAAAGTAAAGGTTATAAAAAATAATTGGACTAATCAAATGGCTTGATCTTGACACATAAATAAAATCAAGTGATGTGATTAGTGGAGATAAGTCAAAATTGAATTTAATTTAGTAAAAATTAAAATTTTTGGTGGAAGATTTTGATGTAAACACACAAAGATATATGTGTCAAATTTGTGAAAATAAAAACTTAAAAAAGGAAGAGATGATTAATAAAACTTTAGTTGTTGAATTTTTTAAAAATTAGATAGACTTAATTGTAAACTTATAATTTTCAATATTTTTAGTAACTTTATAAAATAAATAAAATACTCCCTTAAACTTTGTTAACTTGTGATTCACTATTAACACGGGATACGATCCGGAGGTCGGGGAGGGTGGAAGAGATGTTTAGCCATTGTTAGTGAGAGAAAGAGAGAGAGAGAGAGAGATGCTCTAATATGTGTTTATTAGAGAGAGAAAGGAAAAACAAGTAAATGACACACTTCACCCCCTCCATGGAAGTATGGAGGGGCATATATAGCACGGAACTTGAACTACTTACATATGACAATAATAGTCCTTGCAAGTCCTGGCTATGAAACTATTGTAATTCCGTTAGTCGCGCACATTTTAAGGCTAACAATCTTCCCCCAATGTGGAGACATACGAAATTACTTACAATGTTCCTAACAAATGCTACAACAAAAATATGACAGTGCAAAGTTTGCTTCCAATGCTGAGGATGACGTCGTTGTCTTCAAGT
This sequence comes from Glebionis coronaria, assembly GCA_025667525.1. Taxonomy (NCBI): domain Eukaryota; kingdom Viridiplantae; phylum Streptophyta; class Magnoliopsida; order Asterales; family Asteraceae; genus Glebionis; species Glebionis coronaria. Next base: position 478,346,437 of record CM046874.1, read on the forward strand.
CTTCTAGAAAAACTTATACCCCAGTTTGACTCCTCTTTGTTTTTGCTTGTTGAGGAACCATTGTTACATGTATAAACTGGATTAACTTCCCCAAATTCATACTACATGTCTTGAAAAGCTTTTCTTCATAGACTTCTTTTTAACGAAGCTTTTGAATCAGCTTCCCCCTAAACCAATATCCTTGTCTTGAGCAGAACCTGTAGCTTGAGCAATCTTCTATCTTTGACATTTAAAGTGCACAGTGGAATTTTGTAGAAGAAGGAGCGAACCACACCAAGTAACTGCTACCTTGACATTTTTGGTCTTCGTGATTATGTGTTTGGGGGAACATGCAAGAAATTAGCAACAAATCTTCTCACGCTTGTAGAATACTTCCCCCTGGAAGTTGAACTAAGTACTCCAAAGTACACGTTCTCCCCCCATGATGGTTCCGAACTCTCGGAAGCATCATCTGATGTGTACGGTTAAAATCTCGAGATGTTCTTGTCGAAAGTATGATGGTTACGAACACTCAGAAGCATCATCTGACGTGTACGCTTAGAATCTCGAGATGTTCTTATCAAAAGTATGATGGTTACGAACACTCGGAAGCATCATCTGACGTGTACAGTCAAAATCGTGAGATGTTCTTGTCAAAATTATGGTGGTTAAGAACACTCGGTAGCATCATCTTACAAGTACAATCAGAATCGCGAGATGTTCGTGTCTGAAGCAGAAATCTTTGTTGACATTATCTAGCTCAAGTTGCTCGTGAGAATTGTTTGCTGATCACATCTCTACCCATTTACTCTCTGGCTAAACTTACCAACCTCGTATTCTTTCGGCTATCTGTAGTGATCACTGGTGAAGAAAACATGATATTCCAAACTTGAAACTGAAGTGTAATCCCCCAAATTTGTTACTTAAGCTTGCACTTTTATTGATTGATGAACGGTGCAGAAGAAGAGTTCTAAGTACCTTATACCCCAAACAAGAAAAGTATAAGAAGTACAACACCTCTTGAAATATCCACAACTACTGGTGAGTGTGACACTGAGCACTATAACGTAACTCCTTAAGTGATAGTTATCCATGTCGTCAACCATCCACCCCTTGACATTGGAAACTAGATAGTTCAAGTCTCAATCATAATTTTAACGCTCAAGCAAGTCATCAATCAATAGACTGGGTTTGGAGAAAAAGGGTAGAAAGGGGTGAGAAGGCTCGATGATGAAATAAGTAGACGCCTTCGTGAACTTCCACTTCAACTTCAAATAACAAATAACAAATCCGCTTCATAATCACTTGACATTCTTTGCACGAATAATTGCCGTTTTGACAATTGAGTGAATTAATAAGTGTGAAAAAACTTATCCTTTTACCACTTAATTATAATAATAACCAAGCTAGAACGTGTATTTTATGTCGTAAATGTCGGAATTATACGTGGTTTGTGTTTTTGTTGTGATTTAGGACCAAAATGTGAAAAAGGAAGAAAACACGGTCTTTCACGGCCTTTTATCGAAGAAAAAGACAAAAGACGAAGTCAAAAGATCAAGAGTGCAAAAAGAACGGAAGTCCAAGGCCTATTCTGAAGATTTATCGAAGAAAAAGTCTAAAGACGAAAGCTAAATGAAGTCGAAGAACCAAGTCCAATAAAAGAAGAAAATTATAAGACGAGTTCAATTTATATCGACAAATCCCGAGACAACGTCGAGAAAGACGAAAAATTTAAAAGACGAAAATACGAGAAGAAGAAGAAAGCATCAACACATGTTAATCCTCCTATAAATAGTGAACTTAACCTCATTTTTGAGGTGTTAGCTAAATTGACAACTTAGATCTCCACTTAATTTCATGCACTTTCATATTGTCAATTTACTTTATTGTCTTTAAATTCTTGTCTTTAATTTCAAGTAAATTTTAGTTTTGTTGTTGAATCTTTAATTTAAATCATGTTTTTAATTAATCTCTCATTCTACCTTTCTTGTTTTGCTTAATCTTTATGCTTATTTGCTTATTGTCATGCTTATTTGATTGTTTGTTAAGTTTTTATGTGTTTGATTATGTTAGCTTATTGTTCTTATAGTATTGTGTGCTTTTCTTAATTTTAATTAAGTGTTTTTAAAAGTTATTTTATAAAAAGTTGATTTTAAATATTTTGATTATTTAGTGTTTTTAAAAGTTTTAAAATTTTGGCTTATTAGCTTTTTCTTAAAATTATTTTGGTTAAGTTTTTAGATAAGCGCTTATTTGGTTTTAGCTTATTTTTAGTTTTGCTTATTTTGGTTTCAATTCGGTTTATGTTAAAACCCTAGTTTCCCAAACTAGGTGGAGGATCCAACTTTGTTGATCCCAAACTTAGATCGATTTAGCTTGTGTATACGAGATTAAATTAAGTTAAACACGTAGAGAAACTTTGTTGTATATGTAACAATTCAAGTATTATGCGGAATTAATACTTAAACAAGAACACACAAACAATATAAACCAAACTTTCACTTTGATTGATAAATCGAACTTGCTTACAATAAAAGTGTTAAAACCTATATACACAAACCTAAAGACCTCCTTTTATAGATTAAGGAGCCTTGTACAAAAGTCTACGTATCAGCTATTTTAGGTAAAGATAAATATAAGAAATACATTGTCGATCATATCTTTACTATAAACATACTAGAAACATAATACGTGTAGACTAAGTCTTCTATCAGTGCTTGACTTCTTCTTATCAACGCTTGACTTCTTCCTGTCAACGCTTGTCCTGTCAACGCTTGTCCTGTCAACGCTTGATTTCTCCTTAACAACGTCCAGATTGCTCTTGTCAGCGTCCAAGTGTATTGGCAACATTTTATTCCCAACAATCCTCCCCTAAACTTGATATCTACTCTAGTAATCAAGTTTCTGAATAAAAACTAAGAACTAGGAGGATTCTTACAAATCTTATCAAATTGGAAATAAACATATCTAATCAAATCTTTGGCCACGTCACTTGAGTAGTCTATCTCTAGCTGTGTTGTCATCATTTTCATCAAAACTTCTTTAGACATAGGATACTCAGCATCCACAAGAAGATACTCAGAAAACTTTGTAGAACTTAAATGATACACACCAGCTGCTGAATATAGACGCCATTGAAGTCCACTGATATCATCCTCAAGATCCTTCCAAACTGGATCTTCTTCTTCTGGTGCACACATTCTCTTGAATGTTGACCAAAGCTTTATTCCATTGACTGAAGTAGGTACTTCAGTCTCATACTTGTCCAGCAGTAACCTCCAAAGGTCTGCCAAGTCTTCCCTATCCAAACTTGCAAACAAATACATAAGAGTAGTAAAAGTATGTACCTCTTTCCCATATCTGCCAATCATCCAAAACCCACTTGCATCTTCTTCATGACAAATAATAGGGATTCTAGAATCATGAGGTAATACTTTTACCATATATGAAGCTTCCATGGGTGAGAGCTTAATACTATTTATAATAACAGCTTCACTAGGATTCATTCTATTCAAATTTGAAGGAAACTCAAGTGGAACTCCCTTCTTCAATGGTATTGGAACAATCATAGCCCTTTGAATCTCCATATCCTCTGCAAGTTCTTCTTTCCTTTCATCTGAAAGAAGTCTGATAGTGTTCATCTCTTACACTCTTGCCCAAATAGGATAAGCCTTATACTCTAATTCATCAAAGGATAATTCCTGCAACTTCTGAAAAGTCCAACCTCCTTGATGACATCTAAGCAACATATAATAAAGCTCCATTCTTTCTCTTTTAGACTGTGAAAAAACTTTGCTGGCCTTATACTTAAGAATTACCTGGCAATCCTTTTGAATCCTGAGAAGAATCTCAAATCCCCAAATCTGATCTGATAAAGACATATCTGGATTCTCCATGATCTTATTCTCCCAAGCAAAGTACATCTGGGCAACTTCTGACATATGATAATCTACCTTCATTTTTAACTCCGCAAGTTTCTCCCTTGCCAACACATCACCATATTCAAGTTTTTCTGGTTCTTCAATAATCATGACACTTGAATATGTGCTCTCATCATTACTTCCTTCTTGTTCCTCAGAAGTAACCACAAATGGTGACTTAACAACCTTCTTCCTTTCTTGTTCCATAATTTGTGCAGCCAATATTGAATCAAATTTTACTTGAGCTGCATCCTTGGGAACTCTTATTTCTACCATGATTCCTTTACCCCTATCTAATGTATCAATGATGGGTAAAGATGATGATGGTACCTGTAAAGACACTTCCTTGATGATAGCTGATGACTGGAATACATCAACCATATTTGCAGGTTTATCAACGTCCAAAACCTGTGTGTCAACGCCCAACTTACTCGTATCAGCGCTTGGCTTGCCAGCGTCAAAAATTTGCTTGTCAACGCTCATCTTACCCTTGTCAGCGCTTCTTGTGAACTGCTCCATCATTTCTGTAAAGGACAAATTCAAATTTGTAGGAGTATCCAAAGGGACATCAAAACCTGGTTGCTTCTTCAAATCTGTAAGAGCTTCAGCCACACCCAAAGATTCTCCATCATGTGAGCCTTTGCCACTCAAATCAATTGGCTTTGTATCAGTTTCATGTGAGCCTTTATCACTCAAATTAATTGGCTCAGTAGCAGCTTCCTCCCCTTTGTAAGAATCCTCCCCTAATGAAAGGACTCTTGTCTGCCTTCTCCTAGATTCAGCAGTTTCTAAAACAACAAGCCTCTCCCTCAATTGCTTGAGTTCAAGGCCTTGGGTAGAGACAGTATGTACCAGGTCTGCATTTTGCTTTTGCAAGCTAATGCAGACAGCCGTCAATTCCAACATTGTATATGGATCCAATCTGCCCTCCTCTAGAGTGGGGATTTGACCTCCCAAAATAGAGTCATGGGGCATGGATGAGGTCTTAATGATGTTAGGACTGGCTTGGCCTGCATCTAAGCGAGTACCAATAGTCCTAGCCTCCATATCACCAACCACACTTGTGGTGGTGGTTCTCTCTGCCACATGGCTAGGACCACCAGAGGAGAACACTCCAATGGTCCTTTGGCGTTTTTCCATCCTAAAGTCTGGGGGTGAAGAAGATGATATGGATTGGGTAGTAGTTTGAAGGTTAAGGGGTGTTTCAGCGTTGAAGCCATCAACGCTTGAATTTGTCCTGTCAGCGTTTGAGCCATCAACGCCTGAATTTGGCCTGTCAGCGCCGGATTTGCCTTTGTCAGCGCTTGAAGATTCATGCATGTTTTCACCAACTTGTTTTTCTTGTGGACCATCTTTCTCCATTCCAGCAGCAGCAGCAGCAAATCCATCAGTCCATATAGGAATGGTAACATACTTAAGTATGGGATCTGATTTGACTGCATGTGATCCTTCTTCCTTGTCAACCTGTTTACCTGCAATTTCAACAATAGGTTCTTCCACAACATCTGAATCCTTTTTCACAATGTCTGGATTAGTAACAGGCATATAATTCAAGGTTGTAGATAAAGGTTCTAAATCAAAGAACCAATTTGGTCCACTCTCAGGATCACTAGGTTTACTCTCTAAAAACTTAACATGTACCTTTTCAAGTATACGCTTTTCTTTCTTAATGTAAACCCTATATCCTTTACTCTGCACTGAATAGCCCATGAAATAGCCTTCATCACCTTTGGCACTAAACTTTCCTAAGGCATCACTAGTATCCAGTATCACTACATGACATGCAAAGGGTTTAAGAAAACCAATATTAGGTTTCCTCTTCAAAAATAGCTCATAAGGTGTCTTATTATGGATTTTGTTGATCAATTCTCTATTCTGAACATAGCAGGCTTTATTCAAAGCCTCAGCCCAAAAAGCAATGGGAAAATGAGCATCAACCAACATTGTCCTAGCTGCTTCTATGAGTGTTCAATTCTTCCTTTCAGCCACCCCATTCTGTTGTGGGGTTCTAGCTATGCTAAACTGCCTAGTAATCCCTTTATTGACACAAAAGTCATCTAACAATTTATTTCTAAACTCACCACCATTATCACTTCTAAGTATTTTAACCTCATTCCCAGTCTTTTTCTCAATGTGGGTAATAAAATTAATCAAAACTGTGGCAGTTTCACTTTTTAAAGCAAAAAAGAAAGTCAAAGTAAATATAGAAAAATCATCAGTTATGACAAACCAAAAAGATTTACCATTTAAACATTCAATATTAGTTGGACCAAATAAGTTCATATGCAGCAAGTGAAGTGGTTTAGAACTAGAGTGCACAAGTTTAGACTTAAATGAGACTTTGTGTTGTTTGCCTTTAAGACATGGAACACAATAATGATCATTGTGGAAAGACTTTTCAGGCAAACCATCAACTAAACCATGTCTCACAAGTCTGTTTATGTTCTTAAAGTTTATGTGCCCTAACCTTCTGTGCCATAGATTACTTTCATCAACTGAAGCTTTAGCATATAGACATGACAAATTATTGTTCATCCTAATTCCATTAAGATTCACATTATAAATGTCCTTATGCCTAGGTGTTCTATAATCAATAAACTTTTCATCAGGCATTTTAAAGTCACTGCTTAACACCAAGCAGTCAGTATCAGTAAAAAGAACCTTATTCTTGTTATCACAAACTTGTGATACACTAAACAGATTATAATCAAGTTCTTTTACCAGAAATACGTTTTCAAAACGCAAATTATTGGTGATAAGAGTGCCTTAGCCAGAAATTGTACCATATCTTCCTCCAAAGTACACTTTGTCACCATCTTTAATGGGGGTAAAGTTAGTCAAATAATCTTCTTTCCTCGTCATGTGCCTAGAGCATCCAATATCCCAGTATCCATAATCATTTACCTACTTTTTAATGCCCTACACATAAAGAAAACAAATTAGTTTTCTTTGGGAACCCAAGCTTGAGCAGACTTGGATTCATTTGGTTGTTCAACAAGAACAGATTTAGTCCTTATAACAACCCCTTGTTCATCCCTTTGAGGATTTAATACCCAGTTGACCCCAATTGGTTTAGTTATGACCTTTGAAATATAATGAAATCAGTTACAGGTCATAGAAATCCCATCAGCATTAGGGTTTTGGTCTTGTTTGGGTCTCCATGTCAAACTAGATGAAGCTTTAGACCCCTTACCCTTAGGCTGCAAGTACTTGTTATTACCTGGTCTAACAGCGTTGGAAACATTCCTGTCAGCGTTAAAGTTGTTCTTGTCAGCGCTAAAGTTGTTCTTATCAGCGCCAAAATTAGGGTTTGCTACAAGAACCCATTGTCTGTTAGACAATGTATTGGTCTTTTGAAAAGGCCTTTGTCCATGAGTATTAGACCCTTTAGTAAAGAATGGAGCTGGTCTAGTAACTTGTGGACTTTGTTAGACAAAAGGTCTAGGTTTGACCATGGTTGACTTACTGTCAGCGTTGACTTTTAAAGCATTGACACATTTATAAGCCAAATGAGAAAAGCTTCCACATATATAACAAGCTTTTCTAGACATAACCCTAGGTCTAGATGAAAAGAACCCTGTCCCATTAACACTAGCTTGGCTTTTTGGTGACCTAGGTTTTCTATACATTTCTGCATACTTAGCACTAGGTTTTCTATTACTAGATGAGCCAAGGTCAACAGGTTTTCGAATAGAAGGGTTGGTCACAATTATGGGTGTAGAATCATTTGGACTCTCAATAAGCATTCCACCCTTAACAAACAATGTAGGATTGGCTTTATTCCATTGTTCTAGGTCAGTCACTTTCTGCTTATACTCCTCTACTGGAGTAAGAACTATTGGTGGATGAATGAATTCCTTTTCTTGGAGTTCTGGTATACCAGTCCAAGATAAATCCTTTCTCAGGACACCATGAAAGTTTCCAGTAGGTGGTGGAACATCAGCATACTCTTTCATCCCAATCCCAGTCATATCCCTAGAGTCTCTTTGCTCACTTACACATTTTTCTAGGGTTTGAGAAGCTTTATCAAACTTTTGAATTTTAAGCCCTACATTCTCTTTGTTTTTAATGGCCTCATCTAACTTAGCTTGTATGACTCCTTTGGATCTCTTCAGAATGTCCCTAAGGTCAACACTAACTTTGAGGTCATGAGACAAAACATTAACTTGATCTTTTAAGTCAAGCTCCATTTCTTATATTCTGCTACAGTCTTTTCAGTTTGAACAAGTGCCATTTGATAATTAGATAGCTTTCATTTTTCATCAAAAACATCTGATTTTAACTTTAATATTTCTTTGTTAAGCTTTTGAGTGTTTAAACGACAACCTTTACTACATAAAGCATCATTATATACCTTATTATCTGATGAAGATGAAGAATGAGCCATGAGAGCAAAGTGAACATGCTCTTCTTCTTCCTTCTCTGCAATCAATGCCTTGTTCTCTTCCACATCCTTTGCCATAAAGCTCCAGTCCCATCCAACACCATCAATGTCTTGCATGGCAACCACAACCTTTTTGTCTTCAACCTTGATGATTTGGCTTGAAGGCTTTCTAGCATCAGATCTTCTTGGAGATTTTCATTCCTGATACAAAGATTTTCAATGGGGTTCAATTTAATTCTCGGTATCTTCTCGAATCGATCACGGTTCAAAGTGGAATAGTTGTTCTTGGTTACTAAAAAGGGGATTTGTTTTCTAATCTACTAAAAAGATTTAAATGCGTGAAGTAAATAAAGATTCAAACCAAAAAAACAGTTAATAAAATAAAACAATTAAACAATAAATAAAAAACAGTAGAATAACCTTACTGAAAAATTGCTTGATTCGGAATGTATGCTTGATCCGGAATATACTAAACAGAAACCTTCATTCGGAACATTTGGAATAAAGCTTCATTCGGAACATTAATCTTCATTTGGAACTTCTAACTAAAAACCTTTCATTCGGAATATATAAAAACACTGATTCGGAACACACTGATTCGGAAAATATTAAAAACCTTTATTCGGAACTTTTAAAACTAATTCGGAACATTGTCTTGATTCAGAAAATTTACTAAAAAACTTCATTCGGAACTTTTTTTTAAAACTTTGATTCGGAACAATTTAAAAATCCTTCATTCGGAACTTTCAAAAATAAACTTGGTTCGGAACTTTTAACAATAAACTGATTCGGAAATTTTTAAAAATAAACTTGATTCGAAACTTAAAAAAAACACTCATTCGGAACTTTAAAAATAACACTCATTCGGAACTTTTCAAAAATAACACTCATTCGGAACTTTAAAAAAGCACTCATTCGAAACTTTTCAAAAACACACTCATTCGGAACTTTTCAAAAACACTCATTCGGAACTTTTCAAAAAACACTCATTCGGAACTTTTGCTATTGATTCGGAATCTGGGGAGGGATGGAGACGAAGAACAGGGAAACTAATAAGGCACGATTTTTACCAAAATCAACCAAGTTTTTAACCAAAAATTTAACCACAATAACTATTATTCATCTACTAATCATAAACATCAAATCAAAACAATAAAAACACAAAACCCACTTACTTTTATGGATTAAAATCAACCAAATAAGAACTTGAGACTTTAAATCAAAAAGATGAAGATGAACAAGATTAAATGGAAGATTGTATTGATTGATTAAGGTAAAGTAAACAAAAGAGAAGATTAAAACTTACAAGATTTAAGGATTCAAGAAAAGAAAAAATCACCAAACTCCTTAAGGGAGTTGGTGTTCTTCCTACGAAACAGGAAAGAAATAATAACAAAAATAAAGAATAGCTCAAAATATGTGAAGGGATCTCTTTATATAGGCCTTGTCTTTGGTTGGTGAGTGGGCTTTCTCCCGTTCTTTTTGTCTTCTCGTCTTTTTATAAAAGTTGACGTTTTTTATTTCGATTCGGGATATGTCGACGAATAAATTCAACTCGTCTTTTAATTCCTTCATTTAATAGACTTGAGTTCTTTCGACATATGTAAATCTTCCATCTTTGGTCCTTTTCTTCGATAAATCTTCAAATAGGCCCATTGACTTCAAATCTTTTGCATCTCTTGGACAATAGACTTTGTCTTGAGTCTTTTTCTTTGATAAAACCCGTGGAATCCCATGTTTTCTTCAATATTTATCCGGTTGGCTCTGAAAACACAACAAACACACAAACCACGCATAATTCCAAACAAATGACATTAAATAAGCATTTTGGTCTTGTTTTAGCAAGAAATAAGTGGTAAAAGGATGGGTGTTTTCACACCTATCAAATCCCCTACACTTAACCATTGCCATGCCCTCATGCAATGCTTAGTGATAAAGCAAGTTTACACTTTTCTCATAATTAATCAACCTTGGCCTTATTAAATACTACTAAACAAAAATTAAAGTTCTAAGAGAAATTAAAACTTTAAAGGAAACAAAAGGATAGAAAACCATTTTCACTAGAAAATAGCTACATGGAAATAACTTTCAAGAGATCAAGGACTTACATTAGGGCTTTGGTGCTGCGAAGATTTATCACCCTCAAGTTTCACGTTCCCCAAACTAAGCTTAAAAATGAGATCATTGTTATTATAAGTTAGCAAATCAAACACTTACACACATGGCTTAATTATATGCTTAAACTCCCTTATTCCTAGGTGTATCTATTATATTTTATTGTGTCTTAGAATGATCATGAAGATGCATTTTTGGACTTATTTCGATAGTTTATTTAGGCTGAAAGCAAAGTAGGACGATTTGATTAATAGTTAGCTAAAGGACAAAATCTCTTAAAACTGATTCCCGGGATATCAAAAAGTTCATATCTTGGCATAACTCGCTTCACGATTTGAGACCTTTCTCGGGCCGATATTTGGCATGTACTTCATACTTCATATCTTCGAGAGACGTTCTTGAGATAATGGTCTTTTCTTCGTTAATAGAGTTTCTTCACTTGGAGACTTTTGAGGGATACTCCAACTTTGTTGACCACGACTTCATCATTATTTCTTCAATCGTTATTTGGGATTTTGAGATACAACGATCCGCCTCCTTTTCGGACTTGGATCTATTTATCCTCATACCTTGTTAGGGTCTTTTCGGATAGACTTCTCCATGATCTTTATGGGAGTTGATTGCTTTTCGTCGTGAGTCTTGATCCTTCATATTGATTTTGGGAATAATGCTTTTCACATCACCTTGGATCTTTAGTAATAAAATGGAATCCTCATGCCTTGTTAGGGCCTTTTTGGACTCGCCAATCTTCGCGCCCCGCTTCATAAGTTATGCCTTGGCTATGAACTCTTATCATTACCGAGCAACTTTTAAACGATCTTGGGCTAGAAGCTAAGTTATTCAATAAAATCGTACGACCTTACTTATTGTAGATAAATTATTAGCAAGTGATGGGAGAATAGGCAAATAATCACACCAAGTGAGCTTGTGTAAGAATACCGACTTATAATTGAATCTATCATTTCTCGTTCTCCATAATTTAAAATCTCAAGTAATGAGACTCGTGGATGCTTAGCCTAATAAACCAATTAACGTCTACATGGTTAAGGATACTTGCTAGAATAAACTTGGATAAGTCTATTCGGGTTGAGTCAAAATAATCGCAACGGGCCTAATATATCAAAGACTTCAAAACTAGCTACACCACTTTATTAATATTTTTGACTTTATTGTGGGATATATACATGTTCCATAGTTGGACGTGAGTCATGTGTCTTAACTCGTGTCTTAGGACTATAAGCATGACATATGTCTTGACTGGTGTCTTGACATGTGTCTTCAGAAAGTATACGTGAGACATGTGTCTTGACTGATGTCTTGACATGTGTCTTCAGAAAGTATACGTGAGACATGTGTCTTGACTGATGTCTTGACATGTGTCTCGAGACGTAAAACAATAGAACTATAATATTAGGTTATTATGCCAGACTTGGCGGATAGGTTGGACTACTGATCCTTTGTATGTCTGATCATGTCATGAAAGCAACGATAAAAATTTAAAAATTACGACTATATGGCCAAAGTTAATTAAAAATTTGAAAAATGCTGAAAAAGATAATTTTCCGGTTAAATGAAGGCATTTTAATGGAAAAGTCCACTTAAAACTTCGATAAAAGTCTCCCATACACTTAATATAAACATTGTCCTCAATGTTTAAGCATGTGAGAAAAGTCTCCCCTACACTTATGACATTGTGAACGTTGGCTAAATCAAGTTAAGGGAAAGACGACTAAAGTGATCAATTTCAAATGCGAGTATGAAGAAAAATGAATCACAATAGTTAAGAGATAGAACCGGATTACGGATAACAGGGAGCACGGTTCTTCAAAGGTTCCAAAAGTGCATTCATCCCTGTAATCACATCACCACACAAACACAAACAACCTATATAGGCCCCCTACACTTAGGAGGTAAAACGGAAAAGGATAGATACTCGGGCTGTGTGACAACCCTAGGTTTTGGATTTGTCATTTGGTCTTACTTTTAAGTTATTTTATGGTTGCTTACTTGAATTGTGTGTTTGCGTGTTTATTTTGTGTGAACGAGGTTGGTGTGGTTATCATTTATGAGTATAGAAGTACTCATAAGTAAATCGAGGAACGGTTATTTCATTTTCTTGAGCTCACAATTAGTGACTATGAAATGAAATGGTGATATTTTGGTGTTTACGTATACGTATAAGTATTATCGTAATAGTATATTTTTTTGGATTTACGGTTTAGCATTTAGAGTTCTCGGGTGAGGTAATTATCCATATGAATATTTTTCGGGGTGTTTTTAAGTCATTTAGGACTTAGTTATAAAGTTTATTTCAAAATTTGAGATTTTTTTTAAAAGTGTATATTTTACGTCTTTTACGGTAATGGCGTAAAAACTGACTAGTTTTACGGTTTTGAGGTTTTGGAGGCTTTAGGAGCTGAAATGAATTAAGGAAAATTAAGGTAATATTATTAATACATATATTAATAATAAAAAGGAGAAAAAACGAATTTTAAGGGTGCATAGTCGGTTTTGGACGTAGAAAAGAAGGGAAAAAGGGAAAAAGAGGGAAAAAAGGAAAGTGGGCTTATTTTTGGATTAGGATTTTATGTACACCCTATATATTGTTTTTAATCACAATCAAAATTCACTATTATTCTCTGGATATTAAAAAAATTCGTGGGTTTTCATGAGGGGTTTTAAGGTTCTTCATAATTTTGGGGGTTTTCATAAATCAAAGGTAAACCTTCATAACCCTTTTTAATTTAATTGTTTTTATGTTTTTATAATCATCTTATGATGGATTTAGGTTAGGGTTTAATTTAAGAAAATTAAATTAATGTTATATTAATGGTGTTATAATGATTACATAAATTAGAGCTTGTAATTAGAGGGATTAGGGTTAATTAATGAGGTTGATTTTGTTAAACCCGTTTTTAAAAACTGGGCAGAATTTTGAGTCAATTGTTTTCATCATATCGGGAGTTCTATAAACTCTTATTTTACGATCCAAGTACCCCTGGAAAGATATTTGAAGTGTCTTTCCAATGCAAGAAACGATAACTAAATTGGAGCTAGGGAAGTGGGACAAAAACAGATTACAACAGTCGGAGGTCAAAACAGTTTTGAATTCAGCCTGTTTTCTTTTTAAGTTTTGGGTTGTTTGGGGTACTTAGGGTTGCATTGGGATCTTCTCACGAACGTGAGAGATGGTTTATATATTGTAGTAAGTATCTGCACTTGGGCTAAGGTTGTGGTTTAGGGTAAGACCCCTTAACGGTAACAAACTTTTAGTACGTTTAAAATCAGGAAATCTGGAATGACAAAAGTAGATATATGTACATCGGGGCCTTAACAGTAGTTTTAAGGTTAGGGCAAGTGGGAGATGTTAGACAACATACGTACGAGTATGAATATTCCTTTTACAGAAACCATGGGTATGTTTAAGTGGACTTTTGACTTAAAGTTTTGAGACTTAAAAACTGGGACTGATTTGTGTAAAATATGAACGGGATAGTTATTAAACTTAATCAAGTTAAGGACTTGTTAGGGAAGGTTAATGGGATGGTTAGAGCTTATCAATGAGGTTTTTATATGGGAATAGACTAGATGTCCATCATAGGTTGATGAGCCATCTTAGTGATAGGTTCGTGTATTGATTTCGAGTTTTTGGTTTGTTAGCTTGTTGCTAGTGCGAGGACTTGTGAAGAAGCTATCAGGTGAGTTTCATAGTCCCATGCTTACTATTGATTTTGACTTCCAGATGGGATGGAAGAGACACGGTGTTGAATTATTTTCTAAATTAATGCTGTGAATGTTTAAGGTTTGAGATGGACTTGTGTGTACATTTATGTGATTAACTGCTATGTGATTCTTGTTTGTGTGTGATCTGGATTGGAAAGGTACATACGTGTATGGGCGCCTATGGGACCTATGGTTAATGGTAAGGCGTGATGCCTTGGAAATTGTGATTGTTGGTAAGGCGTGATGCCTTGGAAATTGTGATTGTTGGTAAGGCGTGATGCCTTGGAAATTATGATTGTTGGTAAGGCGTGATGCCTTGGAAATTGTGATTGTTGGTAAGGCGTGATGCCTTGGAAATTGTGATTGTTGGTAAGGTGTGATGCCTTGGAATTGTAATGATTGATTGAACTTGAATGCTAGTTGTTAGTACATGATTGTAGCGCATTGTCCATATGTTTATTAGTTTATGGTATTCACAGCTTATGACTTGTCTTGTGTCGGAGTCTAAACCTATGACTCTCACCAACTTTATGTTGACGTGTTTTAGTGTCTCTTTCAGGTGATACTATGGTTAAGCATGAGAACTTAAGTGGCTAGGACTTGGAAAGAGTAGGAATGCATATAGAAGGATATCCCCGTTTCCTTCTTAGTTTTATATGTTTGTTCGTTTTAATAAGTGATACTATGGCACACATATGATTGTTTTGGTATGATATTTGTTGTCTTGGGTAAGAAGTAGGATTGTTACTTACTTACCTAGACCCCTTGCATTTGTTGAGATATTGTCATGACCTTCGTGTCACCATTTTTACGACATTTCTTATTTCATATAGTTATCTCTATAGACACGCCATGTTGTGATGATATCCATACGTCGCGCCCTATGTTCCGCCATGGTGGGGTGTGACAGAATGGTATCAGAGCCAATGGTTATAGAGAATTAGGTTGCCTAGTCGTGTAGCCTAGTCTATAGCTTAAGGGTCCCTGCATATAGGCGTCATAGGAGTATGTGTGCATTTTATTGTAATTGATGTGTTTGATTATTATTTTCGCAGTATTTGTTAGGTTATGAACTACTATGGTTCATACTTAACTACATGTTATTTTCTTTACGAGTTTTGAATAGTGCGGGTTGAACTATAGTCGTATACGTTCGTCATTGTTGGATTCCGTTTAATTACGTTTTCATGTTCTTTATACATTTTGAATTTTGTCTACGGTGGTTTAGCTGGATTACGAGTTTATATGTTTCATGCATTGGCTACGTTATTTTAATACGTGGATTTTGGATCTTACTTTATGTTGTGGTTATGTGCTTATATGAGTTGTAGGATCTATGTGCTTATTTGAGTTGGTAGACTGATGTGTTATGTGTAGTATAAATTCTTATAAGTGTCATCATAGGAGGGAGTGCATTAGTGAAAGAGGACTGGTATAAGTATGGTGGCCAACATAGTTATACAAGTATCACAACATTAATGGATTTCTGAGTATGGTTGCATGGAAGAGGGTTAATACATGATTGTATAGTATACGTTGGATGGATTTGAGTGTATGTACGCGTATGCCTATATATGTATATATCCCTTCTACTTATCGGTTGTATTCTTAGGATGGTTATCTAGCTCTTTTCTCTTTGGGATGTTCAACTTCTGTAGTAGCGCATTTATCGAGTTCTCATTTCACGTGGTTTTTTGTACGGCACTTTTGGTGTAGAAGCTATTAGGAGGGTGAAGATTTATTTTGGAATAACGATATCTTTTGTTTTGAGTCTTACATGGTAAAAAAATGGAACTTGCAAATAGTAAAAAAAAATTAGTTGTTGGTACTCCATAAAATGAGGGTAAAGTGTCGAAAACGTGTTTGAAATAAAGTGGAATATAATTTTTTTTTTTTTACATTTAAGCATGGCTTGTTTATTTTAAAATATTTTGGTTTTGATCACCTAAAGTTATTGTTCTTTAGTTAGAATTTTTTTTTTATTAAATTAAATATGTTAAAGTCATGTATTTAATCATATGATGGGTGAGAGTTTTAATTTTCTGGAATTAAAATAAATTAGGGTTTAAAATCGTTTTTTGGGTATAAATCGGAGTAGGCAGAAAATGTCGCTAAACTGTCAAAATTCGTCGTTAAACTGTCAGAAACTGTTGGTAATGTCTTGGCAGATTTTAGGTAAAATCGTTTTGGTCATAACTTATTCGTTTTTAAAGCTTTTTGAGTGATTCAAAAGCCTAAAATTATGTAATCGGAACGTACTTTTCGAATATTCAGAAAGTTTGGTAATTAGAAGTCAGTAGCTTGGTCGAATTAATTGTGCAAGTGTCGAGTTCAAGGTTAATTTTCGGACAACATTGATTAAACTTGTGTTTTGGGTATTTTGTGGTAATGAACACTTGGAGGGTTAACATAGAGATGAGTTGGGATGGAATGTGAGAGTTCTTTAGACTTTAGAATACGTGGTTATATTTGATGAGTTTTGATTTATGGTATTTATGAGTAAGACTGAAATCGGGGTGGCAGTTTTAAACCCGTCGAGTTATGTGATGGCTCCTAACTTGGTTTCAAGACAGTTCTTGTTTGATGAGTTGCGAGATTTAGTTAGGTTGGTTACATAACTTTATGGTTTTAATAAGTTTCCTCGCGGACGGTTAAGGCTCATGTCTTGTTGGTTGAGATTATTTTAGTATAAACTGAGTTCACGTTTGAACGTGGAGGTTTTATCAGGGATATGTATCCTCGTTTGTTTGCTGAGAATAAGTTGGAGTTTTGGAGTAAATCTCGGGACGAGATTTATATTAGGAGGGAGTGATGTGACAACCCTAGGTTTTGGATTTGTCACTTGGTCTTACTTTTAAGTTATTTTATGTGTGCTTACTTGAATTGTGTGTTTACGTGTTTATTTTGTGTGAACGAGGTTGGTGTGGTTATCATTTATGAGTATAGAAGTACTCATAAGTAAATCGAGGAACGGTTATTTCATGTTCTTGAGCTCACAATTAGTGACTATGAAATGAAATGGTGATATTTTGGTGTTTACATATACGTATAAGTATTATCGTAATAGTGTATTTTTTAGGATTTACGGTTTAGCATTTAGAGGTCTCGGGTGAGGTAATTATCCATATGAATATTTTTCGGGATGGTTTTAAGTCATTTAGGACTTAGTTATAAAGTTTATTTCAAAATTTGAGATTTTTTTTAAAAGTGTATATTTTACGTCTTTTACGGTAATGGCGTAAAAACTGACTAGTTTTACGGTTTTGAGGTTTTGGAGGCTTTAGGAGCTGAAATAAATTAAGGAAAATTAAGGTAATATTATTAATAAATATATTAACAATAAAAAGGAAAAAAAACGAATTTTAAGGGTGCATAGTCGGTTTTGGACGCAGAAAAGAAGGGAAAAAGGGAAAAAGAGGGAAAAAAGGAAAGTGGGCTTATTTTTGGATTAGGATTTTATGTACAGCCTATTTATTGTTTTTAATCACAATCAAAATTCACTATTATTCTCTGGAGATTAAAAAAATTCATGGGTTTTCATGAGGGTTTTTAGGGTTCTTCATAATTTTGGGGGTTTTCATAAATCAAAGGTAAACCTTCATAACCCTTTTTAATTTAATTGTTTTTATGTTTTTATAATCATCTTATGATGGATTTAGGTTAGGGTTTAATTTAAGAACATTAAATTAATGTTATATTAATGGTGTTATATTGATTACATAAATTAGGGCTTGTAATTAGAGGGATTAGGGTTAATTAATGAGGTTGATTTTGTTAAACCCGTTTTTAAAAACTGGGCAGAATTTTGAGTCAACTGTTTTGATCATATCGGGAGTTCTATAAACTCTTATTTTACGATCCAAGTACCCCTGGAAAGATATTTGAAGTGGATTTCCAATGCAAGAAACGAGAACTAAATTGGAGGTGGGAAGTGGGTCAAAAACAGGTTACAACAGTCGGAGGTCAAAACAGTTTTGAATTCAGCCTGTTTTCTTTTTAAGTTTTGGGTTGTTTGGGGTACTTAGGTTTGCATTGGGATCTTCTCACGAACATGAGAGATGGTTTATATATAAAGTATCTGCACTTGGGCTAAGGTTGTGGTTTAGGGTAAGACCCCTTAATGGTAACAAACTTTTAGTACGTTTAAAATCAGGAAATCTGGAATGACAAAGTAGATATATGTATATCGGGGCCTTAACAATAGCTTTAAGGTTAGGGAAAGTGGGAGGTGTTAGCCAACATACGTAAGGGTATGAATATTCCTTTTACAGAAACCATGAGTATGTTTAAGTAGACTTTTGACTTAATGTTTTGAGACTTAAAAACTGGGACTGATTTGTGTAAAATATGAACGGGATAGTTATTAAACTTAATCAAGTTAAGGACTTGTTAGGGAAGGTTAATGGGATGGTTAGAGCTTATCAATGAGGTTTTTATATGGGAATAGACTAGATGTCCATCATAGGTTGATGAGCCATCTTAGTGATAGGTTTGTGTATTGATTTCATGTTTTTGGTTTGTTAGCTTGTTGCTAGTGCGAGGACTTGTGAAGAAGCTATCAGGTGAGTTTCATAGTCCCATGTTTACTATTGATTTTGACTTCCAGAAGGGATGGAAGAGACACTGTGTTGAATTATTTTCTAAATTAATGCTGTGAATGTTTAAGGTTTGAGATGGACTTGTGTGTACATTTATGTGATTAACTGCTATGTGATTCTTGTTTGTGTGTGATCTGGATTGGAAAGGTACATAGGTGTATGGGCGCCTATGGGACATATGGTTAATGGTAAGGCGTGATGCCTTGGAAGGTAAGGCGTGATGCCTTGGAAATTGTGATTGTTGGTAAGGCGTGATGCCTTGGAAATTGTGATTGTTGGTAAGGCGTGATGCCTTGGAAATTGTGATTGTTGGTAAGGTTAGATGCCTTGGAAATTGTGATTGTTGGTAAGGCGTGATGCCTTGGAAATTGTGATTGTTGGTAAGGCGTGATGCCTTGGAAATTATGATTGTTGGTAAGGCGTGATGCCTTGGAAATTATGATTGTTGGTAAGGCGTGATTCCTTGGAAATTGTGAATGTTGGTAATGCGTGATGACTTGGAAATTGTGATTGTTGGTAAGGCGTGATGCCTTGGAATTGTAATGATTGATTGAACTTGAATGCTAGTTGTTAGTACATGATTGTAGCGCATTGTCCATATGTTTATTGGTTTATGGTATTCACAGCTTATGACTTGTCTTGTGTTGGAGTCTAAACCTATGACTCTCACCAACTTTATGTTGACGTGTTTTAGTGTCTCTTTCAGGTGATACTATGGTTAAGCATGAGAACTTAAGTGGATAGCACTTGGAGAGAGTAGGAATGCATATAGAAGGATATCCCCGTTTCCTTCTTAGTTTTATTTGTTTGTTCGTTTTAATAAGTGATACTGTGGCACACATATGATTGTTTTGGTATGATATTTGTTGTCTTGGGTAAGAAGTAGGACTGTTACTTACTTACCTAGACCCCTTGCATTTGTTGAGATATTGTCATGACCTTCGTGTCACCATTTTTACGACATTTCTTATTTCATATAGTTATCTCTATAGACCCGCCATGTTGTGATGATATCCATACGTCGCGCCCCATGTTCCGCCATGGTGGGGTGTGACAGGCTGCCTCCCGAGGAGCGCTTGTTTTTGATAACCGAGTCACGAGCCTGACTCGACCCAAAAATAGTTCATGGGAAACATGGTGAGGGATGGAATCATCTCATGAGAGATGTCCTCACCAAAGTACAACTTCACTCGTTGGCCATTCACCTTAAAATTAGGTCCATTACGTTGAGCGAGCTCGAGAGTACCATATGGAAAAATTTGGGCAATGGTGAATGGGCCGGACCAACGATATTTCAGCTTGCCCGAGAAGATTTTCAACCGAGATTTGAAGAGTCGTGAATGAGCTTAGTCTTTTCCTTATAGATCAAAGAATTTTCATAAGCCTCATTCCGGAGTTCATTAAGCTCATTGAGTTGGATCTTGCGTAGGTCACCGGCTTTGTTGATATCGAAGTTAGCCCACTTCAAGGCCCAGTAAGCCTTGTGCTCCAACTCAATGGGGAGGTGGCATGCTTTCCCGTACACGAGTCGATATGGTGTACAACCAATCGGAGTCTTGTAAGCGGTACGAAAAGCCCACAGAGCATCATCAAGTTTATCGGCCCATGAGGCACGATGCTCTCCCACGGTTCGTTCAAGAATTCGCTTTAACCCTCGGTTAGATATTTCAGCCTGGCCATTAGTTTGTCGGTGGTATGCGGTGGAAAGGCGATGATTGACACCATACTTAGCCATGACTCTTGCGAATTGATCATTGCAAAAATGAGTCCCGCGATCACTAATAATGGCACGAGGCACACCGAATCTAGCGAACAGCGATTTCAAAAAGTTACAAACCACCCTTGCGTCATTAGTGGGTAAAGCTTTGGCTTCAACCCATTTAGAAACGTATTCAACGGCTACAAGGATGTATTTGTTTCCTTTAGATGAAGGGAATGGCCCCATAAAGTCGATACCCCATACATCAAAGATTTCACATTCTTGTATGAATTTTTGAGGGATCTCATCTTTATGTGTGATCTTGCCTTGTTTTTGGCAAGCATCACAATGTTTAACCATCTCGTGAGCATCACGATAAATGGTGGGCCAATAAAATCCCGAGTCAAACACTTTTTTGCGGTGTAGTTGGGACCAAAGTGACCACCGGTGGGTCCTTTGTGGCAAGCTTCGAGAATGTCTAGAGCTGCCGGTCCATCAACACATCAGCGAATAATCAAATCAGCGCATTTTTTGAAGAGATACGGGTCATCCCAAAAGTAAGTCTTAATGTCTTCGAAGAACTTTTTCTTTTGCTGGGATGTTAACCCGTCAATGAGAATTCCACTCGCCAAGTAGTTTGCAATGTCCGCAAACCACGGGGCTTCATCATTATTCGAGTTGATAGACATTAAGGTCTCAAGGGGAAAAGAGTCATTGATCTCTTTGTTCAGATGATCCCCTTGATAAGGATCCTCAAGTCTACTGAGATGATCCGCGACTAGGTTTTCAGCTCCCTTCTTATCATAAATTTCGATTTTAAATTCTTGAAGTAGCAAAACCCAGCGAAGAAGTCTTGGTTTAGAATCTTGTTTAGTTAACAAGTACTTCAACGCGGAATGATCGGTATACACGATGGTGGTAGAAAGGACAAGATAGGGGCGGAACTTTTCAAAGGCATAGACAACAGCTAAAAGCTCTTTTTCGGTTGTCGTGTAATGCAATTGAGCCCCTGTCATTGTCTTGCTAGCAAAATGGATTGGTTGGAAGTGTTTATTCACTCTTTGTCCCAAAACCGCTCTAATAGCAAAGTCGCTAGCATCGCACATCAACTCGAAAGGCAGCTCCCAATTAGGGGTAACCAAGACCGGTGCCTTAGTTATCTTATCCTTAAGAAGGTTGAAGGCTTCAATACACTCTTTGGAAAAGATAAAAGGAGTATCTTTTTCCAAGAGGTGGGTCATCGGGTGAGCGATTTTATAAAAATCTTTGATGAATCGACGGTAGAAGCCCGCATGACCAAGGAAACTTCTCACACCCTTCACGGTTGAAGGTGGAGGCAATTTAGCAATAACATCGACTTTAGCACGGTCAACTTCAAGACCGGCTTTGGAGATTTTGTGTCCTAGCACGATGCCCTCTTTTACCATGAAATGGCATTTTTCCCAATTAAGAACAAGGCGAGTGTCTTCACACCGCTTAAGCATACGTTCTAAATTGGCAAGGCAACCAGAGAAAGAATCGCCATAAACCGAGAAATCATCCATGAAGACTTCCATAGTTTCTTCAACCATGTCATGAAAGATAGCCATCATACACCTTTGGAACGTCCCAGGAGCATTGCATAAACCGAAAGGCATGCGTTTGTAAGCAAATGTTCCGTAGGGACAAGTGAATGTGGTTTTCTCTTGGTCTTTGGGATCGATGGGAATTTGAAAATACCCGGAGAAACCGTCTAAGAAGCAGTAATAGTCATTACCCGCTAGACGCTCGAGCATTTGATCCATGAAAGGAAGAGGAAAGTGATCTTTTCTCGTGGAATCATTGAGTTTGCGATAGACGATACAAACTCTCCACCCAGTAACGAGGCGAGTAGGAATCAACTCGTTGTGTTCATTGGGAACAACGGTTATTCCGCCCTTCTTGGGCACTGATACGAGCGTTTTTGTATGGGGTTCAGATTTATCTCGGTATCCTCTCGAATTGATTACAGCTTAAAGTGGAATAGTTGTTCTTGGTTACTAAAAATGGGAGTGGTTTTCTAATCTACTAAAGGTTTAAATGCACTAAGATGTAAACTTAAATTAAAAGAAATTAATTTAATAACAATTAATAAAACTTGAATTAAAATATAAATATAAAATAAGGAAACAGTAAATGACACTTAACTTTGATACAATATGCTTAAAAAGAATATTGATTCGGAAGTTGTCCTTGGTCCGGAACTTTACTCGGAACTTTGTTCGGAAGTTTGGTTCGGAACTTCGTTCGGAAGTTTGGTTCGGAACTTCGTTCGGAACTTAGCTCGGAACTTCGTTCGGAAGTTTGGTCCGGAACTTTACTCGGAACTTTGTTCGGAAGTTTGGTTCGGAACTTCGTTCGGAACTTAGCTCGGAACTTCGTTCGGAAGTTTGGTCCGGAACTTTACTCGGAACTTGTTCGGAAGTTTGGTTCAGAACTTAGCTCGGAACTTCGTTCGGAAGTTTGGTTCGGAACCTGGGAAAAACTCAAGAACAGAAAGGAGACAGGGAAACAGGGGAACGCAATCTCAAACCAAAATCAACCAAGTTTTTCACCAAAACTTAAACAAATCTAATCCCTAATCATCTACTAACCGTAAACGTCAAATCCCATCAATAAAAACATAAAACCCAATAACTTTTAAAGATCAAATCAACCAAATAAGAACTTTAACTTTGAATAAAAAAGATGAAGATGAACAAGATGAAATGGAAGGATTAAATTGATAGAATAAGGTTTAAACAATCAAAAGACAAAGGTTAAACTACAAAATTTGGGAAAAACAAAAATCTAAATCACCAAACACCCTAGTGGTGTTGGTGATGACTACGAACAGAAAAGAGAGAAAAGAGAAGTAACAACCGAATGAAAAGTGTGAAGGGAAGTCTTTATATAGGTCTTCCTTTTGGTTGGTGAGTGGGCTTTCTCCCTATCTTCTTGTTTTCTTGTCTTTTTAGAAAAGTTGACGTTTTCGATTCTGATTCGGGATTTGTCGACGATTAAATTCAACTCGTCTTTTAATTTCTTCGTTTAATAGACTTGAGTTTCTTCGACTTATGTAAATCTTCCATCTTTGGTCCTTTTCTTCGATAAATCTTCAAATAGGCCTAGTGACTTCAAATCTTTTGCATCTCTTGGACAATAGACTTCGTCTTGAGTCTTTTTCTTCCATAAAACCCGTGCAATCCCATGTTTTCTCCATTATCCATCCGGTTGGCTCTGAAAACACAATAAACGCAAAAACCACGCATAATTCCAAACAAATGATATTAAATACGTGTTTTGGTCCTTTTTTAGTAAGAAATAAGTGGTAAAAGGATGGGTGTTTACACACCTATCAAATCCCCTACACTTAACCATTGCCATGCCCTCATGCAATGCTTAGTGATAAAGCAAATTTA
This sequence comes from Glebionis coronaria, assembly GCA_025667525.1. Classification (NCBI taxonomy): domain Eukaryota; kingdom Viridiplantae; phylum Streptophyta; class Magnoliopsida; order Asterales; family Asteraceae; genus Glebionis; species Glebionis coronaria. The sequence goes on from CM046874.1 coordinate 478,370,274, forward strand.
CACTTTTCTCATAATCAATCAACCTTGGCCTTATTAAAATACTATTAAACAAAAATTAAAGTACTAAGAGAAATTAAAATCTTTAAAGTAAACAAAAGGATAGAAAACCATTTTCACTTGAAAATAGCTATATGGAAATAACTTGCAAAGAGATCAAGGACTTACATTAGGGCTTCGGTGCTGTGAAGATTTATCACCCTCAAGTTTCACGTTCCCCAAACTAAGCTTAAAAACGAGATCATTGTTATTATAAGTTAGAAAATCGAACACTTACACACATGGCTTAATTATATGCTTAAACTCCCTTATTCCTAGGTGTATCTCTTATATTTTATTTTTGTCTTAGAATGATCATGAAGATGTATTTTTGGACTTATTTCGATAGTTTATTTAGGCTGAAAGCAAAGTAGGACGATTTGATCAATATTTAGCTAAAGGACAAAATCTCTTAAAACTGCTTCTCGGGATATCAAAAAGTTCATATCTTGGCATAACTCGGTTCACGATTTGAGACCTTTCTTGGGCCGATATTTGGCATGTACTTCATACTTCATATCTTGAGAGACGTGCTTGAGATAATGGTCTTCTCTTCGTTAATAGAGTTTCTTCGCTTGGAGACTTTTGAGGGGTACTCCAACTTTGTTGACCACGACTTCATGATTATTTCTTCAATCGCTAATTGGGATTTTGAGATACAACGATCCGCCTCCTTTTCGGACTTGGATCTATTTATCCTCATACCTTGTTAGGGTCTTTTCGGATAGACTTCTCCATGATCTTTACGGGTGTTGATTGCTTTTCGTCGTGAGTCTTGATCCTTCATATTGATTTTGGGAATAATGCTTTTCACATCACCTTGGATCTTTAGCAATAAGATTGAATCCTCATGCCTTGTTAGGGCCTTTTCGGACTCGCCAATCTTCGCGCCCCGCTTCATAAGTTATGCCTTGGCTATGAACTCTTATCATTACCGAGCAACTTTTAAACGATCTTGGGCTAGAAGCTAAGTAACTTTTCAAATCGTACGACCTTACTTATTGCAGATAAGTTATTAGCAAGTGACGGGAGAAAAGGCAAATAATTACACCAAGTGAGCTTGTGCAGGAATACCGACTTATAATTGACTCTATCATTTCTCGTTCTCCACAATTTAAAATCTCAAGTAATGAGACTCGTGGATGCTTAGCCTAATAAACCAATTAAGGTCTACATGGTTAAGGATACTGGCTAGAATAAACTTGGATAAGTCTATTCGGGTTGAGTCAAAATAATCGCAACGGGCCTAATATGTCCAAGATTTCAAAACTAGCTACACCACTTTATTAATATTTTTGATTTTATTGTGGGATATATACATATGAAAGCAACTATAAAAATTTTAAAACAATTACGACTATATGGCCAAAGTTAATTAAAAATTTGAAAAATGTTGAAAAAGATGATTTTCCGGTTAAATGAAGGCATTTTCATGGAAAAGTCCACTTAAAACTTCGATAGAAGTCCCCCCTACACTTAAGATAAACGTTGTCCTCAATGTTTAAGCATGTAGGAAAAGTCTCCCCTACACTTATGACATTTTGCACGTTGGTTAACTCAAGTTAAGGAAGAGACGACTAAAGTGATCAATTTCAAATGTGAGTATGAAGAAAATTGAATCACGATAGTTGAGAGATAGAACCGGATTTCGGATAACACGGGAGCACGGTTCTTCAAAGGTTCCAAGAGTGCATTTATCCCTGTAATCACATCACCACACAAAGACAAACACCTATATAGGTCTCCCTACACTTAGGAGGTTAAAACGAAGAGGGATAGATACTCGGGCTGCCTCCCGAGGAGCGCTTGTTTTTTATAACCGAGTCACGAGCCTGACTCGACCCAAAAGTAGTTCATGGGGAACGTGGTGAGGGATGGAATCATCTCCTGAGAGATGTCCTCGCCAAAGTACAACTTCACTCGTTGGCCATTCACCTTAAAATTAGGTCCATTAGGTTGAGCGAGCTCGAGAGTACCATATGGAAAAATTTGGGCAATGGTGAATGGGCCGGACCAACGAGATTTCAGCTTGCCCGAAAAGATTTTCAACCGAGAGTTAAAGAGTAAAACTTTGTCTCCAACTTGGAACTCTTGGTTCTTAATCTTAGAGTCGTGAATGAGCTTAGTCTTCTCCTTATAGATCAAAGAATTTTCATAAGCATCATTACGGAGTTCATTCAGCTCATTGAGTTGGATCTTGCGTAGGTCACCGGCTTTGTTGATATCAAAATTAGCCCACTTCAAGGCCCAGTAAGCCTTGTGCTCCAACTCAATGGGGAGGTGGCATGCTTTCACGTACACGAGACGATATGGCGTACAACCAATCGGAGTCTTGTAGGCGGTACGGAAAGCCCACAGAGCATCATCAAGTTTATTGGCCCATGAGGCACGATGCTCTCCCACGGTTCTTTCCAGAATTCGCTTTAATCCTCGGTTAGAGATTTCAGCCTGGCCATTAGTTTGTGGGTGGTAGGCGGTGGAAAGACGATGATTTACACCGTACTTAGCCATGACTCTAGCAAATTGATCATTGCAAAAATGAGTCCCGCGATCACTAATAATGGCACGAGGCACACCGAATCTAGCGAATAGCGATTTCAAAAAGTTACAAACCACCCTTGCATCATTAGTAGGTAAAGCTTTGGCTTCAACCCACTTTGAAACGTAGTCAACGGCTACAAGGATGTATTTGTTTCCTTTAGATGAAGGGAATGGCCCCATAAAGTCGATACCCCAAACATCAAAGATTTCACATTCTTGAATGAAATTTTGAGGCATCTCGTCTTTATGTGTGATCTTGCCTTGTTTTTGGCAAGCATCACAACGTTTAAATATCTCGTGAGCGTCACGGTAGATGGTGGGCCAATAAAATCCCGAGTCAAACACTTTTTTAGCGGTGTAGTTGGGACCAAAGTGACCACCGGTGGGTCCTTTGTGGCAAGCGTCAAGGATTTCTAAAGCTGCCGGTCCATCAACACATCGGCGAATAATAAAATCGGCACATTGTTTGAATAGATACGGGTCATCTTAAAAGTAAGTCTTAATGTCTTTGAAGAACTTCTTCTTTTGTTGGGATGTTAACCCGTCGACGAGAATTCCACCCGCCAAGTAGTTTGCAATGTCCGCAAACCACGGGGTTTCATCAGAAGTCGAGTTGATAGACATTAAGGTCTCCAGGGGAAAAGAATCATTGATTTCTTTGTTCGGATGATCCCCTTGGTAAGGATCCTCAAGTCTACTGAGATGATCCGCGGCTAGGTTTTCAGCTCCTTTTTTATCACGAATTTCGATTTTAAATTCTTGGAGTAGCAAAACCCAGCGAAGAAGTCTTGGTTTAGAATCTTGTTTAGTTAACAAGTACTTCAACGCGGAATGATCGGTGTAAACGATTGTGGTGGAAAGGACAAGATAGGGGCGGAACTTTTCAAAAGCATAGACAACAGCTAAAAGCTCTTTTTCGATTGTCGTGTAATGCAATTGAGCCCCCGTCATTGTCTTGCTAGCGTAATGGATCGGTTGGAAGTGTTTGTTCACTCTTTGGCCCAAAACCGCTCCAATAGCAAAGTCGCAAGCATCGCACATCAATTCGAAAGGCAGCTCCCAATTAGGGGTAACCAAGACCGGTGCCTTAGTTAGCTTATCCTTAAGCAAGTTGAAGGCTTCAATACGCTATTTGGAAAAGATAAAAGGAGTATCTTTTTCCAAGAGGTGGGTCATCGGGCGAGCGATTTTAGAAAAATCTTTGATGAATCGACGGTAGAAGCCCGCATGACCAAGGAAACTCCTCACACCCTTCACGGTTGAAGGTGGAGGCAACTTAGAAATAACATCGACTTTAGCACGGTCTACTTCAAGACCGGCTTTGGAGATCTTGTGTCCTAGCACGATGCCCTCTTTTACCATGAAATGGCATTTTTCCCAATTAAGAACAAGGCGAGTGTCTTCACACCGCTTAAGCATACGTTCTAAATTGGCAAGGCAAGCAGAGAATGAATCGCCATAGACCGAGAAATCATCCATGAATACTTCCATAGTGTCTTCCACCATGTCATGGAAGATAGCCATCATACACCTTTGGAACGTCCCAGGAGCATTACATAAACCAAAAGGCATGCGTTTGTAAGAAAATGTTCCATAGGGACAAGTGAATGTGGTCTTTTCTTGGTCCTTGGGATCGATGGGAATTTGAAAATACCCGGAGAAACCGTCTAAAAAGCAGTAATAGTCATTACCCGCAAGACGTTCGAGCATTTGATCCATGAAGGGAAGAGGAAAGTGGTCTTTTCTCGTGGCATCATTGAGCTTGCGATAGTCAATACAAACTCTCCACCCAGTAACGAGACGAGTGGGAATCAACTCGTTGTGTTCATTCGAAACAACGGTTATTCCGCCCTTCTTGGGCACACTATGGACGGGACTTACCCACGGCGAATCCGAAATAGGGTAAATCAAGCCGGCATCAAGAAGTTTGATAACCTCTTGTTTGATGACGTCATGAATTCGAGGATTAACCTTTCTTTAGCTCTGGATTGCGGGTTTAAAGTCATCTTCTATGAGAATCTTGTGAGTACAAAAGTTCGGATCAATTCCGCGGATGTCGGAAATTTTCCAAGCAATTGCCTTCTTATGATCTTTGAGCACGGCGATGAGGCGAGATTTCTCTTCTTCTTTCAAGTCCTTCGCGATGATGACAGGCGACTTCTTCTCTTCTTCAAGGAACACGTACTCGAGATGGGGCGGCAACTCCTTAAGTTCTAAATCCGGAGGATTTTCGATGGGAGGCGTTTTCAAAGTCGGAGCATCGATAGCAATAACCGTGGGAGATGGTGGAGAAAGATTCTTTAAGAAGGTTCTCAATGAGGCGGAGATCTTCATCCCAATTGGTGGTAGAATCGTCATTAGCTAAGTTCACATCTCCCATAGTGGCTTCCAAATCTTTCCAAAGGAAATCACTTTCTCCAAATAGAGATAGTGATGAATCGATAGAGGCAACGGTCTCAACATTGGGAAGAGAGGTAGGAATACTTTTACAAGCATCTTTGAAGTGTTCTTCACAAGCCTCATCAAGAACGTCAATACAATTAACACTCTCGTTAGAATAAGGCTGTTTAGACAACTTTCCCATGTTGAAGACAATTTTATCGTCACCCACTCTCATGATCAGCTCACCGGCCTCAACATCAATGAGAGTGCGACCGGTCCTTAGGAATGTACGACCAACGATCAATGGCACACGAGGGTCCATATCGTAGTCAACAACGACGAAATCGGCAGGAAAAGTGAATTTGTCGACTCCTACAAAGACGTCTTCGGCTATCCCCACTGGATAAGCAACCGTATGGTTAGCTAATTCCAAAGTCATTTTGGTGGTGACTAGCTCAGGGAGAGATAATTGCTTCCAAACGCTTAGAGGCATTAGATTAATACTGGCACCTAGATCAGCTAGGGCCATGCAATTCTCTATTCCCGGGAAGTTACAAGGGATTAAGAAATGACCCGGATCACCAAGCTTGGTTGGCAATTTCCTTAAGAGTACTGCAGAGCAATTCTCATTAAGTTGGGTGTTAGCAATATCAAGAAGCTTCTCCTTGTCGCTAAGAAGATCTTTGAACATTTTCGCGTACTTAGGCATGTGAGCGAGAGCCTTAGCGAAGGAGATGTTAAAATTCAATTGTTTAAACATTTTGAGAAAGTTCGAAACCTGAATATCATCCTTGCTTTTGAGCTTCTCTTTCCTCAACCTAGATGGATAAGGTATATCAGAAGAAGAGGAAGGCTTTGGGAGAATAGGATCACTCACATCCTTGGGTGGAGGAGGGGTAGAAGTAAGAGGTGGAGAAATTGGGGAAAGAGACGGATGAGGAATAGGAGCAGGTGACTCGTTCTCCATAGTCACAATCACGGGTGGATGTATAGGAAGCTCGGGTTCCTTGGTACCTTTGCCACTGCGAGTGGTGATTGCTTTCATCTCCCCTCTTGGATTCGCAACGGTGTTACTCGGGAGAGTACCCGAAGAAGAGGGTTGATTACTTTGGAAAAAACTAGCCATCATATTCTTTAAGTCATTCGTTTGACTATCCAAAGTGTTTCTCATATCAGCTCTCAGATCGTTCCCTTGTTTCACCAGGTCTGCTTTCAAGTTGAGCACTTCCCGCTGAAGATTTCCCACGATCACATCGTTAGTCCTCATGTAGGTTTCCACTTCTTGGTGTAAAGCGGTGGGTTGGTTGGGAGGAGCATTATATGCGGGTGGTTGATAAGCAGGTTGCTGGTAAACTTGGTTGTTTCTTTGAGGTGGTTGTTGTTGTTTGTGAGGTGGTATGTATGGTCCACGAGATTGTTGTTGTTGTTGAGGGCGGTTGAGGTTTTGTTGTTGGTTTGGGTTGCTTGGAGTAAAACCGGGTGGTGAGAGATAGTTGTTGGAGCGGTAGCTAAGCAAGTTGCGGTCACCTTGAGGACGAGCTTGATAAGCGGGTTGAGGATAGGTGTCGTATGCTGCATTTACATTCTCAGAAGGGTAGTCTTGGGTGGCGGTACAAGTGGTGTAAGAGTGAGGACCCCCGCATATCTCACATGGTTGGCTAACAGCATTGACTTGAGCGTCTTTAGCGTTTCTAGTGTTGATGCTGTTGGTGTTGTTGGCGGTTTGGGTAGCAAGCGATTCAAGAAGCGTAGTGATTTTGTCAAGTCGCTTGTCGCTGTCACTAGTACTAGCACTAGCGACGTTGGTCCGAACACTCTTGGTTTGCACACGAGACTTATTCTCAGTGATATCCCAAGCAGCATTGGAAGTCTTAGCCAAAAGATTACCCCCCGAGGCACTGTTTAGTGAATCTTGGTCATTCATGTTTAAACCATTATAAAAAGTATTAATTTGGTGCACTTTGGTAAAACCATGTTGTGGGCATTTTCTCAAAAGGTCTTTGAAACGGTCCCAAGATTCACTAAACGACTCATCGTACTTTTGTTCAAAATTGATAATTTCATTCCGCAAAGCGGTAGTACGAGACGGTGGGAAAAAGTAGTTGATAAACTTGGTCTCCAAATCCGTCCACATAAGAATACTCTGTGGCGGTTCCTTAGCAAGCCAATGCCGGGCTTGTCCCTCTAAAGAAAAGGGAAAAAGTTGTAAACGGATTACCTCTTGTGGAACACCATTGAATTTGACCGTATTCGTGAGTTGTAGGAATCTCTTGATATGGTCATGTGGATCATCAATGGTACGCCCTAAGAATGGTTGAGCAGAGACCATCTGGATAAAGCCGGATTTGAGCTCAAAGTTGTTGGCTGCAATCGCGGGTATAACAATTGGATCATTGTTACCATCTACATGTGCTTGCATAAGTTCAATCATCGGGCGATTATCCGGTAGAGGCTCATTGTTGAGAGGTGGATTGTTATTGTTGTTGTTATTATTGTTGTTGAGAGGTGGGTTATTGTTGTTGTTTTGTACACCGGCCATGTCTAAGTCTTCGAGAGGCTCGGGCTCTTGATAAGACGTTGATCGTGTACGCATGCACCTACAAAAGAACTAACAAGGCAAAAACAAAGCAAAAATATTTTTGGTTTTTATGTTTTTAACTTTTTTGTATTTTTGAAAATTTTATATTTTTTAGGATTTTTGAAAATTTTTATGAAAAAGTAACGTTCACGGGGAACGGATCCCAAAATCCAAGTTCTCACAAAAAACTGTTGATCTTAACAAGAAGAGCCGGCAGCGGCGCCATTTGATACGAGCGTTTTTGTATGGGGTTCAGATTTATCTCGGTATCCTCTCGAATTGATTACAGCTTAAAGTGGAATAGTTGTTCTTGGTTACTAAAAAAGGGAGTGGTTTTCTAATCTACTAAAGGTTTAAATGCACTAAGATGTAAACTTAAATTAAAAGCAATTAATTTAATAACAATTAATAAAACTTGAATTAAAATATAAATATAAAATGAGGAAACAGTAAATGACACTTAACTTTGATACAATATGCTTAAAAAGAATATTGATTCGGAAGTTGTCCTTGGTCCTGAACTTTACTCGGAACTTTGTTCAGAAGTTTGGTTCGGAACTTCGTTCAGAAGTTTGGTTCGGAACTTCGTTCGGAACTTAGCTCGGAACTTCGTTCGGAAGTTTGGTCCGGAACTTTACTCGGAACTTTGTTCGGAAGTTTGGTTCGGAACTTCGTTCGGAACTTAGCTCGGAACTTCGTTCGGAAGTTTGGTCCGGAACTTTACTCGGAACTTTGTTCGGAAGTTTGGTTCGGAACTTCGTTCGGAACTTAGCTCGGAACTTCGTTCGGAAGTTTGGTTCGGAACCTGGGAAAAACTCAAGAACAGAAAGGAGACAGGGAAACAGGGGAACGCAATCTCAAACCAAAATCAACCAAGTTTTTCACCAAAACTTAAACAAATCTAATCCCTAATCATCTACTAACCATAAACGTCAAATCCCATCAATAAAAACATAAAACCCAATAACTTTTAAAGATCAAATCAACCAAATAAGAACTTTAACTTTGAATCAAAAAGATGAAGATGAACAAGATGAAATGAAAGGATTAAATTGATGGAATAAGGTTTAAACAATCAAAAGACAAAGGTTAAACTACAAGATTTGGGAAAAACAAAAATCAAAGTCACCAAACACCCTAGTGGTGTTGGTGATGACTACGAACAGAAAAGAGAGAAAAGAGAAGTAAAAACTGAATGAAAAGTGTGAAGGGAAGTCTTTATATAGGTCTTCCTTTTGGTTGGTAAGTGGGCTTTCTCCCTATCTTCTTGTCTTCTCGTCTTTTCAGAAAAGTTGACCTTTTCGATTCTGATTCAGGATTTGTCGACGATTAAATTCAACTCGTCTTTTAATTTCTTCGTTTAATAGACTTGAGTTTCTTCGACTTATGTAAATCTTCCATCTTTGGTCCTTTTTTCGATAAATCTTCAAATAGGCCTAGTGACTTCAAATCTTTTGCATCTCTTGGACAATAGACTTCGTCTTGAGTCTTTTTCTTCCATAAAACCCGTGCAATCCCATGTTTTCTCCATTATCCATCCGGTTGGCTCTGAAAACACAATAAACACAAAAACCACGCATAATTCCAAACAAATGATATTAAATACGTGTTTTGGTCTTGTTTTAGTAAGAAATAAGTGGTAAAAGGATGGGTGTTTACACACCTATCAGGCACACAATGGACGGGACTTACCCATGGCGAATCCGAAATAGGGTAAATCATTCCGGCGTCAAGAAGTTTGATAACCTCTTGTTTGATGACGTCATGAATGCGAGGATTAACCCTTCTTTGGCTCTGGATTGCGGGTTTAAAGTCATCTTCCATGAGAATCTTGTGAGTACAAAAATTTGGATCAATTCCGCGGCTATCGGAAATTTTCCAAGCAATTGCCTTCTTATGATCTTTAAGCACGGCGATAAGGCGAGATTTTTCTTCTTCTTTCAAGTCCTTAGCAATGATGACGGGCGACTTCTTCTTGTCTTCAAGGAACACGTACTCGAGATGGGACGATAACTCCTTAAGTTCTAAATCCGGAGGATTTTTGATGGTAGGCGTAGTCGAATTCGGTTCATCAATAGCAATGGCCTTGGGAGATGGTGGAGAAATATGGTCCTCTTTGAGAAGTTTCTCAATGAGACGAATGTCTTCATCCTAATCGGTGGGAGAATCGTCATATTCTAAGTTCACATCTCCCATGGTTGCTTCAAAATCTTTCCAATGGAAATCACTTTCTCCAAATAGAGTTAGTGATGAATCAATAGAGGCAACGGTCTCAACATTGGGAGGAGAGGTAGGAATACTTTTACAAGCATCTTTAAAGTGTTCTGTACAAGCCTCATCAAGAATGTCGATACAATTAACACTCTCGTAGGAATAAGGCTGTTTAGAAAGCTTACCCATGTTGAAGACAATTTGATCGTCACCAACTCTCATGATAAGCTCACCTGCTTCTACATCGATGAGAGTGCGACCGGTCCTCAAGAATGGACGTCCAACGATTAATGGAACATGAGGGTCCATCTCGTAGTCGACCACGACGAAATCGGCGGGAAAAGTGAATTTTTCGACTCCTATAAAAACGTCTTCTGCTATCCCCACTGGATAAGCAACCGTACGGTTAGCTAATTCCAAAGTCATTTTGGTGGGGACTAGCTCGGGGAGAGATAATTTCTTCCAAACACTTAATGGCATTAAGTTTATACTAGCACCTAGATCGGCTAGGGCCATGCAATTCTCTACTCCCGGGAAGTTGCAAGGGATTAAGAAGCGACCCGGATCACCAAGTTTGGTTGGCAATTTCCTTAAGAGCACTGCAAAGCAATTCTCATTAAGTTGGGTGTTAGCGATATCAAGAAGCTTTTCCTTGTCACTAAGAAGATCTTTAAACATCTTCGCATATTTAGGCATGTGAGCGAGAGCCTCAGCGAAGGAGATGTTGAAATTCAATTGTTTAAACATTTTGAGAAAGTTTGAAACTTGAATATCGTCCTTGCTTTTGAGCTTCTCTTTCCTCAACCTTGAGGGATAAGGTATATCAGAAGAAGAGGAAGGCTTTTGAATAGTAGGATCACTCACATCCTTGGGTGGAGGAGGGGTAGAAGTAAGAGGTGGAAGAATTGGGGAAGTAGAAAGTTGAGGAATATGAGTAGGTGAATCGTTTTCCTTAGTCACAATCACCGGTGGAGGTATAGGAAGCTCGGGTTCCTTGGTACCTTTGCCACTGCGAGTTGTGATTGCTTTCATCTCCCCTCTTGGATTCGCAACGGTGTTACTCGGTAGAGTACCCGAAGAAGAGGTTTGATTACCTTGGAAGAAACCAGCCATCATCTCCCGTAGGTCATTCGTTTGACTACTCAAAGAATTTCGCATATCGGCTCTAAGACCGTTCCCTTGTTTCACCATGTCGCCCTTCAAGTTAATAATCTGGGTCTGCAGATTCTTCACCAACACATCATTCGTCCGCATGTATGTTTCGACCTCGTGGTTGAAAACGGTGGGTTGAGTAGGAGGAGGTGCTTGATAAGCAGGTGGTTGGTAAGGAGCGGGTTGGTAAACTTGAGTAGGATTTTGAGGTGGATATGCTTGTCTTTGAGGTGGTTGGTATGGTGCTCGAGGTTGGTTTTGGTTGGGTCGGTTAAGGTTTTGTTGTTGGTTAGGATTGGTTGGAGGAAAACCAGGCGGGGAAAGAAAGTTGTTTGAGCGGTAGCTAAGAAAGTTGCGGTCTCCTTGAGGACGAGCTTGATAGGCGCCCAGAGGATAGGTACCGTATGCTGCGTTAACATTCTCAGAAGAATAGTCATGGGTGGAGGTACAAGTGGTGTAAGAGTGAGGACCCCCGCATATTTCACATGGTTGGCTTACAGCATTGACTTGAGCGTTTTGAGCGTTGATGCTTTTGGTGTTGTTAGCGGTTTGGGTAGCAAGCGATTCAAGAAGCGAAGTAATTTTGTCAAGTCTCTTGTCGTTATCACTAGTGCTCGCACTAGCGGCATTGGTCCGAACACTCTTGGTTTGCACTCTAGACTTATTTTCAATGATATCCCAAGCGGCATTTGCAACACCCCACTTGGATAAGTGGACCGTTACGTGTATTTATGGCGTGTCATCAAAGCATAAGGTAAATGCCCTAAAACATTATATGACCATAAGGGATAACCGGAATCAAACATCGGTACCCAACATAAACTCATAACATAGCATAAAGTAAAAGTAATGCAGAAATAACAGAACATAAAATAGCTCTCATCCTATGCATAACCTTTCCATGCTCCTGACCTTGTGTACCTGCCGTTTGGGGACATGAAAAGAGAAAACGGCTGAGCGAGACGCTCAGTGCGCGGATATAAAATAGTAACATGGAATATCATAACATAAGTGAAGGCTGAAATGAAAACATAAGAATGAAAATGCAGCGGAATAATGTAAGTCCTGGGAAACCTGGTGACATGTAGTAAACTTGTAACTTGAAATAAACTGGTTTATTCTTAAAGTATCATGTTCATGTAAATACTGAAAGTCTGCTGTTTAATTATGAAACTGTAATTTAACTGCCAAGAGCTCATATAGGTCATGAAATATATCAACGTGCATGAATACATGGAGGGGTGACCTCGTCATGCTATAGAGGGGTGACCTCTAAATACTGTGCTGGGTGGAGGGATCAGCTCCAATGTGAAGGATGTAGAGCACACACCACATTCACCCTGATAACTTGTAACACTTATAAGCCTAGGATGCATCCATACGCCTCACTAAACATACATATAAAAATGGCCAACCTGAACATGAGTGGGACGATGTAGGATATCACTCTCCTGCATGTGAGTCACGACACCGGTGCCTCTAGTGCCGTGGTTACGGTACCTCCGTAACTAGTACATAAACTGGTCATGCTTGTATATAATGCTCTGGCAATTTATTTAGTTATTAACATGATTATTGAGAAGCTTAAACATATACTGGGGAAAAACATTTGGCTGCAGATGGGGAATCCTAAACATGCATAGGAAAGGAAGTCCTTACTGTAAGGACGAAAATCCGTACCTCTAGTCCAGTAACTGGCTGAATGGAAGACTGAACGAATACTACTCGGGCTTTCACGAAAACTACAATAATAATAGACGTGAATAAGTTACCTGATTATTATTTAATTTACTGTTCTTATTTTTCTCATTTACTTATTTTATTTCTGAAGGTCTGCATGTATTTTATTGATAAATATGCTCTTTAATTATAATTCACTCAAATATATTAACGTCCTACTATTATTACGATACAAACGTATTCTGAAGTTAGTTAAAATTCTATAATAAGTAACTTGTTAAAAGGTAAGGTTTCTAATTAGCAAGTTTCTAAAACAATTTAATTTGTATAATAAAATTATACCCTTTTAAAAATATTACAAAGCTATTATAATTTAATTTATTTAAAACAATACAATTAGAACATTTATAAAAACATAAGTAATATAAAGGTATAATTTAAAATCTTCTTTTTATTTTTATTTTTATAACAATGCCCCGAGCCTACCGAGATACCACTTTCTCAGTCGCACTAAAACGATTAAACCAAATATATAAAATCTGTCTATTTAAATTAGTGACAGAAATCTGAGCCACTAAAAAGTGTCGCCAAAAACTGAGTCTTAAAACTGCCTACAAACAAATCTGCGACAGAGTTTATTGTCGCCAAACTGTCGCTAATGTCACATTAAAAATCACCACTTTTCTGCCTGAAAGTACCCACTGATCTTAGTACCTTTCCCACTGTTTTCTTTTACGTTCCCACTATTTGTACGAACCAAACACCCCTGCTGGGGATCTAAACCCAAACATCCCCTTACTGCTGTTAACCCCAAACGCCCCCCCTGCTGAGTCAGGGTATCCACTGTTTTAACAGCCAAACACCCCTGTTGGGGTTGTGGGCTTGCGGCTGGCACATAAACCAACGCCGAATCCCGTGGTGGGTGGCAGTTGATCAAGTGAACCACACCGAGAGTCTAGAGACTCTCGGTTTCTGTGAACACCAACCAAAGCCCGACCGCAATTACTTAATTACATGTTTTAAAGATTAAGATTACTAGTTCCTGATTATTTGCTTAAATCATGATATAAGAAAGAAAATAAAATGGTTACCGTGGTAATCTTGATAACGGGATGATCAATTCACACGAATCCAAGATAGAAATCAAATCCCGAGACCCCTTTGTGTTGTTCATAGCCGGCGGCTGCCAAGGCAGAAACCCTAACCCCGTCCCTTTTTTCTTTCGTTTTACTGTTGTGAGACAAGGGGGAAGGGGGTTTACCCCGTATGTTATTTCTTGTAAAATGGGCTGGGCTCTAACCCACATTTTCTTCTTTTCTATTGTTTTTTTAAAAAACTCGCAGCCCAAATAAATCATATGCATTTTTTATTTATTTATTTTTTTTTCGTTTCGCGTAAATTTTCTTAGATGTTCGAGACTCGATTTCTGTATTATTTATTTAACGAATAAGTAATAGTTATGATCCATTTCATAATACTTATAAAGCTTGAAATGTATTATTATTTTATATTCTGAAATAACTGGAATGATTAACTGCGTAACTTTAACTTAATCCGTCACCGCGTATATTTAATATTCACGTTTAATTAAAGTTAAAGCTGAGATTACGCGTATTTAATATTCGAGGATTTTTAAATACGGGTTTTACAATTCTTCCCCTCTAAAAAAAATAATTCGTCCTCGAATTAAGGATGCGATAAGGATGCGATTCTGCTGTGGATTTTACAATTCTCCCTCTCTAAAAGAAAATTCGTCCTCGAATTAAGGGTAAATTAAGATGGTGTAGTTTATATATAAGCTGAAAGGTACATATAAGCTGAAGGGTCATTCATCCTTCATCTAGGACATACTGCTGCTAAAGGGTAATACGTGACATGACTGAAGTGAACATGGAACGTGATCTGACTGAAAGAACTTAACTGGATTCATTGAAGGAAAGTGATGAGAGGTCCGGATGGACTCCTCCATTTCGAGTGGCCTCCCGCTCGAAACGATTCCTTCAAAGGTTTAAACATAATAAAATTCTTGGTCCTGATGACCCTGTCCTGATGATGCTGAATAGTTTCTGGTTCCATACCTAAGATGGATTTCCTGAATCTGATAGAATAAAAATCCATAGCATGTAGGATACATGAAACGATACGTATGAATATTATGAAAAGATAACATTTATATCTCTGAGCAATCTGCTGAAAATATATAGGGACAAACTACGTGAACAATTGCGAACGTGCTACGTGAGCAATTGTGAACGTGGTTCACGATTATATGAGGAATGTTGAGCATGGAATATATTGTGCACGATGATACATGAAACATACTGTGAACGTGATGCTAGAACATATCATGAACATATGCTAACAGGGGAAAGAATTCCAAACGATACGGCTTGAGACGTGAAACGTCTGCCTGAGTATGGAGACGATGTACTAAGCCCGAGTCTAGTTCCTTAAGCTCCCTGTAACAAAATCTGGTATAATAACTGGAGCATATATACTGAGATGAAACGTGAACCTGAACGTGAACGATTTGTCAAGAATGCGAACGTGAATTTATATCATGAACTAGTATATAATACGGACTGAATAATATCATAATGTGAACGTGAGACGTAAACGTGAAAGTGAACGTAACTGTACACGTGATCGTGAACATGAATTTTTCTCTTGTCTGATATGATGTTTGATGAAATACCTTGAAATCGTATTATTTACTGCTGAATTTTCTGCAGGTCCGCTACTGTGTAATCCTTCCGGGTGAAAGGAAACGCGTAGGTTGATTACATGGTCGACAATGACTTAGATAGTATTATACTTTTCTGAGTCTGTGGTAAACTAATAACAATCTCCATGGAGTCTTGTCTCCTTTCGGTCCAGAATTTCTTCTGGTAGTAATAACTCGATAGCATGACGGCGTTCTATCTTAAACCTGCTGAAATGATAGGTATTAGATATGAACATAGCTGCCTCAACGTTTTATACCGTTTCTATATAAATTCTGCCTGGGATTATGGTACATTCTTGTGGAAATCTGGTTGAATAGTCATGGAAGAATTTTTAGTGATGACTGTCAACAATTTCTGCGGTAGCAGTCAATTGAGTTCTAGAAAATTTTGTACTTTGTTCACAGGCGTCGGTCGGTACCATCAGGTGATGGCCTTCACCTTCGCAGGATTGTCTGAAATTGCTTTCTGATGAAATAGGATGGCTCAGAAATGTCTCTTTGTTCATCTGGAATATACATTTGGAAAGTTGCTCATATAATTTTCTCTTATCTGAAAATCTGCATGGCCGTGAGGAGATGATTCTCGCATTCTTCTTTAGGATTTAGTAGATCAGAATGTGATCGATGAACATGCTGACGATTTTGTCTGAGAATCATGGGAAAATTTTTATTCATAAATTCCATAATATAGCTGGAGCATTAGGGAGTTCAGAAGTATAAAATCAAAATCTTTAGAGAGACTGTAATATGTGCAATAGGAAAACATCAAGTTCTTTCTCTCACCACTGATGGTACCATGATCGGAAATTGTTCTGGAAAATGTTTAAGACCTTGTAGCAGATCAGATAAGCCTGCTATTTATGGAATGAACATTGATTTAAATGGTGATCTTGTAAAAAAATTAGTGGTCGATACATGATCTCATGATACCGGCCTTCTTCCTGATAGACATAAACGGTGCACTTCCTGGTGGTGCGCTAGGGCGAATAAGGCCTCGTTCCGGTAAATTTTGCAGCAAATGCTGCAACTCTTTAACTTAGCTAAAGCCTCGTAATAAAGAGTTTTGAAAACAGGTTCCGTTCTTGAGACTAACTCGATGTTAAATTCTGTCTTGTGGTCAGGAATGAATTTCTAGAAAACCTTCCGGAATTACATCTGGAAACTTTAGGATAATCTGTTGATCATGAATTTAAGAAATTTCAGAATTCGTATCATGAATGATGACCAGAAGTCTTTGCAGCTAAAAGATAATAATTCGCGTGCTCGTAAAGTTGGAACAATTTGTACTGATTTTTCTTACAGGAGTAAAATGAATATGTTCAGGGTTGGTAAGACGGATCTCGTCGTTAACTGAAAATAAAACTTTAATAAATAGGGTGATACTGTTGAGTCCTTTATGGCTGAGAGACAGGTGACTACCGGATTTAAGATAAAGCTGACATAGGAATACGTGCACTAAACATGGGGACTTTTCATTGAATGTGTTCGTCCATAACCTCATAGAGTGAATACTGCGTGTTTAACCTGAATAATACTCCAGTGGTGGTGACTGAATTTTTCAAATGATCTGATTTATGCGTGGCATAATAGAACGAGTGTATCCCCCTTGGAAGGTGCCCTGCATCATTGAGGGTCTAGTTTAGAAACATACAGAGTTATGAGTTCTGACTCGTACTTTGAGAAGATATTCGTATGACGTGTACCATGACTGGTGTCCTGACAAATGTCTTCCGAAATGATACTTGAGACCTGTGTCTTAACTGTTATCAGGACATGTATTTTAATGGTGATTCTGAATAAGGTTAAGAATTTCTGGTAACTGCTAGGATTGGCGAACCGGCTAGACTACTGACCTCTGTATTTCTGGTCATGTCCGTTCTAGAGTTCTGATGGTTACTGGCGGATCATTTTTAAGCATGGTGGTTGTCATTACCGCCTTGTCTGTCAGTTTCGCGATGGTCGTTATTATGACCGTGATTCATGTAACTATTTCTTCTGAGTGGCCGGCTGGTTACCGGTCCCCACTCTTCTGACTAAGAGATTAGATGAGTGAAATGTGACATCTAACTGGGAAAGTAAAAGCATGGAATAGAATGGTAATGTCTGATGGTTGAAATTTATTCTTGTCAGAAATTTCAAATTTATAGTTTTCGTCCTTGTTCTGCAGAGTCTTCATAGTATAAACAGCATCAGCATCTTGAGAAATCTCCAAAGCATCGACAGCATCAGCATTTGTGCGGTCTTCAAAGTGTTAGCAACATCAGTATCTGGTAAAATCTTCAACTCACGAGCAGTATCAGCATCTGGTAGAATATCAACAAGTGGAAAACGCTTGGGATGACTGAGGACTGATTAGTGATATCCATGGAGTAGGATACATGGAGTACACCTGGTCTACTGTACATGAAGTACAAAATAAATACTGCACCTGAAGCATATCTGAGACACTGTATGTGGAGTACTCATGAAATACTGTACATGGAGTATAACTGAGACACTGGTGGAAATTTTATGGGATGACCGATACTGGTGTCGCTTTTCTGACATGATCAAAGAAATGAATTGACTTAAATGGTAGTAAACTGAACTGAAATGAGTAACATGATAGCCTGGTAATTCCTGCGTAGGTTTAATGCTGGTTGTATATATGCTGAAGAGTATGATTAAACGGAGTTTCATTAATGTTCAGTATGAAGACACGACTGATGAAAACCAAACATGATTTATTATGAAAATAGGATTTTACTGTAACCCTTCTGTATCTTCGCAAGAAACATCATTATTTTGCTAAAAACGTAATCCTCGTAAGGAGACATGAAACTTGTTTAGCATGAAAACGACCTTCACGTGAGAGCATGAAATTTGGCTGTTACAAAGAACATGAACAGATAACCGACTGAAGTTTAACATCAACTGGTGTGGATGGCTATGGTTCAATCCACATAATTCAAGGAACAAAACATGTGACTAAGTATGGGCGATTCTAGTTTCGATCCATACTTGTCAAAATTTTTTTGAGAACTGTCATGTATAGAATTTACAATCTGTGACTAAATATGAATGGTTGTAGTCCAATCCATACTTGTCAAAACTTTATAAAATGTCTTGATATGAGCAAAAGTGAACATCTATGGTCCAGTTCACAAAACAATATTCGACTGAAAGCATGAAAATTTGACCTGAGAAATGGTGAACGCATATGGGTCAGTTCACCTAATAACATTCGACTGGCAGCATGAATCTGTCATGAGTAAGGATGAATGCCTATGGGTCGGTTCACCAATATGAAAATCTGAACGGGCAAGGGTGAACGCCTATGGTCAGTTCACCAAAACGAAAAGTTCGCTGAAAAGCACATGCGATTAAGTATGGCCAGTCCTGTACCAACCGTTTACTTAATCAAAATTTTGAAAATCTGACTGATAAAATACATGAGTAGCATGAAAGATAACGACGCCAAAATACAGGAAGTTCGTGGTGACTACCCACTAGTCACAGGTCAAGTTTTAGAGCCTACAGGTCGAACCTTGCGCTCTGATACCATAATTGTAACACCCCACTTGGATAAGTGGACCGTTACGTGTATTTATGGCATGTCATCAAAGCATAAGGTAAATGTCCTAAAACATTATATGACCATAAGGGATAACCGGAATCAAACATCGGTCCCCAACATAAACTCATAACATAGCATAAAGTAAAAGTAATGCAGAAATAACAGAACATAAAATAGCTCTCATCCTATGCATAACCTTTCCATGCTCCTGACCTTGTGTACCTGCCGTTTGGGGACATGAAAAGAGAAAACGGCTGAGCGAGGCGCTCAGTGCGCGGATATAAAATAGTAACATGGAATATCATAACATAAGTGAAGGCTGAAATGAAAACATAAGAATGAAAATGCAGCGGAATAATGTAAGTCCTGGGAAACCTGGTGACATGTAGTAAACTTGTAACTTGAAATAAACTGGTTTATTCTTAAAGTATCATGTTCATGTAAATACTGAAAGTCTGCTGTTTAATTATGAAACTGTAATTTAACTGCCAAGAGCTCATATAGGTCATGAAATATATCAACGTGCATGAATACATGGAGGGGTGACCTCGTCATGCTATAGAGGGGTGACCTCTAAATACTGTGCTAGGTGGAGGGATCAGCTCCAATGTGAAGGATGTAGAGCACACACCACATTCACCCTGATAACTTGTAACACTTATAAGCCTAGGATGCATCCATACGCCCCACTAAACATACATATAAAAATGGCCAACCTGAACATGAGTGGGACGATGCAGGATATCACTCTCCTGCATGTGAGTCACGACACCGGTGCCTCTAGTGCCGTGGTTACGGTACCTCCGTAACTAGTACATAAACTGGTCATGCTTGTATATAATGCTCTGGCAATTTATTGAGTTATTAACATGATTACTGAGAAGCTTAAACATATACTGGGGAAAACATTTGGCTGCAGATGGGGAATCCTAAACATGCATAGGAAAGGAAGTCCTTACTGAAAGGACGGAAATCCGTACCTCTAGTCCAGTAACTGACTGAATGGAAGACTGAACCAATACTACTCGGGCTTTCACGAAAACTACAATAATAATAGACGTGAATAAGTTACCTGATTATTATTTAATTTACTGTTCTTATTTTTCTCATTTACTTATTTTATTTCTGAAGGTCTGCATGTATTTTACTGATAAATATGCTCTTTAATTATAATTCACTCAAATATATTAACGTCCTACTGTTATTACGATACAAACGTATTCTGACGTTAGTTAAAATTCTATAATAAGTAACTTGTTAAAATGTAAGGTTTCTAATTAGCAAGTTTCTAAAACAATTTAATTTGTATAATAAAATTATACCCTTTTAAAAATATTACAAAGCTATTATAATTTAATTTATTTAAAACAATACAATTAGAACATTTATAAAAACATAAGTAATATAAAGGTATAATTTAAAATCTTCTTTTTATTTTTATTTTTATAACAATGCCCCGAGCCTACCGAGATACCACTTTCTCAGTCGCACTAAAACGATTAAACCAAATATATAAAATCTGTCTATTTAAATTAGTGACAGAAATCTGAGCCACTAAAAAGTGTCGCCAAAAACTGAGTCTTAAAACTGCCTACAAACAAATCTGCGACAGAATTTATTGTCGCCAAACTGTCGCTAATGTCACATTAAAAATCACCACTTTTCTGCCTGAAAGTACCCACTGATCTTAGTACCTTTCCCACTGTTTTCTTTTACGTTCCCACTATTTGTACGAACCAAACACCCCTGCTGGGGATCTAAACCTGTCACACCCCACCATGGCGGAATATGGGGCGCGACGAAATGGATATCATCACAACATGGCGTGTCTATAGAGATAACTATATGAATAAGAAATGTCGTAAAATGGTGACACGAAAGTCATGACAATATCTCAACAAATGCAAGAGTCTAGGTAAGTAGGTAATAGTCCTACCACTTACCCAAGACAAACAATAAACATAAACCCAACAAACATATAGGTGCCAACATGTATCACTTATCAAAAAAAACATAAAGGTAAACTAAGAAGGAACAGGGATCTCCTTCTATATGCAATCCTAAGGCATCCAAGTCTAGCCACTTCTATCCTCAAGCTTAAACACATTCACACCTGAAAGAGACACTAAAACACGTAAACATAAAGTTGGTGAGAGTCATAGGTTTAGACTCCAACGCCAAATCAGTTACAAGCTGTGAATAACAAAAACCAACACAATAACATATGGACAATGTGCCACAATAATGTATTAACAACTAGCATTCAAGTTTAATCAATCATCACAATTCCAAGGCATCACGCCTTACCAACAACCACAATTTCCAAGGCATCACGCCTTACCAAACACCATAATTTCCAAGGCATCACGCCTTACCAAACACCATGGTACCATAGATGATCACACTATGTACCTATCCCAAGGCCACTACCTTGTCATTATCCATTGGTCTCATAGACGATCACGCTATATACCTATCCCAAGGCCCCTACCTTGTCAAACCACAATAACTGAGACGGCACGTGTCCCCCGATCCAAATCATACACAATCAAGAATCACATAGCAGTTAATCACATAAGTGCACACACAAGTCCATCACAAAATCATAAAAACATTCACCGCATCAATTTATAAATAACTCAACACAGTGTCTCTTCCATCCCCTCTGGAAGTCAAAATCAATAATAAACATGGGACTATGAAACTCACCTGATTGCTTCTTCACAATTCCTCGCACTAGCTAACAAACCAAAAACACGCAATCAATACACGAACCAATAACTAAGATGACTCATCAACCTATGATGGACATCTAGCCTATTCCCATATAAATACCTCATAGATAATCTCTAATCACCCCATTACCCTTCCCTAACAAGTCCTTAACTTGGTTAAGTTTAATAGCTATCCCGTTCATATTTTACACAAAACAGTCCCAGTTTTTAGGTCTCAAAACTTTAAGTCAAACTCCCACTTAGACATATCCATGGTTTCTGTAAAAGAAATATTCATACCCTTACATATGTTAGCTAACACCTCCAACTTTCCCTAACCTTAAAGCTACTATTAAGGCCCCGATATATATATATATACTTTTGTCATTCCAGATTTCCTGATTTTAAACATACTAAACGTTTGTTACAATTAAGGGGTCTTACCCTAAACCACAACCTTAGCCCAAGTGCAGATACTTACTAAAATATATAAACCATCTCTCATGTTCGTTAGAAGATTCCAATGCAACCCTAAGTACCCCTAACAACCCAAAACTTAAAAAGAAAACAGGCTGATTACAAAACTGTTTTGACCTTTGACTGTTGTAACCTGTTTTTGACCCACTTTCCGACCTCCAATTTAGTTCTCGTTTATTGCATTGGAAAGCCACTTCAACTAACTTTCCAGGGATATGTGGATCACAAAATAAGAGTTTGTAGAACTCCCTATATGATCAAAACAATGACCCAAAATTCTGCCCAGTTTTTAGAAACGGGTTTAACTAAATTAACCTCATTAATTAACCCTAATCCCACTAATTACAAGCCCTAATTAATGTAATCATCATGTTGTGATTAATATAACATTAATTTACTGTTTTTAAAATAAACCCTAACCTAAATCCATCATAAGATGATTAAATAAAACATAAAAACAATTTAATTAAAAAGGGTTTGAAGATTTTACCTTAGATTTTTTGGAAAACAAGATTTTTGATGAAGAACCCTAATTTTATCCATGGATGTCGACCCATACTTGATCTCCAGGGATTTTATGAAGTGTTTTGATAAAAATAAGGCTTTCTATACTTTCCTAACAAGTCCTTGGCCCATATACAAAAGCCCGGTTCGCTTTTTCCCCTTTTTCCCCTTTTCTTTTCTTTTTTTCACATAACCGACCTATAGCCATTTAATTTCGTTTTTTTTTTCCTTTTTATTATTAATATTTGTATTAATAATATTACCTTAATTTTCCTTAATTTATTTCAGCTCCTAAAGCCTCCAAAACCTCAAAACCGTAAAACTAGTCAAATTTACGCGTTTTACCGTAAAAGACGTAAAATATACACTTTTAAAAAAAATCTCAGATTTTGAAATAAACTTTATAACTAAGTCCTAAATGACTTAAAACCATCCCAAAAAATATCCATATGACTAATTACCTCATCCGAGACCTCTAAATGTTAAACCGTAAATCGTAAAAACATGATTTTCTATAATACATATACGTATACGTAAAACCACTAAATAACACCATCTCACTTCATAGTCACTACCATGTGAACTCATGAACATGAAATCATCACACCTCGTTTCACTCACAAGGTACCCCGTACCGGAAACAATATCCAAACCACAATCTATACACACCAATAAGCACATAAACACGTAAAGACACGTAACTAGCACAAAATAAAACTAAGTGACGAACCTCAAAACCAGGGTTGTCACATCACTCCCTCCTAATAGAAATCTCGTCCCGAGATTTACTCCTTAGGATCAACACACAACCAACAAATCACACGAGGATACTTGTTCTAAACGAACTCCCCTCATTTCCACGTGAACTTTAGTTCAAGTTTCAAAATACCACATATACAAACCAAAAATAATTAAACTCATTGCCAAACTCTTGTCCTCACAGTCAATAAATCTCACAGATGACTCTTTGATAAAACAAAGACTCTTATTAACACAAGTCCCGAATAACCGTACATGCAAAATGCATTCTCAAACAACCTTTACCAATCTCAATACATGAAATGTATCATGTATACAACTCATTTCCCCCAGGTAATTCTATGCTCATAAGCTAATGGTCCGATCTTTCCAAAGATCATAAATGGACCTACAAAACTCTACATCAACTCTTCTATTTTACCAAATCATACCACCCGTTACTATGGGTGAAACTCCCTACATAACTTTGTCACTAAATCTAGTGGTTTCCTCCCTTTTCTACATAGCATCCCTTATTGCTCTCATCCTTTCCACAAACATTATTACCACATTAGTAGCCTCTTTTACCAATTCTAGTCCATAATGGGGACAACTCACCCTATCCTTTTATATAGTGCCCCAAATGGCATTTATCGACTTTTAGTATGATAACTATCATTATATGAAAACTCAGCCATCGCTAATGAGTTTCCTAACTCCCTCTAATCAATCACTCATGTCCTCAGTGTGACTCCTAAGGTTTTATAAATATCTCACTTGCCTATCCTTTTCCAGTTAGCCGGATATACTCATATCCAATCATGTTCATCAACTCCCTTTAGTCCGTATGGCATATCACACCTATAACTCCTCATCCATTCGATTATCAATACTAATCCTCCCAAACAATCAGTACAGATCAGTGCCATTTCCTTTTCCAATCTCGACCTATTTTATTCTTGCTTCGCTCCTATACACACTTCCTTCTTTTTCCTCAACTCATACCATACATCACAATGTGATGCTTCCCATCATTTCTTCCCTTGCCATAATCCTTCCTAAGGCATTCCATACATATTAGGCTAACTTTTACGCAAAATCCTCCATTCTATCACATCCGTACGCAATCCTTCCAACTTCTCAACCACGTGACTTCTCATTCTTCTTGAAATATGAGATGAATTAGTCAGTCTATCGACTATCACCCAACTCTCGTCGTACTTATTCCTCCTCCCCATTATGTATCCCTTTCACTAACTTCGTCCTTACATTGCCCTTTCTAAGCTACTCCTATCTATGTAGGAAGTATAGTCTACGTCCCTTTCTCCATATGATTGTCCAAGCCACGCAACATACATGTTGACGCGTTCTCTGCTTTAGACAACTCAACTCGTGCAACCTACATCCTTCATCCAAACCACCCTAATACGTCATCCATACAGTTCAAGTTCGTCTCAGCTTCACTTCATCCTTCTTATTCCATGTCTCATCAACCATGCTTGCCTTTCCCAGATGGTACTTGGCCTTGCAATTTTCTTTCATCAATTAACTCCACCCATCACCTTTGCCAAATGTTCAATCAAGATTATTGAATATTTGTTGGAGACGTTCATGATCCGTATAGATCATTCTCCACGTCTCGTACACCAAATGCCTCTAGCATTCTAGGCAGATATAACAGTCCAGCTCCACTAACTAAGTCTATCCAGTTCTTTCAAATCTTCAGTTCCTGCAACGTATAAACGATCGCCTTTCTTTGTCGTCCTCGTACACCTCTAAATCCTTGCTCCACGTATCGTCATGCTTCGCGAATTCATTCAGTCCTTCCGATAATGCCAAGATCGGCTCATTATCCAATCCACCTCTTCAGCCTCCAAAATGCTTCCTCGTCCTTCTTCACTTCGCCCCTTGCTGGTTCCATGATATTCCATCATTTCTAACTACTCATCATGGTAGACTTAATACTAAAACTCACACTTGAAAATCTCACGTATAATTCCACTCCAAAACCAACACATACTTCGCCTCACTCTCCTTCTTAGACTTTGAGTAGATCAAGATGTCGTCGATACTCCCGATGACAACTCGTTTATATACATTCATGCACCCTCTGTTCATTGACTCCATGAGGACTGCTAGTGCTTTGGCGAAGCCAAATGCATAACCCTAAACCCAAAGCGTTCATACAACATCCTTAGCAATTTCAACTATGCCCTCCTTGCACCCTCTCTTAGCGGCAATACGAATAAATTCCTACCTCGTTCTACTCGCAAAAATCTACACGTATTCTATAAGACCAATACTTCCTCTTATCAGACAACTCAACCGCTTCCACATCACATTTACTACCAGGCAACTCAACTTTTATCCGGCATTCCTTGCAATTTCTAACAACTCTTGTTTTTAAATCATTACATCAACAATTTCCTTGGAAAGGCACTAACTACAACTCCTCTCACTTCTCCTACTTGCTCTACTTATGGTTCTACCTCACAGTAATAGGCAAACCTACTAAATTTTAGGAAATTTTCGGAAAACTTACATGCCCTACGAACAATCATAAATACCTTTGAGGTATTACTTCCCCTTCCAACACTCTCTATGGCGCGTTACTTGTGCTAATATCCCACAATCTCTATTCATCTCCTTGGTACTCCTAAGAGACCTCATGACCACACTAGTTCGTCTACGAACTTCTTTCCTCCCCACTAAGAGTATTCCGACCGTTCTCTCATGGTCACCTACTTAAGCGTGTAGGCGCGACCAAGTCTTTCATATGACTACCTCAACGCTCCCGAACAATACGAAACCAAAACTACATCCTAAATCCACCAGATACAATCAACAAATCAAACCAACGGATAACTAACGACATTTTACGTGCACCAGTTAAAACAAGTCAAAAACCATGAGACTCAAAAGAAAACTCAAACCCAAAACGTGTATCAATTCAAAATGACCCATCACAACGAAAAATAATCCAAGAAACACCCAATGGCAACCAAACATATTACGCCCCGTGACATATTATTTAAACCGTGCAAAAGATAGACTTTTCCAAAAGAATTTATATCTTTTTTTTATTATTATTACCTCCCACATCTATGTGACTCAAACAATCTACAAATAACCTTCTAGACGAACTCAAAACTCAACTCAAAAACTAGGTATCACGTGCATCCCAAATTAGAAAAAATAAACTACTATTCAAACTCAACCTTTAACCCGACACTTGTACAATAATTTTGACCAAGATACTAACCTCCCATGACTATACATTCTGAATATTTGAAAAGTACGTTCCGAGTAAATAATTTTAGGCTTTTGAATCATCCAAAAAGCTCTAAAAACGAAGAAGTTGTGACCAAAACAATTTTATACTAGTTGTTTTATAATTAAAGAATAAACTTAATGATTAATGCAATCCTTTTAAATGAAAGATATAATTGTATGTGTAACCTTCATAAACTCAATTTAACCTCGTATTAATAATTATAAATGACGTGAATCGGTTAAACCCAATTATATAAACTATGTAAGTAGAAAGAAATTTTACTTCGCTTTATTTTAAAGAAAGTCTTTTAGAATTTGAAATAAATAAGTGTTGATTTAAAAAAAATCTTATGTTGCACCTTGTTTCAAACACGACTCCAACACCTTACCCTTATTTTACCGAATACAACCAATTATCTAACCCTATAATAGATTTCCAAGTCCCCCTTTTTCTCAATATATACCGACCAAAAGAAATGTAAGACCCAACACAAAAGATTCCATTATCTCAAAAGAAATCCCAAGTTATTTCAATAGACTTAAAACCAAGAACACCATTTTTAAAACGTACACGTGAAATACTAAACTCAAAGAATACGCTACAAGACACACTTCAAAAGATTCAAAACGTCTTTGAAACTCCACCAAACTCGGGCACTAATAAATCGTTTAAACACAAGAGAGCACTAGGTACGTTCAAGTAATAATAACTACTTAACGACCGTAAATCATAACATAACATCTATCAGTATATATACATCCGCATATGTATACCTATTGAATCCCCCAAACATACTCGTTATCATATATGTCAAGTCAATCAATCGCTTTATACGCTCGTTTTACCATACGAGTAATCACCATCTCACCTTGCCACAACAAGGCATAAAGCCCACCTCCAAAACCAAACCATATCGTGTGACCCCAAAATCACACAACACCACTATAATCCCAAAACATATAACACAAAAAGAACAATAGCCATATCATAGGCAGCTATTACATAAACCCATATATATACGTATACCCAAATTCCACATCTCATTATATACAAGCATGTACTAACCCTCTTTCATGCAATCATACTTGAGAACCCATTAAAGTTGTGGTACTTGTATAACTATGTTGGCCACCATACTTATACAATTACCCTTCCCCCAATGCACTCCCTCCTATGATGACACTTATAAGAATCAATACAACATATAACACATAAATCCATCTACTCACATAAGCTCATAACCACATAACCAAATAGGTCCAAAACCCCATCTATTAAAATAACATAGTAAAACTCTTGGAATACCGAAATCCATAGTCTAGCTAAAACAACATAGACTAAATCCAAAACGAAAACATAATCAGTTATAAGTCATGTCGTCCATAAGAGTGGAAACAGCTTAAAATCCTTCCTACCCATGTACTCCTAGTAACTCGAACCACCACACGATTCTTAGGGAACATGGCTTAAACATCAAAAGAAAAATAACATACCTCAGGTATGTAAAATAACTCGATAAAAGATAGAAACTACCTTGTACTAAATTATGTACTATTATGTACATTTTAAGCAAAATACAACAATGACTAGCGTGGACGATTATGGTTCAACCCGCACTAGTCACAAACCTGAAAACAAAATAACATGTGACTAAGTATGAACATACTACGGTTCAATTCATACTAGTCAAAACATCGCAATAAATAACATCCAAACACATCAGTTATTATAAAATGCACACATACTCCTATGACGCCTATATGCAGGGACCCTTAAGCTATAGACTAGGCTACGCGACTAGGTAACCTAATTCTCTATAACCATTGTCTCTGATACCATTCTGTCACACCCCACCATGGCGGAATATGGGGCGCGACGAAATGGATATCATCACAACATGGCGTGTCTATAGAGATAACTATATGAATAAGAAATGTCATAAAATGGTGACACGAAAGTCATGACAATATCTCAACAAATGCAAGAGTCTAGGTAAGTAGGTAATAGTCCTACCACTTACCCAAGACAAACAATAAACATAAACCTAACAAACATATAGGTGCCAACATGTATCACTTATCAAAAAAAATATAAAGGTAAACTAAGAAGGAACAGGGATCTCCTTCTATATGCAATCCTAAGGCATCCAAGTCTAGCCACTTCTATCCTCAAGCTTAAACACATTCACACCTGAAAGAGACACTAAAACACGTCAACATAAAGTTGGTGAGAGTCATAGGTTTAGACTCCAACGCCAAATCAGTTACAAGCTGTGAATAACAAACACCAACACAATAACATATGGACAATGTGCTACAATAATGTATTAACAACTAGCATTCAAGTTCAATCAATCATCACAATGCCAAGGCATCACGCCTTACCAACAACCACAATTTCCAAGGCATCACGCCTTACCAAACACTATAATTTCCAAGGCATCACGCCTTACCAAACACCATGGTACCATAGATGATCACACTATGTACCTATCCCAAGGCCACTACCTTGTCATTATCCATTGGTCCCATAGACGATCACGCTATGTACCTATCCCAAGGCCCCTACCTTGT
This sequence comes from Glebionis coronaria, assembly GCA_025667525.1. Lineage (NCBI taxonomy): Eukaryota > Viridiplantae > Streptophyta > Magnoliopsida > Asterales > Asteraceae > Glebionis > Glebionis coronaria. Next base: position 478,399,415 of record CM046874.1, read on the forward strand.
CAAACCACAATAACTGAGACGGCACGTGTCCCCCGATCCAAATCATACACAATCAAGAATCACATAGCAGTTAATCACATAAGTGCACACACAAGTCCATCACAAAACCATAAAAACATTCACAACATCAATTTATAAATAACTCAACACAGTGTCTCTTCCATCCCATCTGGAAGTCAAAATCAATAATAAACATGGGACTATGAAACTCACCTGATTGCTTCTTCACAAGTCCTCGCACTAGCAACAAGCTAACAAACCAAAAACACGCAATCAATACACGAACCAATCACTAAGATGACTCATCAACCTATGATGGACATCTAGCCTATTCCCATATAAATACCTCATATATAATCTCTAATCACCCCATTACCCTTCCCTAACAAGTCCTTAACTTGGTTAAGTTTAATAGCTATCCCGTTCATATTTTACACAAAACAGTCCCAGTTTTTAGGTCTCAAAACTTTAAGTCAAACGCCCACTTAGACATACCCATGGTTTCTGTAAAAGGAATATTCATACCCTTACATATGTTAGCTAACACCTCCAACTTGCTCTAACCTTAAAGCTACTGTTAAGGCCCCGATATATATATATATATACCTTTGTCGTTCCAGATTTCCTGATTTTAAACATACTAAAAGTTTGTTACAATTAAGGGGTCTTACCCTAAACCACAACCTTAGCCCAAGTGCAGATACTTACTAAAATATATAAACCATCTCTCATGTTCGTTAGAAGATTCCAATGCAACCCTAAGTACCCCTAACAACCCAAAACTTAAAAAGAAAACAGGCTGATTACAAAACTGTTTTGACCTTCGACTGTTGTAACCTGTTTTTGACCCACTTTCCGACCTCCAATTTAGTTCTCGTTTCTTGCATTGGAAAGCCACTTCAACTAACTTTCCAGGGATATGTGGATCGCAAAATAAGAGTTTGTAGAACTCCCTATATGATCAAAACAATGACCCAAAATTCTGCCCAGTTTTTAAAAACGGGTTTAACTAAATTAACCTCATTAATTAACCCTAATCCCACTAATTACAAGCCCTAATTAATGTAATCATCATGTTATGATTAATATAACATTAATTTACTGTTTTTATAATAAACCCTAACCTAAATCCATCATAAGATGATTAAATAAAACATAAAAACAATTTAATTAAAAAGGGTTTGAAGATTTTACCTTAGATTTTTTGGGAAACAAGATTTTTGATGAAGAACCCTAATTTTCTACATGGATGTCGAACCATACTTGATCTCCAGGGATTTTATGAAGTGTTTTGATAAAAATAAGGCTTTCTATACTTTCCCAACAGGTCCTTGGCCCATATACAAAAGCCCGGTTCGCTTTTTCCCCTTTTTCCCCTTTTCTTTTCTTTTTTTCACATAACCGACCTATACCCATTTAATTTCGTTTTTTTCCTTTTTATTATTAATATTTGTATTAATAATATTACCTTAATTTTCCTTAATTTATTTCAGCTCCTAAAGCCTCCAAAACCTCAAAACCGTAAAACTAGTCAAAGTTACGCGTTTTACCGTAAAAGACGTAAAATATACACTTTTAAAAAAAATCTCAAATTTTGAAATAAACTTTATAACTAAGTCCTAAATGACTTAAGACCATCCCAAAAAATATCCATATGACTAATTACCTCATCCGAGACCTCTAAATGTTAAACCGTAAATCGTAAAAACACGATTTTATATAATACATATACGTATACGTAAAACCACTAAATAACACCATCTCACTTCATAGTCACTACCATGTGAACTCATGAACATGAAATCATCACACCTCGTTTCACTCACAAGGTACCCCGTACCAGAAACGATATCCAAACCACAATCTATACACACCAATAAGCACATAAACACGTAAAGACACGTAACTAGCATAAAATAAAACTAAGTGACGAACCTCAAAACCAGGGTTGTCACAAAACCCAAACATCCCCTTACTGCTGTTAACCCCAAACGCCCCCCCCCCCCCTGCTGAGTCAGGGTATCCACTGTTTTAATAGCCAAACACCCCTGTTGGGGTTGTGGGCTTGCGGCTGGCACATAAACCAACGACGAATCCCGTGGTGGGTGGCAGCTGATCAAGTGAACCACACCGAGAGTCTAGAGACTCTCGGTTTCTGTGAACACCAACCAAATCCCGGCCGCAATTACTTAATTACATGTTTTAAAGATTAAGATTACTAGTTCCTGATTATTTGCTTAAATCATGATATAAGAAAGAAAATAAAATGGTTACCGTGGTAAGCTTGATAACGGGATGATCAATTCACACGAATCCAAGATAGAAATCAAATCCCGAGACACCTTTGTGTTGTTCATAGCCGGCGGCTTCCAAGGCAGAAACCCTAACCCCGTCCCTTTTTTTCGTTTTACTGTTGTGAGACAAGGAGGAAGGGGGTTTACCCCGTATGTTATTTCTTGTAAAATGGGCTGGGCTCTAACCCACATTTTCTTCTTTTCTATTGTTTTTTTTTTAACTCGCAACATAAATAAATCATATGCATTTTTTATTTATTTTTTTTTTCGTTTCGCGTAAATTTTCTTAGATGTTCGAGACTCAATTTCTGTATTATTTATTTAACGAATAAGTAATAGTTATGATCCATTTCATAATACTTATAAAGCTTGAAACGTATTATTATTTTATATTCTGAAATAACTGGAATGATTAACTGCGTAACTTTAACTTAATCCGACACCGCGTATATTTAATATTCACGTTTAATTAAAGTTAAAGCTGAGATTACGCGTATTTAATATTCGAGGATTTTTAAATACGGGTTTTACAGCATTAGAACTCTTAACCAAAATATTTCCCCCGAGGCACTATTTAGTGAATCTTGGTCATTCATGTTTAAACCATTGTTAAAAGTATTAATTTGGTGCACTTTGGTAAAACCATGTTGTGGGCACTTTCGTAAAAGGTCTTTAAAACGGTCCCAAGATTCACTAAAATACTCATCGTACTTTTGTTCAAAATTAATGATTTCATTCCGCAAAGCGGTAGTACGAGAGGGTGGAAAAAAGTAGTTTATGAATTTGGTCTCCAAGTCCGTCCACGTCAGAATACTTTGTGGCGGTTCCTTTGCAAGCCAATGCCGGGCTTGTCCCTCTAAGGAGAAAGGAAAAAGTTGTAAACGGATTACCTCTTGTGGAACACCATTGAATTTGACCGTATTTGTGAGCTGCAGGAACCTTTTTATGTGGTCATGAGGATCATCAATGGTACGCCCCAAGAATGGTTGAGCGGAGACCATCTGAATAAAGCCGGATTTGAGCTCAAAGTTGTTGGCTGCAATCGCGGGTATGACAATTGGATCGTTGTTGCCTTCTACATGTGCTTGCAAAAGTTCGATCATAGGGCGATTGTCCGGTAGAGGTTCATTGTTGTTATTATTCATGTTGTTTTGAGGTGGATTGTTATTGTTGTTGTTGTGTACACCGGCCATGTCTAAGTTATCGAGAGTCTCGGGCTCTTAATAAGACGTTGATCGTGTACGCATGCACCTGCAAAATAACTAACAAAGCAAAAACAAAGCACAAATATTTTTGGTTTTTTGTATGTTTTTTTAATTTTTTTGTACTTTTGAAAATTTTATATTTTTTATATTTTTTGAAAATTTTTATGAAAAAGTAACGTTCACGATGAACGGATCCCAAAATCCAATTTCTCACAAAAAACTGTTAATCCTTACGAGAAGAGCCGGCAGCGGCGCCATTTGATACAAAGATTTTCAATGGGGTTCAATTTAATTCTCGGTATCTTCTCGAATCGATCACGGTTCAAAGTGGAATAGTTGTTCTTGGTTACTAAAAAGAGGATTGGTTTTCTAATCTACTAAAATGATTTAAATGCGTGAAGTAAATAAAGATTCAAACAAAAAAAACAGTTAATAAAATAAAAAAATTAAACAATAAATCAAAAACAGTAGAATAACCTTACTGAAAAATTGATTGATTCGGAATGTATGCTTGATCCGGAATATACTAAACAGAAACCTTCATTCGGAACATTTGGACTAAAGCTTCATTCGGAACATTAATCTTCATTCGGAACTTCTAACTGAAAACCTTTCATTCGGAATATATAAAAACACTGATTCGGAACACACTGATTCGGAAAATATTAAAAACCTTTATTCGGAACTTTTAAAACTGATTCGGAACATTGTCTTGATTCGGAACATTTACTAAAAAACTTCATTCGGAACTTTTTTTTAAAACTTTGATTCGGAACAATTTAAAAATCCTTCATTCGGAACTTTCAAAAATAAACTTGGTTCGGAACTTTTAACAATAAACTGATTCGGAACTTTTTAAAAATAAACTTGATTCGGAACTTTTAAAAAAAACACTAATTCAGAATTTTAAAAATAACACTCATTCGGAACTTTTCAAAAATAACACTCATTCGGAACTTTAACAAAGCACTCATTCGGAACTTTTCAAAAACACACTCATTCGGAACTTTTCAAAAACACTCATTCGGAACTTTTCAAAAAACACTCATTTGGAACTTTTGCTATTGATTCGGAATCTGGGTAGGGATGGAGACGAAGAACAGGGAAACCAATAAGCACGTTTTTTACCAAAATCAACCAAGTTTTTAACCAAAAATTTAACCACAATAACTATTATTCATCTACTAATCATAAACATCAAATCAAAACAATAAAAACACAAAACCCACTTACTTTTATGGATTAAAATCAACCAAATAAGAACTTGAGACTTTAAATCAAAAAGATGAAGATGAACAAGATTAAATGGAAGATTGTATTGATTGATTAAGGTAAAGTAAACAAAAGAGAAGATTAAAACTTACAAGATTTAAGGATTCAAGAAAAGTAAAAATCACCAAACTCCTTAAGGGAGTTGGTGTTCTTCCTACGAAACAGGAAAGAAAGAAAAACAAAAATTAAGACTAGCTCAAAATGTGTGAAGGGATCTCTTTATATAGGCCTTGTCTTTGGTCGGTGAGTGGGCTTTCTCCCGTTCTTTTTGTCTTCTCGTCTTTTAAGAAAATTTGACGTTTTCGATTTCGATTCGGGATTTGTCGATGAATAAATTCAACTCGTCTTTTAATTCCTTCGTTTAATAGACTTGAGTTCTTTCGACATATGTAAATCTTCCATCTTTGGTCCTTTTATTCGATAAATCTTCAAATAGGCCCATTGACTTCAAATCTTTTGCATCTCTTGGACAATAGACTTCGTCTTGAGTCTTTTTCTTCGATAAAACCCGTGCAATCCCATGTTTTCTTCAATATTTATCCGGTTGGCTCTGAAAACACAACAAACACACAAACCACGCATAATTCCAAACAAATTACATTAAATACGCGTTTTGGTCTTGTTTTAGCAAGAAATAAGTGGTAAAAGGATGGGTGTTTTCACACCTATCAATTCCCTCATAAAGTGACCCATCCTATAGCAATTGTAACACTCAACCTTGGATTTATCAAACCCAGCAGTGTCTTTAGCATTGAAGTTCGTCTTCTTCCTGAATCTCTTATTCCATCTGTTGGCCCTTATGCTTGCAAGTGCCATATTCCATTTAATATCCATCTCCTCCAAATTCTCCTCCCTGATTTGCTCAAGGTCCTCATATGTAATCACTGAACCATTGGGCAATGCAGCAATGTATGCACACACTGTGTCTAGATCAATGCCAGTAGGTTTAATCCTTGGTGAGTCAACATTATATGTGTCAGCGTCTGAATGTGAAGCGCTGACAAAGGTTGATCCACCGCTGACACAAGGTCATCCAGTAACAGGATGCACGTATGATTCTCTCTTATCAACTTGGGCTTCATTATGTGAGATGAAAGCCATGTTTCCAGAGGTAAATTTGCTTCCATGATCCAAGAGGATTTCATTCTCTACAATCTTTAGCTTATGGTAGACGTCATCAAAAGTAGAACTAGTGTGTGCATTGGTAGCAATAACAGACCTAGTTTCAATCTTCCAGGCATCACCAAGACTTTTAAGGAAAGTAGTAATGATATCAGCATCATTATATACTGTTCCCATAAAATACATTTTTATGGTAATGTCTAGAAGCCTGCTTCTTACCCACTTAGCTTCTCATTGGGAAGAGCCTTGAACACAACATACTCATGCAAGAGTTGCTTCTTCTTCTCTGATGCAGTATCATCATTACCACCATAGTTGACTTGAAGAGCTTCCTAAATTTCTTTAGCAGACTCAAAACCTCTATACTTATGTTGATTGCTTGGTCCCAAAGAAAGTTTGAGAATGCTTAAGGTTTTCATGTCGTTCCTTCTCTTTGCAATATCCTCAGTTGAGACAGCTCTCCCATCTGAAGGTCTTTCTTTTCGATCCTCTTCAGTTGAGCCCTCAACTGATCTTGAAGAAATAGCAGTAGCAATCTTAGCAGCCTTATCGAATGTGTTTCCATATTCAATAATTTCCCAGAGAGTGTGATCATGAATTTGAAGGTACTGTTTAAAATTGAACTTCCATAACTCAATGTTGTCAGGGTATAGCATGGGGATTTTTAGGTTGTGACTTGAGGAGGAGGTTATATCTGGAGTAGACATCTTGTCTGGTTTTTAGGGTTTTTAAGGTTTCTTGTTCTTTAGATCAAAGTTCCTCAACAAACTCTGATACCACTTGTTGATCCCTAACTTAGATCGATTAGCTTTGTGTTAACGAGATTGAATCCAGATTAACACTTAGAGAAACTTTGTGTTAGAAACAATCTAAGTGTTATGCGGAATTTAACACTTAGCACAAGAATACACAAAACATAATAACCCAAACTTTTACTTTGATTGATGATCAAACTTGCGTACAATGAAAGTGTAAAAACATATATAAAACTAAAACCTAAAGGCCTCCTTTTATAGATTAAGGAGCCTTGCACAAGAATCTGCGTATCAGCTATTTTAGGTAAAGATAAATATAGAAAATACAATGTCAAACATATCTTTACTAAAAGTACAAAACGTGTAGACTAAGTATTCTATCAGTGCTTGGACTTCTTCTCATCAGCGCTTGGATACTTCTTGTCAATGCTTGATCTGTCAACGCTTGATTTCTTCCTATCAACGTCCAAATAACTTTTGTCAGCGTCTAAGTGTCTTGGCTCATTTTATTCCCAACAAAATGTAAAAGGTTTGGGGTTTAATTTATAGAACGATTTTAGGGGTCTTTTTGAAAAAAAAAAGTTTTTTTTAGCCCCTTAAACGGCTACTTTTTATTTTTTGAAAAAAAAATTAATTTGCATTTTAGCACTTCAAACGGCTAATTTTTGGGCTGCCATTTTCAAAATTTTGCAAAAAAGCCCCTACAAACGGCTAGTTTTTTAAATGAAAAAAAAATCGGTTGGCGCTGGCTGGAGGGGATGGCGCCAACGGCTTAACAGCCAGGCTACCAGCCCTTACTCCCCTTGCTCTTATAGATGTTTTATTTATCCAAAAACTCAATTCCTTTTTTTTTATTTTGTCGTTTTAAAATATGGTTAATTTAAAAACAAAAAATATTTTTTATTTAGTCAAACTTTATGAAAATTCGTTTTTATATGTTCTTTTATAATCTGAATGTTATTTCAGTGATTTTGAAGATTTATGTATGCAAGAACATAACTCATTCATGGATTAAATGTATAACATTTAATGTTTATTTAATTTGTTTTTATTTTTTTATGAACTAATTTTGTTTAATTTTTTATAAACTGATTTTGTTTAAATCTTAGTTATATTGTAAAAAAATTTGTGATTTTTTTAGATTTTTTTAGTTTGTAAAAAATTTAGTTCGTTTGGAGTTCTAATTTGATTTGCTTTGTAAAAATGGTAAAGAAGAGGATTAGTTCATAAGAGGATTATGTGACAATTTGAAAATTTCTACACTTCAAATAATAATAAATTATATTACTTATTAATTAAAAGTTTATTTTTGAGAGATCTTTTATATAATAAAAGAATTAAATTATTTAACAATTTTAGTGAAAAGTAAAGGTTATAAAAAACAATTGGACTAATCAAATGGCTTGATCTTGACACATAAATTAAATCGAGTGATGTGATTGGTGGAGATAAGTCAAAATTTAATTTAATTTAGTAAAAATTAAAAATTTTGGTGGAAGATTTTGATGTAAACACACAAAGATATATGTGTCAAATTTTTGAAAATAAAAACTTAAAAAAGGAAGAGATGATTAATAAAACTTTAGTTGTTGAATTTTTAATAAATTAGATGGACTTAATTGTAAACTTATAATTTTTAGTATTTTTAGTAACTTCATAAAATAAACAAAATACTCCCTTAAACTTTGTTAACTTGTGATTCACTATTAACACGGGATACGATCCGGAGGTCGGGGAGGGTGGAAGTGTGACAACCCTAGGTTTTGGATTTGTCACTTGGTCTTACTTTTTTAGGTTATTTTATGTGTGCTTACTTGAATTGTGTGTTTACGTGTTTATTTTGTGTGAACGAGGTTGGTGTGGTTATCGTTTATGAGTATAGAGTACTCATAAGTAAATCGAGGAACGGTTATTTCATGTTCATGAGCTCACAAGTGGTGACTATGAAATGAAAATGGTGATATTGTGGTGTTTACGTATACGTATAAGTATTATAGTAGTAGTATTTTTTTTAGGATTTACGGTTTAGCATTTAGAGGTCTCGGGTGAGGTAATTATCCATATGAATATTTTTCGGGATGGTTTTAAGTCATTTAGGACTTAGTTATAAATTTTATTTCAAAATTTGAGATTTTTTATAAAAGTGTATATTTTACGTCTTTTACGGTAAAAACGCGTAAATTTGACTAGTTTTACGGTTTTGTGGTTTTGGAAGCTTTAGGAGCTGAAATAAATTAAGGAAAATTAAAGTAATATTAATAACATAATATTAAATAATAATAAAAAAACGAATTTAGGGGTGTTTGGGTCGGTTTAGACGCACCAAAGAAGAAAGAAAGAAGGGAAAAGCCCAAAACAGGCCCAATGGACTTGTAATGGGATTAGGGGGCCTTTAGGACTTAACCAAACCCAACTCATAACCATAATAATCAGGTTTTTAATCTCCATAACATCTCCTAGCCGAAATTCATCAATGGTGGCCAATTAGGGTTCTTCAAAAATTAGGTTTTCTTCATCTTCTATTAATTCAAAGGTAAAACCTTCTTAACCCTTTTCATATTAAATGTTTTTAATGTTTCTATGATCATATGATGGATTAGATTAGGGTTTAATTAAACACAGTATATTAATCATATTTTAATGATTAAATAAATTAGGGCTTGTAATTAGAGGGATTATGGTTAATTAATGAGGTTGATTTTGTTAAAGCCGTTTTTTAAAAACTGGGCAGAATTTTGAGTCAATTGTTTTGATCATATCTGGAGTTATAGGAACATTCAAGATGCAATCAAACTAGCCCTGAAAAGGTATTTGAAGTGGCTTTCCAATGCAAGAAACTAGAACTAAATTGGAGGTGGGAAGTGGGTCAAAAACAGGTTACAACAGTCGGAGGTCAAAACAGTTTTGAATTCAGCCTGTTTTCTTTTTAAGTTTTGGGTTGTTTGGGGTACTTAGGGTTTCATTGGTATCTTCTCACGAACATGAGAGATGGTTTATATATTTTAGTAAGTATCTGCACTTGGGCTAAGGTTGTGGTTTAGGGTAAGACCCTCTAATGGTAATGAACTTTTCATACGTTTAAAATCAGTGAATTCTGGATAGGTAGCAATATATACACATATATCTGGGCCTTAACAGTAGCTTTAAGATTAGGGCAAGTGGGAGGTTTTAGCTAACATGTTTAAAAGTGTGAATATTCCTTTTACAGAAACCATGGGTATGTTTAAGTGGACGTTTGACTTAAAGTTTTGAGACCTAAAACTGGGACTGTTTTGTGTAAAATTATGAACGGGATAGCTATTAAACTTAACCAAGTTAGAGACTTGTTAAGGAAGGGTAATGGGGTGATTAGAGCTTAACAATGAGGTAATTATACGGGAATAGACTAGATGTCCATCATAGGTTGATGAGCCATCTTAGTGATTGGTTCGTGTATTGATTTCATGTTTTTGGTTTGTTAGCTTGTTGCTAGTGCGAGGACTTGTGAAGAAGCTATCAGGTGAGTTTCATAGTCCCATGTTTACTAATGATTTTGGCTTCCAGATGGGATGGAGGAGACACTGTTCTGTTTTGTTATGGTTTTTATAAATTATGTTGTGAATGTTTTGAGTTTGGTAATGGACTTGTGTGTACACTTATGTGATTAACTGCTATGTGATTCTTGATTGTGTATGATTTGGATCGGGGGACACGTGTCGTCTCAGTTATTGTGGTTTGACAAGGTAGGGGCCTTGGGATAGGTACATAGCGTGATCGTCTATGGGACCAATGGTTAATGACAAGGTAGTGGCCTTGGGATAGGTACATAGTGTGATCATCTATGGTACCATGTTGTTTGGCAAGGTAGGAGCCTTGGATTTGGTTTGATATGTTTGATCTTGAATTTTTAGTTGTTAATGCATACTTGTAGCACATTGTCCATATGTTATTGTATTGGTGTTTGTTATTCACAGCTTGTAACTGATTTAGCGTTAGAGTCTAAACCTATGACTCTCACCAACTTTATGTTGACGTGTTTTAGTGTCTCTTTCAGGTGATAACGTGGTTAAGCGTGAGAACTTATGTGGCTAGGATTTGGAGAGCGTAGGAATGCATATAGAAGGATATCCCCGTTTCCTTCTTAGTTTACCTTTATGTTTTTTTGATAAGTGATGCATGTTGGCACCTATATGTTTGATATGTTTGTGTTATTTGTTTGTCTCGGGTAAATGGTAGTACTGTTACCTATTTACCTAGACTCCTGCATGTTGAGATATTGTCATGACATTTGTGTCGCCATTTATGACATTTCTTATTTCATTTAGTTATCTCTATAGACACGCCATGTTGTGATGATATCCATACGTCGCGCCCCATATTCCGCCATGGTGGGGTGTGACAGAATGGTATCAGAGCCAATGGTTATAGAGAATTAGGTTGCCTAGTCGCGTAGCCTAGTCTATAGCTTAAGGTTCCCTGCATATAGGCGTCATAGGAGTATGTGTGCATTTTATATTAACTGATGTGTTTGGATGTTATTTATTGCGATATTTTGACTAGTATGAATTGAACCATAGTAAGTTCATACTTAACTACATGTTATTTTCTTTACGAGTTTTGATTAGTGCGGGTGGAACCATGGTCGTATACGCTAGTCATTGTTGGATTTCGCTTAATTATGTTTTCATGTTCTTTATACATTTTGAATTTTGTCTACGCTGGTTCAGCTGGACTACGAGTTTATGTGTTTCGTGCATTGGCTATGTTATTTTAATACATGGGGTTTTGGATCTTATCTTGTGTGGTTATGTGCTTGTGAGTTGTTGGATTATGTGTTATGTGTAGTATTAATTTCTTATAAGTGTTATCATAGGAGGGAGTACATTGGTGAAAGGGAACATGTATAATTATGGAGGCCTACATAATTATATATGTGCCACAACACAACTGGACTTTCAAGTATGATTGCATGAAAGAGAGTTAATACATGCTTGTATAGTATATGTTGGATGAATTTGAGTGTATGTACGCTTATGCCTATGTATGTAAAATTATTTTCTACTTACCGGTTGTATTCTTGGGATGGTTGCTAGCTCGTTTCTCTTTGAGATGTTCAACTTCTGTAGTAGCGCATTTCTCGGGTCCTCATTTCACGTGCTTGTTTGTACGGTACTTTTAGCGTGAAGGATTTTGAGATGGTGGAGATTTCTTTTTGGGGTAACGATGTCTTTTGTTTCGAGTTATACATGGTAAAAAATAGAACTTGCAAATTGAAAAAAAATAGTTGTTGGTAGTCGATGAAATAAGGAAGTGTCGGGATCATGTTTCAAATAAGGTGGAATATAAATTCTTTAACATATAAGCATGACTCGGTTATTTTAAAATATTTTGGTTTTGATCACCTAAAGTTATTGTTCTTAAGTTAAAAATTTTGTTCTTATTTAGTGAAATATGTTAAAATCATGTAATTAATAGAGTTTTAATTTTCTGGAATTAAAATAAAATAGGTTCTAGTTTTGGTAATTAATGGGGGGTTTTAGGGTTTAAAAATCGTTTTTTCTTTTTTTGGTATAAATCGGAGTAGGCAGAAACTGTCGCTAAACTGTCAAAATATGTCGCTAACTGTTAGAAACTGTGCCTAGGCAGATTTTGAGAAAAATCGTTTTGGTCATAACTTATTCGTTTTTAAAGGTTTTTGGGTGATTCAAAAGCCTAAAATTATGTACTAGGAACATACTTTTCAAATATTCAGAAAGTTTCGTAATTGGAAGTCAGTAGCTTGGTCGAATTAATTGTACAAGTGTCGAGTTCAAGGTTAATTTTCGGACAACATGGTTTAAACTCGTGTTTTGGGTATTTTGCGGTAATGAACAGTTGGAGGGTTAACATAGAGATGAGTTGGGAAGGAATTTGAGAGTTCTTTAGACCTTATTATACATGGTTATATTTTGATGAGTTTTGATTTATGGTATTTATGAGTAAGACTGAAATCGGGGTGATAGTTTTAAACCCGTTGAGTTATGTGACGGTTCCTAACTTGGTTTCAAGACAGTTCTTGTTTGATGAGTTGCGAGATTTAGTTAGGTTGGTTACATAACTTTATGGTTTTGATAAGTTTCCTCGTGGACGGTTAAGGCTCATGTGTTGTTGGTTGAGATTATTTTCGTGTAAACTGAGTTCACGTTTGAACGTGAAGGTTTTATCAGGGATATGTATCCTCGTTTGGTTGCTGAGAGTAAGTTTGAGTTTGGGAGTAAATCTCGGGACGAGATTTCTATTAGGAGGGAGTGATGTGACAACCCTAGGTTTTGGATTTGTCACTTGGTCTTACTTTTAGGTTATTTTATGTGTGCTTACTTGAATTGTGTGTTTACGTGTTTATTTTGTGTGAACGAGGTTGGTGTGGTTATCGTTTATGAGTATAGAGTACTCATAAGTAATTCGAGGAACGGTTATTTCATGTTCATGAGCTCACAAGTGGTGACTATGAAATGAAAATGGTGATATTGTGGTGTTTACGTATACGTATAAGTATTATAGTAGTAGTATTTTTTTTAGGATTTACGGTTTAGCATTTAGAGGTCTCGGGTGAGGTAATTATCCATATGAATATTTTTCGGGATGGTTTTAAGTCATTTAGGACTTAGTTATAAATTTTATTTCAAAATTTGAGATTTTTTATAAAAGTGTATATTTTACGTCTTTTACGGTAAAAACGCGTAAATTTGACTAGTTTAACGGTTTTGTGGTTTTGGAAGCTTTAGGAGCTGAAATAAATTAAGGAAAATTAAAGTAATATTAATAACATAATATTAAATAATAATAAAAAAACGAATTTAGGGGTGTTTGGGTCGGTTTAGACGCACCAAAGAAGAAAGAAAGAAGGGAAAAGCCCAAAACAGGCCCAATGGACTTGTAATGGGATTAGGGGGCCTTTAGGACTTAACCAAACCCAACTCATAACCATAATAATCAGGTTTTTAACCTCCATAACATCTCCTAGCCGAAATTCATCAATGGTGACCAATTAGGGTTATTCAGAAATTAGGTTTTCTTCATCTTCTATTAATTCAAAGGTAAAACCTTCTTAACCCATTTCATATTAAATGTTTTTAATGTTTCTATGATCATATGATGGATTAGATTAGGGTTTAATTAAAAACAGTATATTAATCATATTTTAATGATTAAATTAATTATTGAGGTTGATTTTGTTAAAGCCATTTTTAAAAACTGGGCAGAATTTTGAGTCAATTGTTTTGATCATATATTGAGTTCTAGGAACATTCAAGATGCAATCAAACTAGCCCTGAAAAGGTATTTGAAGTGGCTTTCCAATGCAAGAAACTAGAACTAAATTGGAGGTCGGGAAATGGGTCAAAAACAGGTTACAACAGTCGGAGGTCAAAACAGTTTTGAATTCAGCCTGTTTTCTTTTTAAGTTTTGGGTTGTTTAGGGTACTTAGGGTTGCATTGGGATCTTCTCACGAACATGAGAGATGGTTTATATGTTGTAGTAAGTATCTGCACTTGGGCTAAGGTTGTGGTTTAGGGTAAGACCCTCTAATGGTAATGAACTTTTCATACGTTTAAAATCAGTGAATTCTGGATAGGTAGCAATATATACACATATATCTGGGCCTTAACAGTAGCTTTAAGATTAGGGCAAGTGGGAGGTTTTAGATAACATGTATAAAAGTGTGAATATTCCTTTTACAGAAACCATGGGTATGTTTAAGTGGACGTTTGACTTAAAGTTTTGAGACCTAAAACTGGGACTGTTTTGTGTAAAATTATGAACGGATAGCTATTAAACTTAACCAAGTTAGAGACTTGTTAAGGAAGGGTAATGGGGTGATTAGAGCTTAACAATGAGGTAATTATACGGGAATAGACTAGATGTCCATCATAGGTTGATGAGCCATCTTAGTGATTGGTTCGTGTATTGATTTCGTGTTTTTGGTTTGTTAGCTTGTTGCTAGTGCGAGGACTTGTGAAGAAGCTATCAGGTGAGTTTCATAGTCCCATGTTTACTAATGATTTTGGCTTCCAGATGGGATGGAGGAGACACTGTTCTGTTTTGTTATGGTTTTTATAAATTATGTTGTGAATGTTTTGAGTTTGGTAATGGACTTGTGTGTACACTTATGTGATTAACTGCTATGTGATTCTTGATTGTGTATGATTTGGATCGGGGGACACGTGCCGTCTCAGTTATTGTGGTTTGACAAGGTAGGGGCCTTGGGATAGGTACATAGCGTGATCGTCTATGGGACCAATGGTTAATGACAAGGTAGTGGCCTTGGGATAGGTACATAGTGTGATCATCTATGGTACCATGTTGTTTGGCAAGGTAGGAGCCTTGGATTTGGTTTGATATGTTTGATCTTGAATTTTTAGTTGTTAATGCATACTTGTAGCACATTGTCCATATGTTATTGTATGGGTGTTTGTTATTCACAGCTTGTAACTGATTTAGCGTTAGAGTCTAAACCTATGACTCTCACCAACTTTATGTTGACGTGTTTTAGTGTCTCTTTCAGGTGATAACGTGGTTAAGCGTGAGAACTTATGTGGCTAGGATTTGGAGAGCGTAGGAATGCATATAGAAGGATATCCCCGTTTCCTTCTTAGTTTACCTTTATGTTTTTTTGATAAGTGATGCATGTTGGCACCTATATGTTTAATATGTTTGTGTTATTTGTTTGTCTCGGGTAAATGGTAGTACTGTTACCTATTTACCTAGACTCCTGCATGTTGAGATATTGTCATGACATTTGTGTCGCGATTTATGACATTTCTTATTTCATTTAGTTATCTCTATAGACACGCCATGTTGTGATGATATCCATATGTCGCGCCCCATATTCCGCCATGGTGGGGTGTGACAGGAAGAGATGTTTAGCCATTGTTAGTGAGAGAAAGAGAGAGAGAGAGATGCTCTAATATGTGTTTATTAGAGAGAAAGGGGAAAAACAAGTAAATGACACACTTCACCCCTCCATGGAAGTATGGAGGGGTATATATAGCACGGGACTTGAACTACTTACATATGACAATAATAGTCCTTGCAAGTCCCGGCTATGAAACTATTGTAATTCCGTTAGTCGCGCACATTTTAAGGCTAAAAATCTTCCCCCAATGTGGAGACATACGAAATTACTTACAATGTTCCTAACAAATTCAAATACAACAAAAATATGACAGTGTTAAGTATGCTTCCAATGCTGAGGATGACGTCGTTGTCTTCAAGTCTTCTAGAAAAACTTATACCCCATTTGAATCCTCTTTGTTTTTGCTTGTTGAGGAACCATTGTAACATGTATGAACTGGATTAACTTCCCCCAGTTCATACTACATGTCTTGAAAAGCTTTCTTCATAGACTTCTTTTTGACGAAGCTTTTGAATCAGCTTCCCCCAAACCAATATCCTTGTCTTGAGCAGAACCTGTAGCTTGAGCAATCTTCTATCTTTGACATTTAAAGTGCACAGTGGAATTTTGTAGAAGAAGGAGCGAACCACACCAAGTAACTGCTACCTTGACATTTTTGGTCTCGTCATTATGTGTTTGGGGGAACATGCAAGAAATTAGCAACAAATCTTCTCACGCTTGTAGAATACTTCCCCGTGGAAGTTGAACTAAGTACTCCAAAGTACAAGTTCTTCCCCCATGATGGTTACGAACTCTCGGAAGCATCATCTGATGTGTACAGTCAAAATCTCGAGATGTTCTTGTCGAAAGTATGATGGTTACGAACACTCAGAAGCATCATCTGACATGTACGCTTAGAATCTCGAGATGTTCTTATCAAAAGTATGATGGTTACGAACACTCGGAAGCATCATCTGACGTGTACGGTCAAAATCGTGAGATGTTCTTGTCAAAATTATGGTGGTTAAGAACACTCGGTAACATCATCTTACAAGTACAATCAGAATCGCGAGATGTTCGTGTCTGAAGCAGAAATCTTTGTTGACATTCTGTAGCTCAAGTTACTCGTGAGAATTGTTTGCTGATCACATCTATACTCATTTACTCTATGGCTAAAATTACCAACCTCGTATTCTTTCGGCTATCTGTAGTGATCACTGGTGAAGAAAACATGATATTCCAAACTTGAAACTGAAGTATAATCCCCCAAATTTGTTACTTAAGCTTGCACTTTTGTTGATTGATGAACAGTGCAGAAGAAGAGTTCTAAGTACCTTATACCCCAAACAAGAAAAGTATAAGAAGTACAACACCTCTTGAAATATCCACAACTACCGGTGAGTGTGACACTGAGCACTACAACGTAACTCCTTAAGTGATAGTTATCCATGTTGTCGACCATCCACCCCTTGACATTGGAAACTAGATAGTTCAAGTCTCAATCATAATTTTAACGCTCAAGCAAGTCATCAATCAATAGACTGGGTTTAGAGAAAAAGGGTAGAAGGGGGTGAGAAGGCTCGATGATGAAATAAGTAGACGCCTTCATGAAATTCCACTTCAACTTCAAATAACAAATACCAATTTCGCTTCGTAATCACTTGACATTCTTTGCACGAATACTAGCCGTTTTGACAATTGAGTGAATTAATAAGTGTGAAAACACTTATCCTTTTACCACTTAATTATAATAATAACCAAGCTAAAACGTGTATTTTATGTCGTAAATGTCGGAATTATGCGTGGTTTGTGTTTTTGTTGTGATTTAGGACCAAAATGTGAAAAGGGAAGAAAACACGGTCTTTCACGGGCTTTTATCGAAGAAAAAGACAAAAGACGAAGTCAAAAGATCAAGAGTGCAAAAAGAACGGAAGTCCAAGGCCTATTCTGAAGATTTATCGAAGAAAAATTCTAAAGACGGAAGCATAATGAAGTCGAAGAACCAAGTCCAATAAAAGAAGAAAATTATAAGACGAGTTCAATTTGTATCGACAAATCCTGAGACAACGTCGAGAAAGACGAATAATTTAAAAGACGAAAAGACGAGAAGAAGAAGAAAGTATCAACACATGTTAATCCTCCTATAAATAGTGAACTTAACCTCATTTGTGAGGTGTTAGCTAAATTGACAACTTTGCTCTCCACTTAATTTCATGCACTTTCATATTGTCCATTTACTTTATTGTCTTTAAATTCTTGTCTTTACTTTCAAGTAAGTTTTAATTTTGTTGTTGAATCTTTAATTTTAATCAAGTTTTTAATTAATCTGTCATTCTACCTTTCTTGTTTTGCTTAATCTTTATGCTTATTTGCTTATTGTCATGCTTATTTGATTGTTTGTTAAGTTTTTATATGTTTGATTGTGTTAGCTTATTGTTCTTATAGTATTGTGTGCTTTTCTTAATTTTAATTAAGTGTTTTTAAAAGTTATTTTATAAAAAGTTGATTTTAAATATTTTGATTATTTAGTGTTTATAAAAGTTTTAAAATTTTGGCTTATTAGCTTTTTCTTAAAATTATTTTGGTTAAGTTTTTAGATAAGTGCTTATTTGGTTTTAGCTTATTTTTAGTTTTGCTTATTTTGGTTTCAATTCGGGTTATGTTAAAACCCTAGTTTCCCGAACTAGGTGGAGGATCCAACTTTGTTGATCCCAAACTTAGATCGATTTAGCTTGTGTAAACAAAATTAAATAAAGTTAAACACGTAGAGAAACTTTGTTGAATATGTAACAATTCAAGTATTATGCGGAATTAATACTTAAACAAGAACACACAAACAATATAAACCAAACTTTCACTTTGATTGATAAATCGAACTTGCTTACAATGAAAGTGTTAAAACGTATATAATAACAAAAACCTAAAGGCCTCCTTTTATAGATTAAGGTGCCTTGTACAAGAGTCTACGTATCAACTATTTTAGGTAAAGATAAACATAAGAAATACATTGTCGATCATATCTTTACTAGAAACATACTAGAAACATAATACGTGTAGACTAAGTCTTCCATCAGTGCTTGACTTCTTCTTATTAACGCTTGACTTCTTCCTGTCAACGCTTGTCCTGTCAACGCTTGATTTCTCCTTAACAACGTCCAGATTGCTCTTGTCAGCGTCCAAGTGTATTGGCTACATTTTATTCCCAACAATCCTCCCCTAAAATTGATATCTACTCTAGTAATCAAGTTTCTAAATAAAAACTAAGAACTAGGAGGATTCTTACAAATCTTATCAAATTGGAAATAAACATATCTAATCAAATCTTTGGCCACGTCACTTGAGTAGTCTATCTCTAGCTGTGTTGTCATCATTTTCTTCAAAACTTCTTTAGACATAGGATACTCAGTATCCACAAGAAGATACTCAGAGAACTTTGTAGAACTCAAATGATACACACCAGCTGCTGAATATAGACGACATTGAAATCCACTGATATCATCCTCAAGATCCTTCCAAACTGGATCTTCTTCTTCTAGTGCACACATTCTCTTGAATGTTAACCAAAGATTTATTCCATTGACTGAAGTAGGTGCTTCATTCTCATACTTGGCCAGCAGTAACCTCCAAAGGTCTGCCAAGTCTTCCCTATCCAAACTTGCAAACAAAGACATAAGAGTAGTAAAAGTATGTACCTCTTTCCTATATCTTCCAATCATCCAAAACCCACTTGCATCTTCTTTATAACAAATGATAGGGTTTCTAGAATCATGAGGTAATACTTTTACCATATGTGAAGCTTCCATGGGTGAGAGCTTAATACTCTTTCTAATAACAGCTTCACTAGGATTCACTCTATTCAAATTTGAAGGAAACTCAAGTGGAACTCCCTTCTTTAATGGTCTTGGAACAATCATATCCCTTTCAACCTCCATCTCCTCTGCAAGTTCTTCTTTCTTTTCATCTGAAAGAAGTCTGATAGTGTTCATCTCTTGCACTCTTGCCCAAATAGGATAAGCCTTATACTCCAATTCATCAAAGGATAATTCCTGCAACTTCTGAAAAGTACAACCTCCTTGATGACATCTAAGCAACATATAATAAAGCTCCCTTCTTTCTCTTTTAGACTGTGAGAAAACTCTGCTGGCCTTATAATTAAGAATTACCTGGCAATCCTTTTGAATCCTGAGAAGAATCTCCAATCCCCAAATCTGATCTGATAAAGACATATCTAAATTCTCCATGATCTTATTCTCCCAAGCAAAGTACATCTGGGCAACTTCTTGCATACCATAATCTACCATCATTTTTAACTCTACAAGTTTCTCCCTTGCCAACACATCACCATATTTAATTCTTTCTTGTTCTTCAATAATCATGACACTTGAATCTGTGCTCTCATCATTACTTCCTTCTTGCTCCTCAGAAGTAACCACAAATGGTGACTCAACAACCTTCTTCCTTTCTTGTTCCATAATTTGTGCAGCCAATATTGAATCAAATTTTACTTGAGCTGCATCCTTGGGAACTCTTGTTTCTACCATGATTCCTTTACCCCTATCTAATGTATCAATGATGGGTAAAGATGATGATGGTACCTGTGAAGGCACTTCCTTGATGATAGCTGATGACTGGAATACATCAACCGTATTTGAGGGTTTATCAACGTCCAAAACCTGTGTGTCAACGCCCAAATTACTCGTATCAGCGCTTGGCTTGTCAGCGTCAAAAATCTGCTTGTCAACGCTCATCTTACTCTTGTCAGTGCTTCTTGTGAACTGCTCCATCATTTCTGTAAAAGACAAATTAAAATTTGTAGGAGTAACCAAAGAGACATCAAAACCTGGTTGCTTCTTCAAATCTGTAAGAGCTTCATCCACACCCAAAGATTCTCCATCATGTGAGCCTTTGCTACTCAAATCAATTGGCTCTATAGCAGCTTCATGTGAGCCTTTATCACTCAAATTAATTGGCTCAGTAGCAGCTTCCTCCCCTTTGTAAGAATCCCCCCCCTGATGAAAGGATTTGTCTGCCTTCTCTTAGATTCAGCAGTTTCTAAAACAACAAGCCTCTCCCTCAATTGCTTGAGTTCAAGGCCTTGGGTAGAGATAGTATGTACCAGGTCTGCATTTTGCTTTTGCAAGCTAATGCAGACAGCCGTCAATTCCAACATTGTATATGGTTCCAATCTGCCCTCCTCTAGAGTGGGGATTTGACCTCCCAAAATAGAGTCATGGGGCATGGATGAGGTCTTAATGATGTTAGGACTGGCTTGGCCTGCATCTAAGCGAGTACCAATAGTCCTTGCCTCACCCATATCACCAACCACACTTGTGGTGGTGGTTCTCTCTGCAACATGGCTAGGACCACCAGAGGAGAACACTCCAATGGTCCTTTGGCGTTTTTCCATCCTAATGTATGGGGGTGAAGAAGATGATGTGGATTGGGTAGTAGTTTGAAGGTTAAGGGTGTTTGGGTCTGTTGTAGAAAGGTGTCAACGTTTGGATTTGAAGTATCAACGCCAACAGTTAATGTGTTAGCGTTGAAGGGATCTTGGTCAAGTTCCATATGTTGAGGTGAAGGTGATGGTTCTGGTAATGGGTCAAGTTGTGGTTGTGGGTCAGGTTGAGGTTGTGCTGCTGTAATAACAGCAGGCATGGCTTGGGTAAGGGGTAAGTCTCTGTGAGGGGGTGAATTCATCTTACTAAAAATAGCTTTCTTTTGCACAGGAATCGCATAAAAATCATCATGATCCCTCGTGCAATACCTTTGTTCATCAAAAATCATTTGTAAAAATCTTGGGTAAGTCTGAGTCATCTTGCTACCCTTGTTTTTACACATGCCATCAAAAATCAGTTTAGAAAAATTATACTTTTGCCCATTAGCAATACACACAATGGCACTAGCAATGGACCTGTTAATTTCATTATGTGCAGTACTTTTGGGGCTTAAACATTGAAGGATGACATGTATTAAGTACTTCCAAGCTGGGGGAAATTCCTGTCTATTTTATTTTTTTAAAGTACCCTCTTCAGGGAAAGGATACCCCAAAGCTTGAAGTCCCTGTTCTATCTCACCAATGGGTAGAGTGGTTATACCATCTGCATCATTAAGATGTAAAGCCTGGCGAACCAAGGCTTCAGTAACCACCCATGGACGCCCATGGACAATAGCAGTTAATATAGTCACATTATTAAGCGTTGAGGAACTGACAGTGTTCCAAAACTGTTTAATATGAGTGAAAGGGATAAGAGGAGCATGAGAAAGTGCATACCGTAATAGGGATGCATTCAAATACGCCACCATCTGAGTATATTGAGGAAACAGAGCATCATCAGCCTCCAAATAGGCAACCATGTTATGCTGACTTCTGAATCCCAATACCAAGTCACTCGGTTTAAACTTAGGTGCCATTGATGTAGAAAGCTGTGTGAAAGGTTATGAAAGATGAATATGGAAGAAAAATTTGTTAGACAAGAATATGAAATTACCCTGTTTAAAAAGAAGGAGCCAAATATATAGGAGAGGTAGGCACATGTGATTGGTCAAAAATGAGGCAGTTATTTTCAAAATATAATGATGAAAATCTTGAAAAGAAAATAACTCATCTTGTTCATTAATTAAAAGTTACCAACTCCTAAAATTACGGCCCCAATTTTCGTCAAAAATAACAACTGGGTAGGACCCAATGAGTGTCAACGGTCAAATATAACCCATCAACGCCCAACGGCTATATTCTTGTCAACGTTGGAAAAAGCCATGTCAACGTCTAAATTGATCCTAACAACGTTTGGAAATATATCTGTCAACGTCCAAAAATAAAAATAATAAAAATGAAAAAGGACCTTAACAAAGTGATTTATCCTAGTGAAGATAACCTATAAACTGAAAATTACTATAGGGTGGAAAGCAATATCCAATCATGCACACTTGCTTATGCAAGATAGACATAACAGTCCTCTAGTGTCCCTTGCTAACCAAAGTTCTTAACAGTGAAGTTATCTCATAAAATCCTTTGTAACTTCCTAGGTAAGACCAAAATAAATCATACCCAAGTCTCCCAACAGACCACTCCCAATTCTAGGCCAAAAAGTCTTGGCAGCGTGCATAGTATATCAACTTTGCATGCTACAGTGCCTCATGAGTTAGTAAGCTAGTTTATACTCACCAGTGGACACAATCTAGAATTGTGATAAGAGTATTATAAGAATACCCAAAAAAAATCCTAAAAAAGGTTCCTAAACCTCCACTTAAACTATGAAACATAAGTTGCCAAATAATATGCATGTATTAAAAATTTATGTCAAGATAGGAATATACCTATTCCAACCATCATCCATAAACTGAAACAGGCTCCAATAATGCTCGAAGAATCCATAAGCAACTCTGTATCCAAATGTACAATGCTAACAACACCTGCATACATAGATCAAAAACCACAAAACTAACATGTTGCTAACAACGTCAATTTAACACTTGTTAGCGTTAAAATAATCTTTGTCAACGTTAGACAAATAAAGTGGAAAATCTAGTTTTGTATAAAGACCAATAACAAATGCATACCCTGTACATACTTTTACAATAAGTTCCCAAAACACATATTAAGTAAGATTGATCATTCCAATACTTGTTACCATTGAAATCTCCTAGTATCAAAAGGTTTAGTTAATAAATCAGACACATTTTCTTCTATGTCAACCCTATCTGGTTGTATTAAACCTTTTTCAAAACAATCTCTTATAAAATGATGTCTAATTTCTATGTGTTTTGTTTTAGAGTGATGTACAGGATTTTAATAATGCATAAAGTACTATTATTGTCTACAAAAATCTTGGTATGCATGAAATTATGCCCATAATCCAACAGCTGGTTCTGAATCCATAAGACTTGTCCACAACAAGTAGCTGCAGCAACATACTCTGCTTCAGTTGTAGAATTGGCCACCACTGTTTGTTTCTTGCATTGCCAAGATATGAATCTACTCCCAAGAAATTGGCATCCACCAGTTGTGGATTTTCTATCAAATTTGTCGCCACCATAATCACTGTCTGAATATGCAATAAGCTCCAATGGGGAATCTTTTGGATACCATAATCCCAAGTCCGGATAACACCTAAGGTATCTAAAAATCCTCTTGACAGCATGAAGATGACACTCTTTGGGAGTCACTTGATGGCGTGCACATGCACACACAGCAAACATAATGTCAGGTCTTGAAGCTGTGAGATACATCAATGAACCAATCATTGACCTATAATGCCTGACATCCACCTCTTTTCCATCTCCAACTTTTCCCCAATGGTGTTCCCTATCCATAGGAGTACTAGCCCGTTTCTCATGTGGAGAAAAGCCAAACTTCTTCAAGATTTCTGCTACATATTTATCTTGAGAGATGAAGATACCATCTTCTTTCTGTTAAACTTGTAACCCTAGAAAGAAGTTCATCTCCCCCATTGCACTCATCTTGAACTTGTCTGTCATGAGTTTTGAAAAATCTTCACTCATCTTGGACTAGAAGAGCCAAAGATGATATCATCCACACAGACCTGTACAAGTAAGAAATCATTACCAGTCTTCTTTGTAAACAAGGTCTGGTCTATGGTGCCCCTTTTAAATCCATTTTCCACCAGATAGGTGGAAAATGTGCCATACCACGCTCTTGGGGCTTGATGAAGTCCATACATAGCTTTCTTCACTCTATACACCTTGTCTGGATGTTCTGAATCTTCAAAACCAGGAGGCTGCATTACATAAACCTCCTCTGCAATAGTGCCATAAAGAAAAGCACTCTTCACATCCATTTAATAGACTGTAAATCCCATGCAGGAAGCATAGGCTAGGAAAATCCTTATAGCCTCAATCCTTGCAACAGGTGCAAAGACCTCCTCATAGTCTATCCCTTCATCTTGTGTAATCCTTGTGCCACTAATCGTGCCTTGTTCCTGACCACAATGCCTCTTTCATCCTTTTTGTTCCTAAGAACCCATCTTGTCCCAATAGGTTTGACATGTCTGGGACAATCAACCAACTCCCAATCATCCTGAATAGCGAATTGGTGAAGCTCATCCTGCATTGCTTCCACCCAACTTGGTTCTTTGAGAGCATAAAAAATCTTCTTGGGTTCCTGTTGTGACAGGAAACAGGCAAACAAACATGCTTGAACAAGAGGGGTATCAACCTTCTTGTGAATATTGGAAATAAATCCTCCATGATTCTGATGAGACCTTCTAGTTTGCACAGGAGTCATCACATCACCAATAATTAGAGAAAGAGGATGATTTTTTATTGTAGAAGTAAGCACTCCTCCCTCAATAATTGTGTTGTCCTTAATCTCATCTTCCATGTTACCAATATCCTCTTCAGATTCTCTTCCATCATCATCTGAATGAGCCCTTCCATGATTGTTTGAAGGTTCTCCTTGTTCAAAATTATTGGAAGAGAAAAGATGGTCAAAAGATCTGTCAACGCCTGAACCAACGCTGTCAACGTTTGAGCCATAAACGCCTGAATTTTTCTTGTCAGCGCCAGAATTTCCTTTGTCAGCGCCTGAATGATCATGCATGTTTTCAACTAGTGATACTTGGGGACCACCTTTTTCCTTTCCAGCAGCAGCAGCAGCAACAAATGCATCTGTCCATATGGGAATGGTAACATACTCTAGTATGAGTGTTGATTTGTCTGCTTGTGATCCAACCTCTTCATCAACCTGTTTACCTAAAATATCAACAACTGGTTCTTCCACAACATTTGAAGTCACCTTCACAATGTTTGGATTAGTAACAGGCATATAATTCAATGTCTTAGATAGAGGTTCCAAGTCAAATAACCAATTTGGACCACTCTCAGGATCACTAGGTTTACTTTCTAAAAACCTAACATGTACCTTTTCAAGTATACGTTTTTCTTTCTTAAGGTAAACTCTATATCCTCTACTCTGCACAGAATAACCCATGAAGTAGCCTTCATCACCTTTAGCACTAAACTTACCTAAGGCATCACTAGTGTCCAACAAAACTACATGACATCCAAAAGGTTTAAGAAAACCAGTATTAGGTTTCCTGCCCCAAAGTAACTCATAAGGTGTTTTGTTATGAATCTTGTTGACTAATGCCCTATTCTGAACATAACAAGCTGTATTCACAGCCTCAACCCAAAAAGCAATGGGAAAGTGAGCATCAGCCAACATAGTCCTTGCTGCTTCTATAAGGGTTCTATTCTTTCTCTCAGCTAGCCCATTTTGTTGTGGGGTTCTAGCTACACTAAACTGTCTAGTAATCCCTTTCTTGGCACAATAGTCATCTAATAACTTATTTCTAAACTCACCACCATTTTCACTTCTAAGCATGTTAACCTCATTACCAGACTTCTTTTCTATTTGGGTAATAAAGTTAATCAAAGTATCAGCAGTGTCACTTTTCAAAGCTAAAAAGAAAGTCCTAGTACATCTAGAAAAATCATCAGTGATGACAAAACAGTAGGATTTACCATTTAAGCTTTCTATATTAGTTGGACCAAACAAGTCCATATGCAGTAAGTGAAGAGGTTTAGAACTAGAATGCATAGGTTTAGACTTAAATGAGACCTTTTGTTGTTTGCCTTTAAGGCATGCAACACAAGAATGGTAATTGTGGAAAGCCTTTTCAGGCAAACCATCAACTAAGCCATGTCTCACAAGTCTATTTATATTCTTAAAATTAATGTGCCCTAACCTTCTGTGCCAAAGATTACTCTCATCAACTGAAGCCTTAGCATATAGACATGACAAATTATTATTCATCCTAATTCCATCAAGATTTACATTATAAATATCCTTATGCCTAGGTGTTCTATAATCAATGAATTTCTCATCTGGTATTTTAAAATCTTTGCTCAACACCAAGCATTCAGTATCAGTGAAAAGAACCTTATTTTTGTTATCACACACTTGTGATACACTAAACAGATTATAGTCAAGTTCTTTTACCAGAAACACGTTTTCAAAACGCAAATTGTTGGTGAGAAGAGTGCCTTTGCCAGTGATAGTCCCATATCCACCTCCAAAGTACACTTTGTCACCATCTTTAATGGGGATAAAATTTGTCAGATAATCTTCCTTTCCCGTCATGTGCCAAGAGAATCCAATATCCCAATAGCCATAATCATAAACCTGCTTTTGAATGCTCTGCACATAAAGAAAACAAATTAGTTTTCTTTGGGAACCCAAGCCTGAGCAGACTTGGATTCATTTGGTTGTTCAACAAGAACAGACTTAGTCTTTATGACAACCCCCTGTTCATCCCTTTTTGGATTAAACACCCAGTTTACCCCAATTAGTTTTGTTATGACCTTTGAAATATAATGAAATCTGTTACAGGTCATAGAAATCCCATCCGAATTAGTGTTTTGGTCTTGCTTAGGTTTCCATGTCAAGCTAGAAGAAGCTTTAGACCCCTTTCCCTTTGGTTGCAAATATTTTCCATTATATGGTCTGGCAACGTTCCTATCAGTGTTTAATTTGTTCTTGTCAACGCTGAAATTATCCTTATCAGCGTTGAACCTAGGGTTTTGCTACAGGAACCCATTGTCTGTTAGACCACGTATTGGTCTTTTGAAAAGGTCTTTGTCCATAAGTATTAGACCCTTTAGTAAAGAATAGGGTTGGTCTAACAATTTGTGGACTTTGCTGGACAAAAGGTTTGGGTTTGACAGTGTTTGACTTTCTATCAGCGTTGACCTTTGAAGCATTGACATACTTATAAGCTAAATGTGAAAAACTTCCACAAGAATAACAGGCTTTTCTAGACATAGCTCTAGGTCTAGAAGAAAAGAAACCTGTCTCATAATACAAGTTTTTTGCCAAGTATAAAAATTTGTTCGTCTCGATTCAATTCGAATTGATCTCCGGTTAAAAGTGCGACTCAGTCGTCTTTAGTGAATAAAAGAAAAGGTTTCGTTGTCTAAAACTAATTAAAGATAAAAATAAAACTTTAAAAGGAAATGACAAAATATAAAAGGAATAAACTAAATTTAAAATGAATGACAAAAAATAAAGAAACGATATTAAAAACAAATATTAGAACGAAACAATTAATAAAAATAAAACTAAACGAAGAAATTAAATTTCGACTGAAAAATAAAATTAACCTAATGAAAAAGGAGAAAATAAAACTAAGAGGGTACTTTAAAACTAACCGAGGCAAAACCTAAAGCAGGTACTAAATAAAAGATAAAACATAAACTTTTCGAAAAAATACTAATACTAAAAATTGAAGAAAAATTCAACTAAAAATACGTGGCTTTCAGAAATAAAATCGGAACAACTTTCAGATAAAACTAAACGATTACGGAACAATACTAAATAATAAACAAGCTAGCAAGCAAGCAGCTGGAAGCACCCAGGCAGGGTAGTGAAAAAAGCGGGAAAAACATAAGCATGCAAGCAGGCATGCATGTCACTTTTTCGGAATGTAAACATTTATTTCGGTTTTTCGGAATACTTGTTTTTTCGGAATGTTAAAGTTTTTCAGAATATTTGTTTCTTCAGAATATTTGTTTCTTCGGAATATTAGAGTTTTTCAGAGTTTTGCTATTTTTCAGAGTTTTCCCTTTTTTGGAGTTTTGCTCTTTTTCAGAGTTTTTCACTTTTTTGGAAAATTAACTAATTTCAGAGAAATCTTCGGAATATCAAACCTTTTCAGAGAAACTTAAGATTTTCGGAAAAACAAGTAATTCAGAGAAAACTAATTCAGAGAAAATATCTTCGGAATAAGGGGCATTCTTCTGAATGTCAAAACCCTTTTCTGAAGATCTTGAAATAAAGATAAACAGATAACAGTAAAAACTAAAAATCAGAAAATAAGCTAAAAATAAGCAAAAATCAAATAAGCAAATAGCTAAAACTTAATCTAAAACACTTTTAAGAAAAGCTAATTCAACCACAAATTAAAAACTTGAAAAACGCTAATTAATCTAAATAATAAAAATAAACTTTTAATAAAATTAACTAATAAAAACACTTAATTAAAAATAAGCAAAATCAAACAATAAGCATCAAACACAATAAGCTATAAAAATCAAACACTTAAAAATCAATAAGCACAATGAATCAAAAACATCAATCAAACAAGAACATGATTAATTAAACTACATGATTATCAAAATCAACACAAGATTAATAATAAAGAAAGGAAGAATGAGAATGATTAATTGAAAAAACTTGTAATTAAAAATGATTTAAGATTCAAATTACAAGATTAATGAAAAATCATGGAAACTTAGATTACACCTACTCTTACTCTAATCTACTCCTAATCTAAAAACTAATTTCTAATTAACTAACTAACACCCTCCTAATAACACATTAGGAGGGTATATATATAGGAGGGGAGGCTAGGTGTTGATGCTATCTCCTTTCACTTTGTCTCGACTCGACTTAAATTCTTTGTCTTTCTCGACGTCGTCTCGGGATTTGTCGATATAAATTGAACTCGTCTTATAATTTTCTTCTTTAATTAGACTTGGTTCTTCGACTTCATTAAACTTCCGTCTTTAGACTTTTTCTTCGATAAATCTTCAGAATAGGCCTTGGACTTTCGTTCTTTTTGCACTCTTTATCTGTTGACTTCGTCTTTTCTCGTTTTCTTCGATAAAAGCCCGTGAAAGCCCTTGTTTTCTTCCCTTTTCACATTTTGCTCCTAAATCACAACAAAAACACAAACCACGCATAATTCCGACATTTATGACATAAATACACGTTTTGGCTTGGTTATTTATAATTAAGTGGTAGAAGGATGGGTGTTTTTACACCTATCAAATCCCCTACACTTGACCATTGCAATGCCCTCATGCAATGCATTAGTTACAAAGCAAGATATACATTTTTCATTATAATTAACCCACCTTGGATTTTATTAAACATAAGACATTAAAGAGATAGAAAACTATAAAATATTCAAAGGAATAAAACAAGTAAAAAGATCAAAAACTTACCTTAGGGTTTTGGAATGTCATGAATGATTATCACCCTCAAGTTTCACGTTCCCCATACCAAGCTTAAAAACAAGATCATTGTTATTATAAGTTAGCAAACTAACACAAACTCATGTGTCCCAATTATTTACTTAGACTCCCTTATTCCTAGGTGTATCTCTTATATTTTATTGTTGTCTTGAATGATCACGAGGATGCATTGTTTGACTTATTTTGATAGTTTATTTAGTCTGAAAATAAAGTGGGAAGATTTAAGCAATAGTTAGCTAAAGGACAAAATCTTTTAAAACTGCTTCTCGGGACCTCTTAAAGTTCATATCTTAGCATAACTTGCTTCACGATTTGAGACCTTTCTCGGACCGATATTTGGCATTGACTTCATACTTCAAATCTTGAGAGACGTTCATGAAATAATGGTCTTCTCTTCATAATAGGAATTTCTTCACTTAAAATTTTTGAGAGATTCTTCATATTTAGACCACGACTTCTTCATTTTTCTCTAATATTTATTTAGGATTTTGATATACAACGATCCGCCTCCTTTTAGGACTTGGATCTATTTATCCTCATACCATGTTAGGGCCTTTTTGGATAGACTTCTCCATGATCTTTACGGGAGTATTTGCTTTTCGTCGTGTGTCTCGATCCTTCATATTGATTATTGATAAATGATTCTTCACATCACTTCGGATCTTTAGCAACAAAATGTAGCCCTCATGTCTTGTTAGGACCTTTTCGGACTCGCTAATCTTCGCATCCCGCTTCAATAAGTTATGCCTTGGTTATGAACTCTAATTAATATCGAGAAACTTTTAAACGATGTTAGGCTAGAAGCTAAGTAATTTTTCAAATCGTACAACCTTATTTATTGTGATTAAATTTATTAACAAGCGATGGGAGAAAAAGCTCATAATCAACTCACATATTTTCATGAAAGAATACCAAACTTATAATTGACTCTATCATCTCTCGTTCTCCACAATTTAAAATCTCAAGGAATGAGACTCGTGGATGCTTAGCCAATTAAATCAAAGGTTTGGGTTTTCAAGTCATCTATAGGATCTTGCAACTTCTTAGACTTTTTCAAGTTTAGAATTCACATTTTAAAGTTCCCTTGATAAACGACTTTCTAGGATCAATTATAGGAACTTGCGAAAAGTTCTTGTTCTTAACCCGTGAGAGTTAAGACTTTCGCGTTTTAAAGTTCCCTATATAAAAGCCTAGCAAAACTTGACTTAAACATGTTAAGGATACTAGCTAGAGTAAACTTAGATAAGTAAACTCGGGTTGAGTCAAAAGATTCATGACGTTGAAAAATTTAAAACCACTTTATTAAAAATTTATTCTAGCAAAGAAAGTAAATAACGATAGCAAAGGAAAATACTACTATACAACTAGGCCAAAATAGATTAAAATTTTTGAAAAATGTCGAAAAACTAGATTTTCCGGTTAAAATGAGGACAAATGCAAGGAAAATCCCACTTAACTTCAATACAAGTCCCCCATACACTTGATATAAACATTGTCCTTAATGTTTAAGCATGAGGGAGTAAACTCCCCTACACTTAGGACATTGTGCACGTTGTTTAATTCTTGCTAAGGAAGAGACAAATAAAGTGATTCCTATTTTAATATTGAAGAATATAAAATAGTGAATCAAAAGAGTTTAGGATAGAACCGGGAAGACGGGAACACGGAATCACGGGTCGTCAAAACTCATCAAGAATGGATCTTTGAGAGCTTGAATCCCTGCACATGATAAGAAAGAAAACAACAAACACATCCGAGGGTCTCCCCTACACTTATTATAAAAAACAGATAATGATAGATAGATAATCGGGTTGCCTCCCAAAAAGCGCTTGTTTTTGTTAACCGAGTCACGAGTGATGAGACTACTTTTATACATAGTCTCATCGTCCAAAAAGGGCTTAAAATGCATTAAATATCATCAAAATACCCATATATATGCATGTGTTTGTTGCTTGTGTATTTTAGGTACGGATATTGAAAAAATGACAAAAGATCACAAGAATCATGCAAAAACGAACACGGGAAACGAAGCCACACAATGAACCAATCCCTAGTATTGATTGTCCAAGAAAAGCCCTTGAAGAATTGAAGATTGAACAAGAAGGGTCCTCTAATATTGAAGAATTGACACTTTAAACCCTTGTATATTCATAATTACAAGATTCGTCCCTAAAGTTTGTCAATGTTACAAAAAGGACCCTTAAGTTTGAAGAATTGGCAACTTTGGTCCTTTATTTTTGAAGATTTGGCAAGAAAGGTCTTTGAGGAAATCATCATTGGCAAGAAAAACCCTTCATGATTGAAGATTAGACCATTATAGCCCTTGAAGAATGCAAACAATACATAAAATACCCTTGTGAATATGTTTTACAAAGTTTGGTGGCCAAAATGGGAACTTATAAACTTCAAATAGAAAGGGATGCTAAGTTTTGGCTGATAAAAGAAAATAGACAAGAAGAAGGAAAATGGGGGGTTGATCCTGGCCGACACTCAAAACCTTCCCACCCATTCAGATAGTGACACCTCACTCTCCCAACCAATAACATCACCCCTACACGCCACGTTGGAAATCCACTCTCCACCAGTTTAAGATTAATTAAATGAATTCAAAGTCGTTTTAATTATATTAAAAAGGGTAGGAAACATGCACTGTTCCCATTTCTCCCCTAATACCCCCTTAATCTTCAAACATAAACCCTAATTTCCCTACACCTAACTATCTAATGATTCATCCCCATCTTTTCCAGAATGGTGATTAGGAACCCACTAATCCCATCCCCACCCTTAACCATCCATCACGATCATCCAAGACCCCACCCCCATGTGCCCTGTAGCAAGCAAACAAAAGGGGTGACAGCAAATCAACGACCCATGGCTGTTTCATGCTCCCAAAGATTATATTGATGGCTTAGATGAATTCTCACCAGCTGGCAATCCCACAAACATCCAAACCATGGCAGAAAATCACATAAAACCACTCTTGACTCAAATTCGTCAAAGGGCAGAATTGGCATCACAATAGTATTAGGGTTTCGTTTTTAAACCTTCTAGTAAGATCTGTAAGCCTCTATATAAAGGCACATAGGATTTCATTTAAGCTCTTGTTCTTTGTTCTTTCTCTGGTTGTCACAACCTTGTAAACCCGTTTTTTTATGAATGAAAAAATGGTTAAGTGTTTGTTGATGAGAAGCAAAGTGGCAATTTACATTTCTTGTTTAAGGTTTCATTAAGTCTGTGTGTCGTTTTATTTTGGTTTGAAACAAAAGAGGTTTTCAGTTCATTTTCTTTTGAGAAAAAAGTTAAGGTTGGTTTTAAGTATTGGATTTTTCAGAAAAGATTTTTGAGTTATATTTGTTTGGCTACATTGTTTTGGTGTTCTGATTAAGAAGGTTATTAAACAAGTATTGATATCCTCTTAATTAGTTCTAGTAAATCAGATTGCTCAAAAGAATATAAGATCATTCTGATTTATCATTTGAAGAGAGTCATGACCATGCTTAACTGATATGAACCATATCAAGGAAGTGTGGGTGGCTCAATTTGGGTGGGAAATCTTGTGGGTCAACAACTTTTGAGTGGTGATTCCAGTTTGGTGTTAGAAATACGTTTTAACGTATATTAGAAGTATCGGTCACTCCACAATAGTATTAATGTTGTAATAGCTCGTAGTTAATGTTACTTATTAAGTTAAGTAAGAAACCGACCCATGGGCTTGTCATGGGTCGGCCCAAGCCCAAATAATGGCCTTGGATATAAATACCCCTTTCCACCATGGAAAGGGGTTGGTTGTTGATCATTCCACACTTCATTTGAATAAAAAGACACATAGTTTCTCTCTCACTTTCTCTCTCTAGTTTATCTCTCTAGAAATCTTCAACCCACTTCATAGATTCATAGGTTATCAATATTCTACATTTGGTATCAGAGCTATGGGGTGATTTAAGGTAATGATTTGTGTTGTTATTTAGTTTTTGATTGTATTAGTGTTCTTTAAGAAGATCCATCTTGATTCTTGGAGTTTTTGGTGATTTCATGATTTGGATTAGTAGATAAGTATTAGTTTTTACTTATTTTAGTTGAAATCACAAAACTTTTTGGGTAACTTGGTAAAAATCTGGGTTTTTTCTTCATATTTTTGATCGACTGATTACTCGAACAAGTTTCTGTTTACCCAGTAAAAGTTCCGAACCAAAAAGTTCTGGATCAAAAAGTTCCGGATCAACAAAAGTTCCGGATCAAAAAGTTCCGAACCAAAAGTTCCGGATCAAGGAAAGTTCCGGATCAAGGAAAGTTCCGGATCAAGACAAAGTTCCGAATCAAAAAGTTCCGAACCAAAAGTTCCGGATCAAGGAAAGTTCCGGATCAAGGAAAGTTCCGGATCAAGACAAAGTTCCGAATCAAAATCTTCCGAATCAAAAGTTCCGGATCAAGGAAAGTTCCGGATCAAATCTTCCGAACCAAAAGTTCCGGATCAAGGAGTTCCGAGCCAAAATCTTCCGAATCAACACTTCCGAATCAACAAAAGTTCCGAATCAAGGGATATTTTACTTGTTTTTTCGACGATTTTTTAGAGGATTTAATCTTGGTTTCTTACAACAAAAACTCAACACAATTCACAAACTTTACTTCACTGCTCGATCAACCGATAATCTTTGTCTCTTTGAAGTGAACAAAATGAATCCGAATTCAGTAATGCCTCAGATGACATCTCTTACGGATATTTCCGTCATTACGGGAACGAATAATCGCCCTCCAATGCTCATCAAAGAAGTTTTTGAAGCATGGCAAGGCCGGATGATGTCTTACATTAAGGGAAAACCGACATATGGGAGGCTTATGGTCAAGTCAATTCTGAATGGTCCACTTGATTATGGTACCATCGTGGTTAACAATGTGACTCGACCACGGGAATTTGAAGAACTTACACCAGCTCAACAACTTGTTGCCGATGCAGACGAAAAGGCTCTTCAAACCATTCTCCAAGCTCTTCCACATGACATCTATCGAATGGTAAGTCAGTATACGGTGGCAAAGAATTTATGGGAACGTCTAAAGGTGTTGCTACAAGGTACGTCTCTTACCAAACAGGAAAGGGAATGTCAGTTGTATGATCTGTTTGATAGATTCACGTACAACCCAGGGAAACGCTTCACGACTATTACTTCAGATTCACTACTCTCATGAATGATCTGAATGTATACAATCTCGTGATTGCTCCATTCCAGGTTAACACCAAATTTTTGAATACTTTACCTCAAGCTGAATGGGGTGAGTATATTACCGATGTTAAGTTAACCAAGGATTTGCATAAGTGCAATTTGGATCAACTCTATGCTTTTCTTCAGCAGCATGAGAAACACGTGATCATGCACCGTTCGCCTCGAGGTATGTACCCTGATTCTTTAGCTTTGATGGCGAATCAACCAAGCTTGTCACACAACAACACTCCTTATATTTTGGGACACCAAGCCTATCATCCATCACCTTACATGACACCAAGCTTCCCCCAATATTCGATTCTACCGCAACCACCCACCTCACATCAGCAACAATATCGGTTTAATGCACCTTCATCACACTATGCTTCACAACCTCACCCAGCAAACATTGCACCTTATGCTCAGTCTTCATATTCTTCTTATCAAGAGAATGCAGCATATCCATCAAGCTACTCTGACCACATGAGTGTTCCTTCTAGTGCTTACGCAGCTCAACAAGACCAAGCACTGTATTGTGATGATGATGAAGTCCCCATTCCTGAATTCAAACAAGGAACTGACCCAGTTGAAGTGTTAGCCACTATGTCTGCTTATCTCACAAGGACTTTAAGCAAACAAGGATTTAGAGGATCAGCTCCTACTAACAATCAGCTGAGGAATTCATCCAATTCTCGCCAACAAGCTACTATTGAGAATGGCAGGGTAATGGTTCAACCTATTCAACCTTATCAGGGGAGACCTACTACATCAACTACCAATGCTCGCACGGTCAATCCTGCTCCAATGGTCAACACTCCTCCACGGGCTAATTCCACAGGCAAGTTGAGAATGATTACATGCTACAACTGCAAGGAAGAAGGTCACATGTCCAGGGATTGCAAGAAACCCAAGAGGAGAAGGGATGGTCAATGGTTTGCAGAGAAGATTTATCTGGTGAACGCTCAGGCACAAGGAAGGGAACTTGATGAAGAGGAGCTTGCATTTCTTGCTGATCCAGGGATTGCTGAACAAGACGTTGTCACCACACACAATGCAGCATATCAAGCAGATGATCTTGATGCGTATGACTCAGACTGTGATGAACTTCAATCTGCACAGGCAGCTCTTATGGCAACTATCTCCAGCTTAGGGCCAGAAAAAAGATCTGAGGTACTTATTAATACCACTGATAATACCACTGATGCTAGTATTCAACCACATCAAGTTGTGCAAGAGAGTGCTGATTCGAATGAGTCTTCGGTGGTGAGTCTTTCAAATGAGGAGACAATCAATGATAGTAATATCAATGTGAGTCCCCATACTTTGAGTGAATCACAACCGGGAGAAATTTCGCATACGCATACTCCTGCTCAACAAGATTTGGTCATGGTTCCTGCTACATTACTTAGCCAAATGAATGCTGCACTCTTAGAAACCCTAGCTAAGAATAAGAATTTGTCTGATGAGCTTGCCTTATGCAACGAGAAAGTTCAAACTTTGGAATTAGTTCCTTCGTCTAGTGTTCTAACAAATCCCGAATATGATCATTTTCGAAACAAAAAAATGGGTCATTTGCAAGAAATTGAAACCTTAAGAGCAAATCTTTCTAACGAACTTAAAGAAAAAGAGTTAGTGGTCACTAATTTTCAAAAACTTCAAACGGATTTTGAATTACTCGAGTCTAAGAAGAATGAAATGGAAATTAATGCGGCTAATAAGATTAGAAGTCTAGATTATTTGCTTTTAAGACAATACGCTGCTTCTCAACTAGTGCACTTATTTGATGCTTCGTTTAGAGAATTTAACTTATCTCGTCAAAAAGGCCTTCCCCCTAACCCACGGTATGCAAAACAAGCTTTTATCCATAGTCCAAGACTTTATAATGCAACCCAATTAGGATTGGTCTTAGACCCGATTGTTATTTTCGATGATCGCACAAGTAAGGATCTAGTTCATGAGGATCGGTCATACAATTTTGCAAAATATCCCGAGTGTGATTCTTTCAAAATGAATCAGGAGCTTGCAAAAACAGATTTTAGAATTCGCTTCCATATGGATAAAGATCTTATCACAGCACCAACCTACATGTTAAATGAAGAAAACCCTAGTACACTTCCTACACTTGTCAAAATGGAAGGCCCTAAGGAAATTCTAAAGGATCTTCCACCTGTTAGCACTGTATGGTTAAACTTGCAAGAGATTAATCAATACTTTACTAATTTTGACAAGGTCATCTTGGAATGTACGACTTCAAATGGCCTAAACGCCGGAGAATGGGCTTTCGAACACATGAACGAGGTGTTTAAGAATGAGATCAATCCGTTTGTCGAAAGTCTAAAAGGAAGTTTTGCATCTCTTAAGGAAAATCTTGAATTTGAAATTGGAGAAGTTCAAAAAGTGTTTTATGAAATGGACACCGCTT
The DNA here is from genome assembly GCA_025667525.1 of Glebionis coronaria. Lineage (NCBI taxonomy): Eukaryota > Viridiplantae > Streptophyta > Magnoliopsida > Asterales > Asteraceae > Glebionis > Glebionis coronaria. The sequence goes on from CM046874.1 coordinate 478,436,530, forward strand.
ACGAACTACAATTAATTGAAAAGGAAAAGATTTTATCCGAATATGACCGATTCTTGTCCCAAGTAATTTCGTGTGATGTGCTTACTACTGTAAATGTCAATTATTCGAATGAGCTTACATCCGCTATGATTAAATGTGATGATGTGAATATTTGTGATGATGTGTGTGATCTCTCTGTAAATGTTGCTGATACTGTAAATGCGGTAGATAATCATTCTTGTCACGAATCTAACGCTGAATTTTTAAAGCTACAAGATTCTTACAATTTACTTTCAAAACGCTTTAATCAACTTGAAGAACATTGTATATCTTTAGAATTAAAACAACAAACTCAAAATGAGGATCTTTTGATAACAAATGGTTGTGAAAACGGTGTTGAGACGAGTGACAAGATGATTGCAATAGTTAAGGCATTAGAGGAAGAGATTATGAGATTAAAGAGAGATGTGTCATCAAATGAAACACTAAAATTGGAACTAGAGGCTGCAGAGTCTAAAAACCAGGACTTAGAAATTAGACTTTCGTCTATTCTAGGGGAGATGGATCGGGCAAGACAAGGACTATCCGCTCGTTATGGTTCAATAGAAGAACGCTTAGCTTTTAATGCAGCACAGCAACAATCTTATGTTGAACAACTGAACCAAAAGTGTGAGGAAATCTCTGACTTAAACATCCCGTTCATTGACAAAAACATGGTTTTGGCCGAGTTAAAGGAGACACTTCTTCTCACCCGACAAGAAGCTGTTAATAACTTAGCTACCAACTCTGCACCGTCCTCTAGTGCTCCAACAACCAAGTCAGTAGTGCTTTATAAGAACCCACTCCATAAGAAAAACCCGGTTACCTACGATGATTATATGAGGAATGCAATTAAGCATGTAGATCTTGTTAGGGATATTTTAGACGATCTTCATGCCTTAGATCCCTCAAGTAGCTACTATTATTCCGCTCATGAATATATTAAGCGAGTTCAATATTGCTTAGCATATTTGCAATACATAGGTAAACCAGGTTCTGCACTACTCACTAATCGACCCATTGCTGTAACTCCATTCAATAAGACCCCAGGAGCAAAACCGTCATTGGCACCATCAAGTAAGGCACCTTTAAAATCTGTTGCTAATGTTCCCACTTTGCCTTCTACAGGAGTAAAAGAGTCTACTAAGGCTAAAGGATCGCCACTCAAGAAAGATAAGATCAAGCCCTCCACTAGTAGTACCAACAAGAAGAAAGTAGAAGCTCACAATAGGAATGTTAGTTCAGATTTAAATAAAAAGAATCATGTTAAGACTAAAAGCTCTGCGCATGTGCAGAAGCCTAAACCATTTGTGAATTCTGATTTGAAATGTTGGAATTGTAATAAATGTATGTTTTCCCAACGTTATGATTTGTGTCTTATTGATCATGTAAATGAAATGAATGCCATTAGGAATGATCTTGAATGGAAGCCAACTGGTAGAACTCGTGCCCAAGTTGGCTTGCAATGGCGTCCCACTGGTAGGACCTTTACATTAGATGGAAAAATGTGCCCTTTAACTAGGAATGCATCCATTGAGGTTAGGTCTCAGCGTCCTTTAGTTAGGAACACTAGCACTAAAGTATGGAAACAACGCCCTTTAATTAGGTCAGCCCCCACTATAGTGCCTATAAGTGAAGAAATACCTCAGAATTTAAGCCAACTTGAATCTACACCACCAACTAGGAAGAAGGCTAGGAAATCTAAGAAACCTAAAGTTAGCAAATCTAAGATTATTAAATCTGTACCTGCTAATAACAAGGAACATTCAGATTCCGATACCTCTACATTGTCCTCGTCTGGTGATATTTTCAGGTGGTCCAAATCATCCTCTGGTATTTGGACTCCGGTTGTTCAAAGCATATGACCGGAGATCGCTCGATGCTCCGAAATTTCGTCAGCAAGTTTCTTGGAACGGTTAAATTCGGTAATGATCATATTGCAAAGATAATGGGGTATGGTGAATATCAGATTGGAAACGTTACGATTTCAAGGGTATACTACGTAGAAGGTCTTGGTCATAATTTATTTTCAGTAGGACAGTTTTGTGATTCCAACCTAGAGGTTGCTTTTCGACAACATACTTGTTTCATCCGCAACTTGGAAGGAAAAGACTTGTTGAAGGGGTCTCGTGGTGCAAATCTTTATACTTTGTCCTTACAAGACATGATGGCCGCCTCTCCAGTATGTCTTCTCTCTAAAGCATCTAAGACCAAGTCATGGTTATGGCATCGCAGATTATCTCATCTCAACTTTGATGCTATTAATCATTTGGCTAAAAACGAATTAGTTCGTGGTCTTCCAAAGCTCAAATTTCACAAGGACCATTTATGTTCCGAGTGTTCAAGGGGGAAAAGTACCAAGAAATCATACAAACCCAAAGCTGAAGACACCAATCAAGAAAAACTTCATCTTTTGCATATGGATCTTTGTGAGCCAATGAGAACTGAAAGTGTGAGCGGTAAGAAATTCATTCTCGTTATTGTGGATGATTTCTCCAGGTTTATATGGGTAAGATTTTTACGTACAAAGGATGAAGCACCGAAGGCTATCATCACTTTTCTGAAATTCATTCAGGTACGTTTAAATACTACTGTCCGCCGTATTCGTACAGATAATGGAACAGAGTTCGTCAACCAGACTCTTCGTGATTACTATGAAGGAGTTGGTATCTCACATGAAACATCCGTTGCACGTACTCCACAACAAAACAGTGTCGTTGAAAGACGGAATCGTACGCTTATGGAAGCTGCTAGGACTATGCTGATTTATGCGAACGCTCCATTGTTCTTGTGGGCAGAAGCTATATCTACTACATGTTTCACCCAAAACCGTTCTATCATTCGGAAACGCCATGGAAAAACACCTTACGAGCTTCTACATGATCGTAAACCCGATGTTTCATTCTTTCATGTGTTTGGTGCTCTTTGTTATCCAAACATTAATAGTGAGAACTTGGGAAAGCTTCAACCGAAAGCCGATATAGGTATTTTCATTGGTTACTCACCCTCCAAGAAAGCATACCGAATTTACAACCGTCGTCTTGGTAAGATTGTAGAAACTATGGACGCAGATTTCGATGAGCTGACAACGATGGCTTCTGAGCAACGCAGCTCTGAACCCGCGCTTCATGAGATGGGAACCGGTGCTATTAGTTCCGGATTAGTTCCCAATAATCCTACTTCTACATCATTTTTACCACCTACAAGGCCCGAGTGGGATAAACTATTTCAACCGTTGTTTGATGAATTCTTTGATCCCCCAAATGATGAAGTTCCAGCACCTGTAGTGATCGCTCCAATCCCTGAAGTGGTTGCTCAAGCTAATGAAGCTTTATCTAATGCATCTTCAATTAACATTGAACCAGATGCCCCTTTACCAAGTGATTATCAAACTACACCTGAATCGTCACCCTTACTTGTGCCTAATGATGTTGAAGAGGATTTTATTGATCACGATTTGGAATATGCTCACCTACAAGAGCTTCCTTTCTTTGATGTACCGATACCTGAAAACCCTTCAGCCGCGTCTACCTCAGAAGAAGCTCCTTCTATTGTTCACTCCAGACCACCACGGATTGAAAAACATAGCACCAAATGGACAAAAGATCACCCAACTAGGAATGTCATTGGAGATCTAGATCGACCAGTCTCTACACGCCATCAATTACAAGAGAGTGCACTCTATTGCTATTTTGATGCATTTCTCTCCGAAGTTGAACCTAAAAATTGGCAACAGGCTATGACTCAATCATCTTGGATTGAAGCCATGCAGGAGGAACTAAATGAATTCCAAAGACTTGAATTATGGGAATTAGTTCCTCTCCCTGACAAGCTTAACATCCTTACTTTGTTGTGGGTTTATAAGGTTAAACTTGATGAGATGGGTGCAGTCTTGAAGAATAAGGCTAGATTGGTTGCTAGAGGATACAAACAAGCCTTGGGTATCGACTTTGAAGAATCTTTTGCTCCTGTTGCCAGATTGGAGGCTATTAGACTTTTCCTTGCGTGTGCTGCTCATATGAACATGATCGTCTATCAAATGGATGTGAAGACGGCATTTTTGAATGGTGAACTAAGGGAAGAAGTCTATGTTAGTCAGCCGGATGGGTTCGTTAGCACGGAGTTTCCTAATCATGTATACAAGCTTAAGAAGGCTCTCTATGGGTTGAAACAAGCTCCACGCGCGTGGTATGATCTCCTTTCAACATATCTCATTTCGGAAGGCTTCTCCAAAGGCAAGGTGGACCCCACTCTATTCACTCTCAAGGAGGACAACGACATGATTCTGGTACAAATTTATGTTGATGATATAATATTTGCTGCCTCTAACATAGAATTGTCCAAACACTTTGAGAAAATAATGTCCACACGCTTTCAGATGTCAATGATGGGAAAAATTTCATTTTTCTTAGGATTACAAATTTCTCAGAATCCCAGAGGCATCTTTATTAATCAATCCAAATATGCTCTAGAATCTTTAAAGAAATATAACTTTGAAAATTGTGACCCCGTGGACACTCCAATGGTGGAGAAATCCAAGTTAGATGAAGATAGGAATAGGATTATTGTCGATCCAAAACTTTACCGTGGGATGATCGGCACCCTTCTCTATCTTACTGCTAGCAGGCCTGATTTGCAATTTGCCATATGCATGTGTGCCCGGTATCAGGCTCGGCCTACCGAAAAGCACTTACATGTTGTTAAAAGGATCTTTCGGTATCTCAAAGGAACACTTCATCGTGGTCTATGGTATCCGAAAGATTCCTCTATTGCTTTAATATCATACGCAGTGCCGATCATGCTGGATGTCAAGACACGAGGCGTAGCACTTCTGGGTCTGTGCAACTCCTTGGAGACAGATTGATCAGTTGGTCTTCAAAAAGGCAGAAAAGCGCTGCAATTTCTAGCACGGAGGCTGAATACACCGCCATGTCCGGTTGTTGTGCTCAAGTCCTTTGGATGAGATCACAATTAACTGACTACGGTTTGGGATTCAACAAAATCCCGATGTATTGTGACAACAAGAGCGCCATTGCCCTTTGCTGCAACTATGTTCAACACTCCTGGGCCAAGCACATAGACATTCGCTACCATTTCATTAAAGAGCAGGTGGAGAACGGAGTGATCGAGCTGTATTTTGTCACCACTGAGTATCAGCTGGCAGATATGTTCACCAAAGCCTTAGATCGAGGACGAATCGAGTTTTTGATCGACAAGCTTGGCATGAAATCATTCTCTCCAGCGACTCTCAAAGAATTGGCAGAAGAATCAGCTGAATAGTGGTGGTAAACTATTCAGGCGTATCCTTTGTTCGTGATCATGTATATTATCGTAAATATATAAACCACAAAAAGAAAAATACAAAAATATAAAACCTACAAAAACCATAAAAAATATAAAACAAAGAAAAACCATAAAAATTATAAAACCAAGAAAACCCAAAAATATTTTTCGTTTTTTAAATCGGGCATGTCTTTTAGTACGGTAATATTTACGGCTTTAGAAATGTCGATCAAAATTGACACGGCGCCATAAATAGAGTCCGTATAAAAGTTGTACATTTTTAAAACATGCCCATTATGGCTTGTAGTTATTTCAGACTGCAACCCGGTTTTCATATTAAAGTCACGTATATCCTTGGAAAACGTTGGCTCACAACGGGAATTAATTTTCTCGGGCATGATTTACAAGCCAAATCATGCAAAGGGATCAAGTTTACTTTACAACTTGGTCTAACACGAGTTAGTGTACGTCTCAGTGCATTAATTTGTCAAAATAAGAGAAATCTTATTGCCACCACGAATCAATCTTTTCAAGATACTAATTGGAAATGCTTTCATCAATATTTGACTCTTTAAACAATGACTACGGCTCTTTAAATAGAAAACGGGTCATCGTTTAAGGGGGAGAAAATATTAAATCATCTTCGTCATTAAAACAATTTTCAAAAAGTGTTTGAGGAAAATTAATTGGCTAAATGGTTTATGAGTGGTCTTGCTTTAGAATACGACTTGTGCTCGTTCAATGTGATAGGAATTGCTTTAAGGTCTTGGAGATTTGCTAATAGGTTACGATGCTTAAGTTGTGTGAAGGTTAAGTTGGCGAAATTTAACAATGGTTAGGAAAAATGAAAAGATAAGTTATAAACCAAAAAGGAAAAGAATAGAAAAGTATAGGGACTTAAGGTGACATTTGTGAAAGTTGTAAAATTTTTACCTAGTCAAATTGAACCCCCCGTCTCTTTCTTATTCTTTCTCTCTTCTGTTTCAAAGTCTTCCGCCATTAACACACACATAACACACACACAAGCTTTCACAAATCGCGTTCTAATCAATTCAATCCATTTCATTCGATCTAAAAGGTATTAACATTGAATCTTTAACTTATAATTCGCCTAAATTCATCATTTAATCTGTTAATTGATTCGGGTACTCAACTTTATTAAATTAGGGTTCGTTTGCCTAATTAGGGATTAATTGATTAGGGTTTTTGATGGGTTTTGCTCGGAATATCATTAGAATGTGTGTAGTTGCTTTAGAATGCCTTAGAACTCACAAACGCGACTAGATTAATCACAAATAGGGTGCGTTTATGACTTCCGGATGAACAAGGATTATGAACTTCCGAATGAAGGAAGTTCCGGATGAACTTCCGAATGAAGGAAGTTCCGGATGAACTTCCGAATGAAGGAAGTTCCGAATGAACTTCCGAATGAAGGAAGTTCCGGATGAACTTCCGAATGAAGGAAGTTCCGAATGAACTTTCGAATGAAGGAAGTTCCGAATGAACTTCCGAATGAAGAAGTTCCGAGTGAACTTCCGAATGAAGAAGTTCCGAATGAACTTCCGAATGAAGAAGTTCCGAGTGAACTTCCGAATGAAGAAGTTCCGGATGAACTTCCGAATGAAGAAGTTTCGAATGAACTTCCGAATGAAGAAGTTCCGAGTGAACTTCCGAATGAAGAAGTTCCGAGTGAACTTCCGAATGAAGAAGTTCCGAATGAACTTCCGAATGAAGAAGTTCCGAATGAAGGACTTCCGAATGAAGAAGTTCCGAGTGAACTTCCGAATGAAGAAGTTCCGAATGAAGGACTTCCGAATGAAGAAGTTCCGAATGAAGGACTTCCGAATGAAGAAGTTCCGAATGAACTTCCGAATGAAGAAGTTCCGAGTGAACTTCCGAATGAAGAAGTTCCGAATGAAGGACTTACGAATGAAGAGTTCCGAATGAAGAGTTCCGAATGAAGAGTTCCGAATGAAGGACTTCCGAATGAAGAGTTCCGAATGAAGGACATCCGGATGAAAAGTTCTGAATGAAGAGTTGTTGGATTAATAGTTGTTTGCTTGTTATAATTAATTGTTGAAATGTGTTATGCTTAGAAATCATAATGATATATAAATATATATATTTTTGTGCATCAACCTTTTATGTCTTATCTTAAGCAGACACGATGACTAATCCAACAGTACAAGCACTCCAAGATGCTAGAGCAACCGAAATTGCCGAAGCAAGAGCCCTCAAGTTCATACCAAACAATTACCGGCTGAAGCAAGACTCAAAATCCACTCATCATGGATTTAAAGTCGCCATAGCAATCCTTGATCACTCGCACTTCAAGAATGCTTTAAGGAGTACTGCCTCGGTGCCATATGATTACATGTATGAGTTCTGGGCTACCAAGGAAAGTACTTCAAACAAGATCACCTTCACTCTCGACAACAAGCAGCAGACACTCACAGTTTCAGACTTCCGCAAGATATTTGGAATATGGGATACACCCAAAGGTATGGCATTTTCGAGGGATCCTACCAAAGACGAACTCATGGAGATGTTCGATGCTCTTGGATGTCCTGACATACGAGTTGTGTCTGAGTTTACCACCGCTAAAGTAGGTCAACCTTGGAGAGCAATCTTGGGTATTCTCAGTAGATGTCTTACACCTAAAACCAGTGGGCATGATGCTTTTCGTAGTCCAATTATGAACATCTTCCATGGAATGTACACAGGCTCAAATGCAGATTATGCATTATTGTTGTGGGAAGAATTTAACTTTCAACTCTTCCAAAACAAGAAGCTGAAGACTAATTTATTTCCTTACCCTCGGTTTATCAAGCTTATCATTAATTATTTTATGAAGAATGATGTTACTATTGATAAGCGTGAAGCAAGTCGTCATCACACTGAAGAGGCTGATCACACTGTGGATCTAAGGCATGAAGGACCATCTGGTGGTGTTATTCCTGGTCCTATTCCCGATTATCTTCTGACGGATAGAATTAAAGCTTCAGCTGATTACAAACTACTGCTACTAGAAATCAAGAAGCTAAAAGCAAGTCTTCAGACAGGAGAAGACTCGTCTACTACGGTCAAGATTAAAGGTAAACGCGAGCAACCAGCTGCTTTATCTGAACCCGAAACCAAGAAAAAGAAGACTGAGGCTAAGAAGGGAAAGGGTACGGCTGATGAGTTAGTTCTCCATGACGAAAAAGATGTTGATGATCCTACTCTTGACAAGGCTGAGAGAAAATTAATGAAGATAGCTATTGAAAAGAGTAAGAGAGACACGGGCGGTAGTGGTTCGGGTGCACAGATAAATATTGAAGAAGAGTACGAGGAGCCAGAGGATGTTTATGAGTTTGGATCACCTGAACGGTATTCTACTTCGAAGGAGACATCCATCCCTGTTTCAGCAAGTGTTGAAAAGGAGTCCGGTGCTCCTACAATCATGGTACCTACTCAGCCTTTAGTAACTCAACCTCCACCAATACAGCCCTTACCAACCCGACCGGTACCAACACCATTCCTTCCACCACCAATAACTCCCATCCTTAGTACTGTAGTAACAACCGAGCCTCTTCAACCAACCCAGAGTAGCTCTGCATCATCTTCAATGGCGGCATTTGTAATGGAAGAAATGTTGGATAAACACACGGATAATCAAAGACAAGAGATGAATAACCTTCGAGAAGAACTACTTCGACGGGTACAAAGTGAAGAAGCCTCAAAGAAAGCCCAAGAAGAGATGCTTGCTAAGTTCGCTGCAGAGATGGAGTTGACACGTAAAGCTCATGCAGAAGAACTAGCTCAGGTTAAGCAGGTTGAAGCTGATAAGTATGCTGCACGAATCACAAGACTTCAAGCTATGAGGGATAAATACAAGGAGCAGAAAGAAACACTTGAAGCTTCTGTTGAAGAGAGAGTAAAAGAATCCGTTGAGTCCATTATGCCAAAACTGCGTGATGAGTTGAAGACACTCGCGGCTGATAACTTGATGATCAAGTCATCCAATCCTTCTGAATCCGCCTACAAAATTGCCTATGATTTAACGGATTTTGAATTAAAGAAGATCCTCAAAGCTCGTATGAGGGAACTTGGATCTTTTGATAAATCTAAGATTCAACGGACTCTCTACAAGTCACTAAATGATGCTATCATGGAGGATGATCGGTTGTTCAAAACGTTTGGAAGTGTGGTACCTTACCACATTCTGCCTGAGGAAGAAAGGGAAGAAAGTGAACAAGAAGAGGGGGACGGGGAAGAAGAAGGTGAAGAAGAAGAAGAAGAAGAAAAGGATGATGATGGTGACGATGATGGTGATGATGATGAGGATGATGATGATGATGATGGTGATGATGGTGGTGATGGTAATGAGGAGAGTGCTAAAGGAAGCAACGAGGATAGCGATGAGGATGATGATGGTAAACAGCCTGAAACAGGGGATAAGGTTGCCAGCACAAAGAAACCTTCCAAGTCTGGAACCAAGTCTAAGAAAGATGCTGCAGAAAAGGAAAAATCCACTTCAACGGAATCAAGACGATCCAAGTGGCGCCATGATGTGAATGCTACTACGGCGTCATCGATTCCTGGTACATCTATTGCTGTGTCTATACCTGTTACCACTAACCCTGTTAGTTCGTTTGTTGCTCCTGTGATTGCAGAATCAGTAACTGAACTTGAAGCTGCACAACACTCGCCTGTTCATGACACCGCCGAGATGCCTGAATCAGAACCAGCACGTGTTCATGTCTCTACTCCTCTACAACAAGAACCACAATCTACTGTTCCTGAGTCAAGCACACGGGACTGGGCAGACACATTGGAGATTGACGAGACTGCACCGCCACAAGCTTGGATCACGGCAGCGGCTCAATATGATCCAATCACAGACGCTGACAGAGATGTTCTATATCTCCGTATCCGTAGTCCGATAGACTTGTGTGCATTTCTGGCTCATGAGTATAAGACTTCGGTTACTCCGTCTTTGGTGAAGAGAGCGCTAAAGGATAAGAGAATTCGCGCCAAAACCAGGTTAACCCGAATGGAGTACGAGTATTATGTTGACGAGGTCCTGAAAGCTCTTAACACCGTTCAAAGGCCAGGCCTCCATGAATCAGAAAGAGCTCTACCTCCACTTGATCCTTCTCAAGATAATCAAATTGCTCTCGACTTCTTCGTCACCTATGATCTTGAGTATCTCCTCAAGGGTTCATCAAAGTACACAACCTCCCTGACCTTACTGAAAGCTGCTAACTGGGGGACAATACCCTGGATCGAGGAAAAGGTAAACCGACTCTGGGTCCCAAGGGTAACTCGTAATTATGATATGTATGCTGTTATAGGTGCATCTCATTGGGACGAACGAGTTCGAAGGGCGTACAGGGGTTGCTGCTTAGCCTATTCAGGAAGCAACGTTAGATCCGATATCCGCATCTCCAGTATTTTAGGGCTGAAAACTGAAGCCAAGAATGGCTATTATCATGTGACGGAGATTCGTCTAAAAAGGGAGGATGACAGAGAATACAAAATCCAGCAGGGAGATTTTTCTATCATTCGCCTTGAGGATATCGAAGACATGTTGCTTATGATGACCCGGGATCAACTCACCCATATTGCTCGTGAAGACATCATTGCTTTGAATACAGCACTTCGTATGTTCACACGAAGCGTTGTTATCAAGAAACGAGTTGAAGATCATCAATTGGGAGTCGAAAGCTACCAAAGGAAGCTTAACCTCACCCGTCCAATGAACCAAGTTCTACCTCAACATGTCGCTAGATGTCCCTATACCGGCATTACTGTTCCGAACTACGGGATTTTCTACTTGAACAGCCGTGGGATAATGAAGTTTATGAGGGTGCGTGAGCTTTATAAGTACAGTGATGGGACTCTCATATACGTCAGAGGAAAGTTGGATCATCTCAATTCGGGTGGGTCTTTACCAGAGATGACTGAGGATTGGCATCAGGGTTATCGGCAAATGGCGAAGTATGTGATCAAGAAGATTGATCAAAAGCTCCGTGAACGTAGATTGATTAGGAGCTTAGAAAGATTCGTTGGTGGAAGACCATATGGAGTGCACCACAAGTTACTGCAATGTTCCATCTAATGGTTCGTACATTTCAGGTCCACTTTATATTGGTTTTTAATTGTGAATATGTAAATTTGTGAATATTGTGCTTTTACGGCTTGATGTAGTGTTAAGGTATGATAATTTTTCAAGAATTTCTCACGAGATTCTAAATCTTTCAAAATATATCATACTAAAGCACTACAACTATCCCTTATTAATTTAAGGGGGAGCATTAACATGTTCTATGGCCAAACATCGATTTCATTTTTACCCAAAGACCGGTTAATCCATTCAATATCCCAAATATTAATGGTTAACATTTTGGATAAGGGGAGAAAATGGGATTAAGGAGACTTAAATGATACTTGGCTAAAAGATGAAAAAGACTTAACGATTATCCAACTTAATATGTGTAAAGCACGTGTTAAGGGGGAGCGTTTTTGATGAACAAAACACCTAAGGTACAAAACTTTTGATTTCAATATCACAAGTACCTTAAGTAATTTTCAATGATTTTTCATGGTGGCTATACTTTCCCAAAACACGCTTAATTCACGACGGATGTGGTGACAAAAGGGTGGTAGGAATAGGTTTTAGTCCAATGATTCATCAGAGCCGATGGAATCTTCCCAAGGACAATTCCCTAGATAGAATTAGAAGTCCTAGGAAAGATGGAGAAAGATTGTGAACGTAGCTGAGTACCGACTAATTACTGATGCTAGCACTGGAACAATCACAACAAGGTGCTAGTGATGATGTATTGGTAAGTACTGAAGGGGTTGAAGAATGAAAAAGAAATGTAAAGATAAAGGGTGTAAAGAAAGAAGCCCTCCTTACAACTTTAGGCAGAAACCGGGTCAATACATATGCTATTGAGGTCATTTTTGTTAATGATTCTCGATATTTAAGAAAGACATCATGGACCCAGTGATGCAATGCACAACCCTTCCCAGCTAACTCCAATATCTCTCAAAAGGTATTTGTTTTAATCACACGGAGATCAACACGTTATCTATTGGTTTATTCACTCCGAATAAACTGATATTGAAAAGGTGGCACTCCTCTCCAGCCATCGCTCACTAAATCAAAACGCACTATCGAGTCTAGAGCCAATAGATCATCAAAAGTCTCATTAGGACACTTTCCATTTATTCCTTGCTTTATCACACACTGTGAAAAGTAAGAGTTTTTTATGAGTCCTACGCAGTATTCTTGTAATATTGCCAGAACATCCGAGTAATACGCAAGTATTACAATGAAGATGGAAATCCTGCTTGAGCCAACATCAAACAAGCTCATGGTAGGTTACACGTGCGGTTCTTTAAGAACCAATCTTGTGAAAAACTGGAAAGAAACAGTGGTTTAATTCTTAATTGAACTTAAACTCGTTCCAGGCCTCTACGCATTATCATACGATCTTGCCAGAATACTCAGAGTGACTCTTTATTGATCACAGTGACGAGTGGAAATCCTTCTAGTGTTAACATCAAACAGCACTTGGTAGGTGACGTGCAAGATTCTTTATGAATTGAGCTCGTGATAACTGGAAAGCAACGATGGTGAAAATCTTAATTAAAATTCACTTGTTCCAGGTTTCATGAATTGACGGCTTCAATCATAAGGATTTTTAATCCAAATGATTCACTCTTTATGTTCGCAGTCAGCTTTGGACGGTCGAATAAAGAGAACGGGTTTACCCGCGAAATCCTGTCAGGAAGTTACTTAATTGTAACTATCCGTCACGGGTACGATATCTAATATCGTCCAACGGTCTTCACCAACCAGAGGTAAAATGCTACCGAATTAGAATAAAATGTCAAAGCCATTTTATTCGTGTCGTTGTTGTGTACCTGTTGAAGACGGTGGCGTTGCTGTGTACCTGTTGAAGACGGTGGCGTTGCTGTGTACCAGTTGAAGACGGTGGCGTTGCGGTGAACCAGTTGAAGTCGTTCCCACATGCTTATGTTTTTCTGCATCAAAGTTCAGCAAAAATTCAAGAAAGTACAAAATGAAGTCTTCCGCTGTACCAAACTCTGAAGCTTTCGAGAATTTAACAAAAGACATAAGTGTGTGGAACATGGTGTCACGAGGAGGCAAGATTCATAAAAAGGCAAAGATCGCACGTGATTGGTCAAAAGAACAATGCTCTCAAGCCAAAGCCAAAAGGATCAAATAAACATATTCACAACAAAAAGAAAGAAGAAAATACTACGAGCTGAAGAACGAAGACTTAGTATAGTATGCTAGGTTTAGAACTTTGTAACGTGGAGTGACCTCCCTTAGGGGGAGATTGTTAGAAATACGTCTTAACGTATATTAGAAGTATCGGTCACTCCACAATAGTATTAATGTTGTAATAGCTCGTAGTTAATGTTACTTATTAAGTTAAGTAAGAAACCGACCCATGGGCTTGTCATGGGTCGGCCCAAGCCCAAATAATGGCCTTGGATATAAATACCCCTTTCCACCATGGAAAGGGGTTGGTTGTTGATCATTCCACACTTCATTTGAATAAAAAGACACATAGTTTCTCTCTCACTTTCTCTCTCTAGTTTCTCTCTCTAGAAATCTTCAACCCACTTCATAGATTCATAGGTTATCAATATTCTACATTTGGTTAGCTTGTGAGTTTTATTTTTTTATTTATTCATTGGATCCTTTGTCAACTGAATCTGGCATAATTACCTTGGTATCTCCATATTATGTCATCCTCTTGTGTTTTCCCTTTTCTTAGCAGGGATTTGGAAGCTTGTACTTGTTTGGGCAAAGTACATCAGCTCAAAAAAAATTGAGGGCGTGGATGTACGTTCTTGCCGTATGTCTTCTTTCCCTTTTCATTTTTTCTTTTATCTGATTGTTGATTAAATATTCATGAGTACTTGCTGCTTGTTAGCCTTAATTGATTTCATGTTATGTGATCTTTTTTGAGTATGCTTAGTCTGTTATTGCACTCCTTGTCACCAACTGTTATGATTTTGAGTATGTGATATCATTGTGGAAAATGAAGTACTGAATCTTGTTGATTATGCTTAATGATAATTGTATTGATGCATGTTTAGCTTTGGTCTAGTCTGAAAATCATTTTTGCTTTGGAAATTTTGGTTTATAAATTGGGGTGTTTGGGACTGTAGTTTACTCTTGCTTAGGTGATAACAAGTAGGATTAAATTTCATTGGTCACACTTGTCTTGAGTAGTTATAGGTCTGTGAGAAGTTTGGTTAAAGATTGTGAAGTTTTGATAAAATTTGTATGCCTTCAAAAGTAAGATTTTATCACATCCTTCTCAAACCTATTTAGCTTTAATTCTTTCTTTTCTGTCATAAAATCTTGTGTTATGTTAGAAACTAGTGCAATCTAGTATCTGTTCTTGTTAACTTGCATTTTGGGTGTGTTTTGAGAGATTTATGATAGCTTGAAATTCGTTCCATAACCATTTGAACCAGCATAAGTGCACCTGGAACCTATCTGTTTATTAGAAACATATTTGTGGTATGACTTTGTGATTTCTGAGTTTGAGCTTGCAATTTTATTGTTGATTTGACTTCCCACAACCCAACTGGTTGTGGGAGTGCCCCCATTCTCCATCAAATCCAAGTGATACACACAAAACGACCACAATTGGATCAATCTTCATCAGTGAAGAAATAAGATTTCTTTGTTTTTTCTCCATTGTAGCATTTTTGTACAACTTGACACGTTTTTGTTAAATTTTGGTTTGAATCTCATTGAATTCAAGTTTAAGTTGGATTTGTGTTAAGCTAAGGTCACCAGGTCTGAGTTTAAAAAAGAAAAAAAAGGGTTAGCAAAAAGGACGTGGCCAGGACGCGAACCTGCGACACTCCTCTCACACACATACGACCTTACCAATGCGCCCTTGGGACTTTTACTGAAAGGTTTTCAAAACACATTCTATTTAAGGGGTTATTGGTTTTGTGCTTATTTTAAAAGCCGTAGCTAGTTAAGCCCATAACAGCTTATTAGATAAGCCAATTTGTTAGTTTGTATTTTTCTCATGTTTGTAGTCCAGTTTAGGATTTTTCTGGCGTAAGTTTTGATTTTTCACTTTATTTAATTATTTTTTAACATTATTTTTATTACCCGTACTTATTAATTAGCTTAAAAATAGTTAAAGTAGTTTTAAAATTTTATAAAAAATATTTTTAGGTTTTAATTTTATATTTTGAGGTTTACATCTATTAAACTTTTCATTTTAGCAAATTTTTCATTTTATTTAATTTTTGGGGTTTTTGTCAACTATAAAAATTAATATTAAATTATTAAATAGGTTTTAGAAACTTTGCTTTTCAAATTAATAATTCTTGTATTTTTCTTCAATTAGGATAAAATTTTGGTAAATTTTGGATTACTTTTTCGTTTTGTCGAATTTTACGTTTTTGCGTTTTTTACGTCCTAGGGTTATTTTTAGGGTAATTCGTCTTTTTCTTTCTCTTTTCTCTCAAATATAATCACAAACAAATCATCAATCAATTCTTAACACAACGCACCAAGCCTCCTTGAGAACGAATCCCCACTTTGGGTCATTTGTACACGGTTTTCCTAAATCGTCGTACTTGACGCTTA
The DNA here is from genome assembly GCA_025667525.1 of Glebionis coronaria. NCBI lineage: Eukaryota > Viridiplantae > Streptophyta > Magnoliopsida > Asterales > Asteraceae > Glebionis > Glebionis coronaria. The sequence goes on from CM046874.1 coordinate 478,452,479, forward strand.
CCACTATTTTGCCTTCCTTTTCCTAAAGGTGTGCAAAACTAATATATCATTTTGGCGCCGCTGCCGGGGAGGCGTGTTGTGTTTTGATTTGGAAATTGTTGTTTTTATATATAGCCATAATAGTATTTGTATTAGTAGCACTCTACTAATACGTATTATCGGTTTTTCGTTTTTTGTGTGAATACTATTACTATATTGTATACGTAGAACAATAAATTCACAAGTACTCCAAATAAGTGAGAAATCACAACCTTGACTTGGGAGGTCATTACCCAATCATTGTATTCGAATCTCAAACCAAAAGAAAAAGGCAAAAATAGATAAATACTTTCATGAAGCTCGATTTTGAAAAATACAAACTATAAGGTGGGTATAAGGCGGATATTATAAAATATATCCTAAGGAAAAAGGCTCTTAAGTGCTTCGCGCCGCCTCGTTTTCCCGCTTGCTTGTGAGTATTTGATTTTGAGAGCTAATCGAGGGTTTTGCCGCCCAAACTATTACTAAGTATTATATATATTTTCTTGGTTTCAATTGATTAAACCCTCTTGAACGTTTTGGTGTTCCACCAACGTTCTAAAGTCATCGAAGGCGTTCACTTCACGTGATCGTTTTCATTCCTTGAGGCTTCTTTAATCAAGAGATTTGATTAAGGAGGAGATTTGTAGGTTTGTGTCTACTTAATACATTCACCAAAATCCAAAAAGGTTAATACAATCAAAAACCACAAAAAAAATTGAAAAGTTCCAAAACACCAAAAAGAATCTTCTTTGCTCATCCTCTCGTTGTACGTGACGTTTAAGCAAACTCGCTCCAAAGCAAGACGTGCACGTAAACGTCGTCAAAAGGAAGGAAACCAAACATCTTCTAGTGAAGAATCTCCCATTGTCGAACCCATCGTAGAGAATGAAGCACCCATGGCTAATCGAACTATGATGGAGTTGCTTCAAGCACCCACCGAGGGTTATGGAGAAACGATTGTGATTCCCGCTATCCTTGCGGAGAATTTTGAGGTTAAGACGGGTTTGTTGTCCATGATTCAAAACAACAAGTCTCGTGGTGACGAAAAGGACAACCCTCATAACCACATTCGCCAATTTAATCGTCTTACCGCCACTTGTAAGTTTAAGGACGTCTCTAACGACTCGATTAAGATGATGCTTTTTTCGTATTCCTTAGCGGGGCCCGCAAAAATTTGGTTAGAGAAAGAGCCACCCAATTCTATATTGACGTGGAAGGATCTCGTTTCAAAGTTCGTGAACCAATTTTTTCCGCCCTCTAAGACTACGCATTTGAAAAACGAGATTTCAAAGTTTTCACAAGAGTATAATGAGAGTTTTTCAACGGCTTGGAATAGGTTTAAGGAAATGTTGCACGAATGTCCTCATCATGGTTTTTCCGACTTGCATCAAATTGACACGTTTTACAATGGCTTGAACGATCATGAGCGTGATTATCTTAATGCCGCTGCGGGTGGTAATTTTTTGTGTAAGACGGTCGAGGAAGAATTGTTAATCATTAAGAATATGTCTAAGGTCTATAGTCCTCGTAGCACGTCGAGTGTTCGTAAGACTTCGTCTTCACCTTCGCCTTCATTGTCACATACCATTGATGCTTGCCAAATCGAGGCTAATTTGGAGAACAAGATTTTTGATAAGCTTAAAGGATTGTTAATTGAGTTTAAAGTTGGTGAACAACCCAATCCCGCTACGGCTAAAGCGGTTGAGGTTTCTTGTATGTATTGTGGTGGAGCTCACGATTACTCCGAGTGCATTACCAATGGTGGTAACACTTCGAATGCCTACGCGGCCGCGGGAACTTATAACCAAAACGGTCAAGTTACCCGCACTAATCAATTGACTCCACCGGGTTTTCCACCAAATCAAAATGCTAACAATTATCGAAACAATCAAGTTGGTTACCAAAACAATCAAAGAAACAATTACAAGGGTAATAAAAACTATGGGAATCAAGGGAGTAGTAGCCAATTGCAAAACCAAAACCAAAACCGTAATTTTCAAAACACAAGTCAATGTCTTCAAAATGTTTACACTAAAGAACTTCCAATTGAATTTTTGAATTACGCTACGGCAAATGATAAGATTTTGGAAAACATTCAAGAGCAATTGGCTAGTCAAGCTAGGGAAGCGGTTAAAAACGCAAAGGAGTTAGCTAATTTAGCCAAGGAAAATACCAACATGAAAAATGAGTTGAAAAATGATTTTGCTAATCAAATTAGAGGTCAAAACAATAAAATTGAGCAAAGTCATGCTAGGCTTGAACAAAGGATAGACCAAAAAGCCGCTAGTCAAGATGTTATGCTTAATGTTATTTTGGAAGCGGTCACGGGGAACAAAGCCTCTACTTCGGGTAGTTTACCTAGTAACACCATATCAAACCCGAAGGGAGAGATGAAAGTGATTACCACACGAAGCGGTAATACACTTAAGGAACCGACTCCTCAACCTATTACTCCAACGGTGGAGGAAATTGAGGAAGAACCCGAGGTGGTGGTCGAAAAGGAGCATATCTCAAGCCCACAAAGTACCGCTCATGCCACACCTACGGTTGACCCATTACCAACATTGGAACCCTAGATTCCAAAGGCTATGCCTATGCCCCAACCCACACCACCCTTACCTTACCCATCGAGACTTAGGAAGGAGAAACGCCAAGAGCGCGATAATTATCAATTTGAGCTTTTTATGAAAATGTTTCGTGATTTGTACTTTAATGTGAGTTTCGCCGATGCTTTGGTCATGATGCCTCGATTTGCCGCTAACTTTAAGAGTATGTTGAACAACAAGGAGAAATTGCACAAATTGTCTAGTTGTTCGTCGGTTTATCTTAATCGCATACCTCAAAAAGTCGGTGATCCCGGTAAATTTTTGATCCCTTGTGCAATCCAAGATATGGAAGAATGCTATGACTTGGCCGATCTTGGTGCTAGCATTAACTTGATGCCACTTGCAATTTTCAAGTCGCTCAATCTTCCTAATCTTACTCCTTCACTAATGTCTATCGAGTTGGCCGACCATTCCACGATTCGCGCATGTGGATTGGCGGAAAACGTTTTTGTGAAAGTGGGGAAGTTCTATTATCCGGTAGACTTTATCGTTGTCGATATTCCCACGGATCCTCAAGTTCCTCTCATTTTAGGTCGTTCGTTTTTAGATACGTCTATGGCTTTAATTGATGTGCATGCTAGAAAGATCACCTTACGTTTCAACGACGAGGAACTTGTTATAAACGCAACTTAAAATTCTAAAATTTCTCATGTTTATTCCGTTGCTACCATAAACCTCGTAGATATGATCGACGTTGTTTGCGAAGAATTTTCACAAGAAGTTCTAGGATTTGGTGATGATGAAAATAGTGGCAATCCCACTATGTTGGATCCAATCCTTGATAATTCGACACCAACCTTCACTCCATTTGAAGGTGGTGGTTTTACGTTGGAAGAATTCAATGTTCCACGTACTTGTAACGAAGACCTCGACAACGATGAGGATATTTCGATTATCAAGGATTTCCTTAACGATTTCCCATTTCCTCCACCCGAGGAGGTTATGAGTATCGAGCCCAAATCTTCACTTGAGGAACCACCTATCCTCGAGTTGAAAGATTTACCTCCTCATCTCGAATATGTCTATTTGGAGGAGGGCGACAAGTTTCCGGTTATTATTGCTAAAGAACTTTCGGATGACGAAAAAACCGCACTTGTCGATGTTCTAAAGGATCACAAAGGGGCAATTGCGTGGAAGTTATCCGACATTAAGGGGATCGATCCCAAATTTTGTACCCACAAAATCTTAATGGAGGAGGATTACAAACCTGCAATCCAATGTCAAAGGAGGGTGAACCCCAAAATTCACGACGTCATCAAAAAGGAGGTCCTAAAACTCTTTGACGCGGGAATGATTTACCCTATTTCCGATAGCCCTTGGGTGAGTCCTACTCATTGTGTCCCTAAAAAGGGAGGAATGACCGTTGTGCCAAACGATGCCAACGAGTTAATTCCCACTAGACTCATGACCGGATGGAGAGTGTGCATTGACTATAGAATGTTGAATGAAGCCACTCGAAAAGACCATTTTCCCTTGCCCTTCATGGACCAAATGTTGGAGCGTCTTGCGGGAAACGATTTCTATTGCTTTTTAGATGGTTTTTCCGGTTACTTCCAAATCCCCATCGATCCTCGTGATCAAGAAAAAACTACGTTTACGTGTCCATATGGAACGTTTTCCTATAGTAGAATGCCATTCGGACTTTGCAATGCACCGGGAACCTTTCAAAGGTGCATGATGGCTATTTTTCATGATATGATCGAGAAGACGATGGAAGTCTTCATGGATGACTTTTCCGTGTTTGGTAATTCGTTCACTTCGTGTTTGCCAAATCTTGAGAGAATGTTGAAACGTTGTGAGGAAACCAACCTTATGCTCAATTGGGAAAAGTGTCATTTTATGGTTAAGAGTGGAATCGTCTTATTGCACAAGGTCTCGAAAGCGGGGATTAAGGTAGATCAAGCTAAGGTAGACGTCATCGCCAAATTACCTCATCCCAAAACCGTTAAGGGAGTTAGGAGTTTCCTAGGCCACGCGGGCTTTTATCGTCAATTCATCAAGGATTTTTCAAAGATTTCTCGACCCATTACACATCTTCTTGAAAAAGAGGCACGTTTTGTCTTTGATGAAGATTGTGTACGAGCCTTTGAAATCCTTAAGAGGAAACTTACCGAAGCTCCCATTCTTGTTGCTCCCAATTGGAACCTCCCCTTTGAGCTCATGTGTGATGCTAGTGACTACGCTATTGGGGCCGTATTGGGGCAACGTCATGAAAAGCAGTTCTTTCCCATTCACTATGCTAGCAAGACGATGACCGAGGCTCAACTTAAATACACTACAACGGAGAAGGAGTTCCTTGCCGTGGTGTATGCATTTGAGAAATTCCGACCTTACCTCGTCTTGGCTAAATGCATAGTGTATACGGATCATTCGGCTATCAAGTATCTTATGGCTAAACAAGATGCAAAGCCGAGATTACTTCGTTGGATTCTACTCCTTCAAGAATTTGATCACAAAATCGTTGACAAAAAGGAGCCGAGAATCTAGCGACCGATCATCTTTCTCGTTTGGAAGATCCTTACCAAAGTGTTTACGAGCCCAAGTAAATCACCAAAACATTTCTGCTCGAGACACTTGGTGTAGTGAATTCTAAGCTTGATTCTTCCACCCCATGGTTTGCGGACTTTACAAATTACCATGCGGGTAACTTCATCATTAAGGGTATGACGACTCAAGAAAAACGAAAATTCTTTCGTGACGTCAAGTTCTACTTTTGGAACGACCCTTACTTGTTTCGAACTTGTGCGGATCAAATCATCCGACGTTGCGTATTTGGCACCGAAGCTTCTAATATCCTTAGAGCTTGTCATGAGGGACCCACGGGTGGTCACCACGGTGCTAATATCACGGATAAGAAGGTATTTGATGCCAGCTTCTTTTGGCCTACTATTTACTGAGATGCACAAGAACTTGTGAAGTCATGTGATTCATGCCAACGACAAGGAAAAGCCTCACAAAAAGATGAAATGCCACAAAACATCATCCAAGTGTGTGAGATCTTTGACGTTTGGGGTATAGACTTTATGGGGCCGTTCCCATCATCTCGTGGTAATAAGTACATCCTCGTCGCGGTTGACTACCTATCTAAGTGGGTGGAAGCTAAGGCTTTGCCCACCAATGATGCTCGTGTGGTAGTCAAGTTTTTGAAAAGCTTGTTTTCTCGGTTTGGAACCCCTCGTGCGATCATAAGCGATCGTGGAACCCATTTTTGTAACGACCAATTCGAAAGGGTCCTAAGGAAATATGGGGTTACACATCGGCTTTCTACGGCTTATCACCCACAAACGAGTGGGCAAGTCGAGGTTTCAAACCGAGGTTTGAAGAGGATCTTGGAGAGATCCGTGGGGGAAAACCGACAATCTTGGTCGGATAAGTTGGACGATGCTTTATGGGCCTTTAGGACCGCTCATAAGACGCCCATTGGGTGCACTCCCTATAAGCTTGTGTATGGGAAAAATTGTCATTTGCCAATTGAATTAGAACACAAGGCTTATTGGGCCCTAAAGCATTGTAATGATGATATGGAGACCGTGGGAAAACACCGAAAAATGCAATTAAATGAATTGGATGAATTGAGGGACATTGCTTATGAAAATTCATTGATTTATAAAGAAAAAACTAAAAACTTGCATGATTATAAAATTAAAAACCGGGTTTTTAACATTGAGGATCAAGTTTTGCTTTTTAATTCTCGCTTGAAAATCTTTTCCGGTAAGTCGAAATCCCGTTGGTCCGGTCCATTCACCGTGACTCAAGTATTTCCGTATGGGACCATCGAGCTAGCTCAAAATGATGGGCCCAATTTCAAGGTGAATGGACATAGGTTGAAGCACTACTTTGGCGGGGAAGTTCCACCCTTGAACTACCTCGACCAAATCACCTTCCCCAATGATAATTAGTATTGAGGGGATCGAGTCGAGCTCATGACTCGGTAATCAAAAACGAGGTGCCTCGTGGGGGAGTCCCATGCTTATCCTATGTACATATTATCGCTTTCTAATGTAGTAACGTGTGGGGATTTGTGCCCTTCCAACCTTTGTTCCGTGGTTGTTTGTGAATTGTGGTTTTTGGATGATCATGATCTTCACGATTGGAGCCTCTCGTGTTCGTTTTATGGGAGCACTCGATTGTTTGCTTTGAAGACTTTCTCTATATCTATGAGATATCCTTTGATGTTCTAACCTTAGGTTTATAGCACACTTCATAAACGGCTTTAAATTTAACGGTTACACCCTTTCCATGCTAGATTAGGCATTCGACTACGTCTCTAGTATGGGGGTGTTTGCACCCCTAGACTCGAAACATTGAGGACAATTTTTAACTTTAGTATGGGGGGTGAATAGATACTTGCCTTGCTAAACCTTCACGCTTTCCAAAGTTTATCTTTTTGTTTATCTTTTTGTTGCAAAATAAGGCTAAAATGGCCAAATTTTAATTTTTTTTTTCATGTTTTATAACTGTTTGAAGACACGAATGTAGGTTTTCCGATGGCGAGAATAAGAGTAATTTTTGACTCGACCGTGCGTGTTGAGCACTTAGCTTTGATTCCTTAACTTCACATTAGGCTAAGTCTCTTAAATGAGGACGAGAAATGATAGGGTTAATTATAAGTTACTATGCTAAACGTAGAAGTCGCTCTTCTTTCAAAAACTCATGTGTTCTCGTTGTTTGCTTATTCTCCCTTCGCATGTAAATATTTTTTGCTTAATAAATATTGACTTAGCGGTTTAGTCTTGATTGTTGGGTTTCTAGTCTTTTCTAGTAGCTTCCGTGTAATTAAATTGGGAAAACATTAAGGTATCGCCAGCGTCACGGTTTTGAAGTATTGGCAACCCGAATAATCGAAAGCTTCACCCAATAATAAGATTTCAAGTGCTCACCTAAATCAAGCAAACAATTTGAAGCCCCACAATGCCGAAAAATTTATGCAAAATTGAAAGTGAATCAAGCCTTAATCTTCGAAGCTTTAAAGATCCAAAATTCGCCTTAGCGTGAGGATATACGTCTTTGGCTAATAAAACCACCGATGAGGCGGATAATAAAAGGCAAGGCAAGACCGAAGTCATAATAAAAGCTTCATGGCGAAGTTGAGTAAAAGATGGAGGTAAACCAAAGATAATAAGGCCCTTCCGTTAGGGGCGTATAAAAGTCTTGGTAATAAGTCTCACGTTCAAAACCGTTATAAAACCGTGTTTATCGATCCTTCTTGTTGACTTAGATTTTTGACATCGTTGTCTATTAGGAGGGGTTATTGATTTGATGGTCTTGGTTACACCGTTAGGACTCTATTTTTAGACCTAAATCTCTATTATCGCATAAGTCAAACAATGAATCCTCGTGAAACATTCAAGACATAATAAAATATAAGAGATACAACTTAGGAAATTGGGAGGATAAGTACGTGATTAGGGCATATGAGTAGTGTTAGCATTACTACCTTATAATGACAATGATCTCGTTGCACGCTGAGCATGGAATTGGGGTGAAAATCGAGGACGATGAAATTATTTCTAACGAAGCATTCACGTGTTCTTATTCTATGAACCTAAACGTCCCATTTTGTGATGAAAATCATACATTATGTCTAAAATGCAAGTAGTAGTAGCAATAGTAGTAGTGTAGTTAGTTTATCATTCAATAAAGTGAATAAAAATGAATTTTGGAGGTGCTACGATACTTTATTCTAGCATTGCGTGAGGGCACGGCAATGGTTTAGTATGGGGGAGTGATGAGACTGCTTTTATACATAGTCTCATCGTCCAAAAAGGGCTTAAAATGCATTAAATATCATCAAAATACCCATATATATGCTTGTGTTTGTTGCTTGTGTATTTTAGGTATGGATATTGAAAAAATGACAAAAGATCACATGAATCATGCAAAAACAAACACGGGAAACGAAGCCACACAATGAACCAAGCCCTAGTATTGATTGTCCAAGAAAAACCCTTGAAGAATTGAAGATTGAACAAGAAGGGTCCTCTAATATTGAAGAATTGACACTTTAAACCCTTGTATATTCATAATTACAAGATTGGTCCCTAAAGTTTGTCAATGTTACAAAAAGGACCCTTAAGTTTGAAGAATTGGCAACTTTGGTCCTTTATTTTTGAAGATTTGGCAAGAAAGGTCTTTGAGGAAATCATCATTGGCAAGAAAAACCCTTCATGATTGAAGATTAGACCATTATAGCCCTTGAAGAATGCAAACAATGCATAAAATACCCTTGTGAATATGTTTTACAAAGTTTGGTGGCCAAAATGGGAACTTATAAACTTCAAATACAAAGGGATGCTAAGTTTTGGCTGATAAAAGAAAATAGACAAGAAGAAGGAAAATGGGGGGTTGATCCTGGCCGACACTCAAAACCTTCCCACCCATTCAGATAGTGACACCTCACTCTCCCAACCAATAACATCACCCCTACACGCCACGTTGGAATCCACTCTCCACCAGTTTAAGATTAATTAAACGAATTCAAAATCGTTTTAATTATATTAAAAAAGGGTGGGAAACATGCACTGTTCCCATTTCTCCCCTAATCCCCCCTTAATCTTCAAACATAAACCCTAATTTCCCTACACCTAACTATCTAATGATTCATCCCCGTCTTTTCCAGAATGGTGATTAGGAACCCACTAATCCCATCCCCACCCTTAACCATCCATCACCATCATCCAAGACCCCACCCCTATGTGCCCTGTAGCAAGCAAACAAAAGGGGTGACAGCAAATCAACGACCCAGGGCTATTTCGTGCTCCCAAAGATTATATTGATGGCTTAGATGAATTCTCACCAGCTGGCAATCCCACAAACATCCAAACCATGGCAGAAAATCACATGAAACCACTCTTGACTCAAATTCGTCAAAGGGCAGAATTGGCATCACAATAGTATTAGGGTTTCGTTTTAAACCTTCTAGTAAGATCTATAAGCCTCTATATAAAGGCACATAGGATTTCATTTAAGCTCTTGTTCTTTGTTCTTTCTCCGGTTTTCACAACCTTGTAAACCCGTTTTTTTATGAATGAAAAAATGGTTAAGTGTTTGTTGATGAGAAGCAAAGTGCCAATTTACCTTTCTTGTTTAAGGTTTTATTAAGTCTGTGTGTCGTTTTATTTTGTTTTGAAACAAAAGAGGTTTTCAGTTCATTTTCTTTTGAGAAAAAAGTTAAGGTTGGTTTTAAGTATTGGATTTTTCAGAAAAGATTTTTGAGTTATATTTGTTTGGCTACATTGTTTTGGTGTTCTGATTAAGAAGGTTATTAAACAAGTATTGATATCCTCTTAATTAGTTCTAGTAAATCAGACTGCTCAAAAGAATATAAGACCATTCTGATTTATCATTTGAAGAGAGTCATGACCATGCTTAATTGATATGAACCATATCAAGGAAGTGTGGGTGACTCAATTTGGGTGGGAAATCTTGTGGGTCAACAGCTTTTGAGTGGTGATTCCAGTTTGGTTAGCTTATGAGTTTTATTTTTTTATTTATTCATTGGATCCTTTGTCAACTGAATCTGGCATAATTACCTTGGTATCTCCATATTCTGTCATCCTCTTATGTTTTCCCTTTTCTTAGCAGGGATTTGGAAGCTTGTACTTGTTTGGGCAAAGTACATCAGCTCAAAAAAATCGAGGGCGTGGATGTACGTTCTTGCCGTATGTCTTCTTTCCCTTTTCATTTTTTCTTTTATCTGATTGTTGATTAAATATTCATGAGTACTTGCTGCTTGTTAGCCTTAATTTATTTCATGTTATGTGATCTTGTTTGAGTATGCTTAGTCTGTTATTGCACTCCTTGTCACCAACTGTTATGATTTTGAGTATGTGATATCATTGTGGAAAATGAAGTACTGAATCTTGTTGATTATGCTTAATGATAATTGTATTGATGCATGTTTAGCTTTGGTCTAGTCTGAAAATCATTTTTGCTTTGGAAATTTTGGTTTACAAATTATAAAGGGGTGTTTGGGACTGTAGTTTACTCTTGCTTAGGTGATAACAAGTAGGGTTAAATTTCATTGGTCACACTTGTCTTGAGTATTTATAGGTCGGTGAGAAGTTTGGTTAAAGATTGTGAAGTTTTGATAAAATTTGTATGCCTTCAAAAGTAAGATTTAATCACATCCTTCTCAAACCTGTTTAGCTTTAATTCTTTCTTTTCTGTCATAAAATCTTGTGTTATGTTAGAAACTAGTGCAATCTAGTATCTGTTCTTGTTAACTTGCATTTTGGGTGTGTTTTGAGAGATTTATGATAGCTTGAAATATGTTCCATAACCATTTGAACCAGCATAAGTGCACCTAGAACCTATCTGCTTATCAGAAACATATTTGTGGTATGACTTTGTGATTTCTGAGTTTGAGCTTGCAATTTTATTGTTGATTTGACTTCCTACAACCCAACTAGTTGTGGGAGTGCCCCCATTGTCCATCAACTCCAAGTGATACACACAAAACGACCATAATTGGATCAATCTTCATCAGTGAAGAAATAAGATTTCTTTGCTTTTTCTCCATTGTAGCATTTTTGTATAACTGGAGACGTTTTTGTTAAATTTTGGTTTGAATCTCATTGAATTCAAGTTTAAGTTGAATTTGTGTTAAGCTAAGGTCACCAGGTCTGAGTTTAAAAAAGAAAAAAAAAAGGTTAGCAAAAAGGACGTGGCCAGGACTCGAACCTGCGCCACTCCTCTCACACACATACGACCTTACCAATGCGCCCTTGGGACTTTTACTGAAAGGTTTTCAAAACACGTTCTATTTAAGGGGTTATTGGTGTTGTGCTTATTTTAAAAGTCGTAGCTAGTTAAGCCCATAACAGCTTATTAGATAAGCCAATTTGTTAGTTTGTATTTTTCTCATGTTTGTAGTCTAGTTTAGGATTTTTCTGGCGTAAGTTTTGATTTTTCACTTTATTTAATTATTTTTTAACATTATTTTTATTACCCGTCTTTATTAATTAGCTTAAAAATAGTTAAAGTAGTTTTAAAATTTTATAAAAAAAAATTTTAGGTTTGAATTTTATATTTTGAGGTTTACATCTATTAAACTTTTCATTTTAGCAAATTTTTCATTTTATTTAATTTTTGAGGTTTTTGTCAACTTTAAAAATTAATATTAAATTATTAAATAGGTTTTAGAAACTTTGGTTTTCAAATTAGTAATTCTTGTATTTTTCTTCAATTAGGATAAAATTTTGGTAAATTTTGGATTACTTTTTCGTTTTGTCGAATTTTACGTTTTTGCGTTTCTTACGTCCTAGGGTTATTTTTAGGGTAATTCGTCTTTATCTTTCTCTTTTCTCTCAAATATAATCACAAACAAATCATCAATCAATTCTTAACACAACGCACCAAGCCTCCTTGAGAACGAATCCCCACTTTGGGTCATTTGTACACGGTTTTCCTAAATAGTCGTACTTGACGCTTACCACTATTTTGCCTTCCTTTTCCTAAAGGTGTGCAAAACTAATATATCAGCGAGCCTGACTCGTCCCCGAATTAAATGGTCCATGGGGAAGCCTCGAATGTAATATCGGGATCAAACACCTTGTCCTCGTTCTCGGAGGAAAATACAACACGGGAGGCCGGAGGATAAGTTTTAAACGGCAGAAAAGTCCTCTCAATAAAAGAAAAATAAGTGAAGTCTTGATCCACCGGAGGTGGGGTGGGTAAAGTAAGCAAATTGTCATCCCCCAAAGATAATTGATGCTCAGAAAGCGGCAAAGCCGTAAGGTTATCAATCATAAAATAGTCAATGTCACCTCCCGGGTCAAAGCACTCATCCTCCGTAATGGTCTCAAAGGAATGGATGAAAGGTGCTCGGGAGGGGGACTTGGGACAATATCTTCATGCAGCAAATTATCAAAAAGAATATTCCCCTCCGTGTCATCATCATCAATACCCGGAGGTATTGAGAGAATGTCGATTTCGTCCATAGCTGTATCATTATTCTCAACTAAAGTAATAGACGGAGGTAAAGACTCATAAATAGGAGCAGAATTCAACGCTTCAATTTTAGCAATAAGAAGATGAACTTTCAGTAATTTGTCGCGAAGAATAACGTCTTCCACCTTATCTACAAGACCAAGTTCAGTGGTGAACTTCTCGTAAGTCGGAGAGAATAAATCAACATCGCCCTCATCTCCCGGAGGAGATTGATAAATTTCAAAGGTGAAATTCTCATAGCACGGAGAAAAATCATCATCATTACGAGCGACCTCGTCCGTAAGCTCAGCAAAAGTAGGGACATTATAAACCTCCTCAAATAAGTTGTCGAGATCAAATTCACTAATCTCACTGGATGAATCACAATCCTTAGACGCATTTGGGATATCAAGAGTTGGAGTAGTAATCTCAGAAGATGGGTTGAGATCATAGATATCATCCTCGTCATCATCATAATAGTATTATGGACGCACAAGAGGAGGAGTATAAGCTCTAAGATTAGATACTTGCTCTTGTCGTCGTTTCTCCGCCCTTGCTTCGCGTATGCTATCTGATAGGTGTGAAAACACCCATCCTTTTACCACTTATTTCTTGCTAAAACAAGACCAAAACGTGTATTTAATGTTATTTGTTTGGAATTATGCGTGGTTTGTGTGTTTGTTGTGTTTTTAGAGCCAACCGGATAAATATTGAAGAAAACATGGGATTGCACGGGTTTTATCGAAGAAAAAGGCGAAAAGACGAAGTCTATAGTCCAAGAGATGCAAAAGATTTGAAGTCAATGGGCCTGTTTGAAGATTTATCGAAGAAAAGGACCAAAGATGGAAGATTTACATATGTCGAAGAACTCAAGTCTATTAAACGAAGAAATTAAAAGACGAGTTGAATTTATTCGTCGACAAATCCCGAATCAGAATCGAAAACGTCAACTTTACTGAAAAGACGAGAAGACGAAAAGAAAGGAAGAAATCCCACTCACCAACAACTACACCTCCTATAAATAGAGATCCCTTCCCACACATTAGACTAGTTTTTCATTTTTCCATTTTCTTTCTTCTTCTTGTTTCGTAGGGTAACCAACACCATTAAGGTGTTGGTGATTTTTTTTCATCTTTGATTCACAAATCTTGTAAGTTTTAATCCTTCCTTTTGATTGTTTAACCTTAATCTTTCAATATAATCTTTCCTTTAATCTTGTTCATCTTTCTCTTTTTTATTTAAAGTCTTAAGTTCTTATTTGGTTGATTTTAATCTCTAAAAGTAAGTGGGTGTTGTGTTTTTATTGTTTTGGTTTGATGTTTATGATTAGTAGATGATTAGTGGTTAAATTGGTTTAAGTTTTGGCTAAAAACTTGGTTGATTTTGGTTAAATTAGTTCTTATTTTATCTCCCTGTTCTTCGCACTACTTCATCAGCCCAGATTCCGAATGAGCAACTCATATTCCGAATGAAGGATTTGGGTTAATTATTCCGGATAAAGTAAACATTCCGAACGAAGCTCTTGTTTTAAATATTCCGAGTCAGTGCATGATATTCCGAACCAGCAGATTTAATTCAGTTATTCTGAATCAAAGTTTTCATCCGGTATAATCAATATTCCGGATGAGTATTTATATTCCGAATCAAAGTTTTTAAAAATATTCCGAATCAGTTTTTTTTGTTCTAGTTATTCTGGATCAAAGGTTATTCCGAACCAACACTTATTCCGGATCAATTATTCCGAGTCAATCAATTATTCCGCATGAAGCAAGATATTCCGAATGAAGCCTTTTCATTAATTATTCCGGGTCAAGCATAATATTCCGGATCAGCCTAATTATTCTGAACGAAGCAATTTTCATCAATTATTCCGAATGATTGCAATTATTCCGAATGAAGGTTTTCTCCAATTATTCCGGATGAACATATATTCCGGATGAAGGGTATTTATTTAGTTATTCCGCATGAGCTGATATTCCGAATGAAGTAATAATATTCTGGATCAGTGACTTTTCTGAGTTAAGGTTTTTCACTGTTTTATTTTAATTCAAGTTTTATTTTTATTAATTGCTTTTAATTAATTGCTTTTAGTTTATCTTTATTTATTTCACGCATTCACCTTTTTAGTAGCATAGAAAACCCAACCCCTTTTTAGTAACCAAGAACAACTATTCCACTTTGAACCGTGATCGATTCGAGAAGATACCGAGAACTTAATTGAACCTAACAAAATCTCAAGTATCAAATGGCACCGCTCCCGGCTCTTTTCGTAAGGATTAACGGTTTTTTGTGAGAAATTGGATTTTGGGATCCGTTCACCGTGAACGTTACTTTTTCATCATAAAAAATTTTCAAAAATCCTAAAAAATATAAAATTTTCAAAAATCCAAAAAAATTAAAAAACATAAAAAACCAAAAAGATTTCTGCTTTGTTAGTTCTTTTGCAGGTGCATGCGTACACGATCAACGTCTTATCCCGAGACTCTCGATAACATAGACATGGCCGGTGTACACAACAACAATAATAATCCACCTCAAAACAACATGAATAATAACAACAATGAACCTCTACCGGACAATCGTCCTATGATCGAACTTTTGCAAGCACATGTGGAGGGCAACAACGATCCTATTGTCATACCCGCGATTGCAGCCAACAACTTTGAGCTCAAATCTGGCTTTATTCAAATGGTCTCTGCTCAACCATTCTTGGGGCGTACCATTGATGATCCTCATGACCACATCAAAAGGTTCCTTCAACTCACGAATACGGTCAAATTCAATGGGGTCCCACAAGAGGTAATCCGCTTACAACTTTTTCCTTTCTCCTTAGAGGGACAAGCCCGGCATTGGCTTGCAAAGGAACTGCCACAAAGTATTCTTACGTGGACGGACTTGGAGACCAAGTTCATAAACTACTTTTTCCCACCCTCTCGTACTACCGCTTTGCGGAATGAAATTATTAATTTTGAACAAAAGTACGATGAGACTTTTAGTGAATCTTGGGACCGTTTTAAAGACCTTTTAAGAAAGTGCCCACAACATGGTTTTACCAAAGTGCACCAAATTAATAATTTTTAGAATGGTTTAAGCATGAATGACCAAGATTCACTAAATAGTGCCTCGGGGGGGTAATATTTTGGTTAAGTCTTCAAATGCCGCTTGGGATATTATTGAGAATAAGTCTAGAGTGCAAACCAAGAGTGTTCGGACCAATGCCGCTAGTGCGAGCACTAATGACAACGACAAGAGAATTGATAAACTTACTTCGCTTATTGAATCGCTTGCTGTCCAAACTGCTAACAATACCAAAAGCATCAACACTCAAAACGCTCAAGTCAATGCTGTAAGCCAACCATGTGAAATATGCGGGGGTCCTCACTCTTACACTACTTGTACCTCCACCCAAGACTATCCTTGTGAGAATGTTAACGCAGCATACGGTAATTATTCCACGGGAGGCTATCAAGCACGTCCTCAAGGTGACCGCAACTTGCTCAGCTATCGCTCAAACAACTTTCTTTCCCCGCCCGGTTTTCCTCCAACCAATCAAAACCAACAACAAAACCTTAACCGAACCAATCAAAACCAACCTCGAGCACCATACCAACCACCTCAAAGACAACCATATCCACCTCAAAATCCTACTCAAGTTTACCAACCCGCTCCTTACCAACCACCTGCTTATCAAGCACCTCCTCCTACTCAACCCACCGTTTTCAACCACGAGGTAGAAACATACATGCGGACGAATGATGTGTTGGTGAAGAATCTGCAGACCCATATTATTAATTTGAAGGGCGATATGGTGAAACAGGGGAACGATCTTAGAGCCGATATGCGATAATTCTTTGAGTAGTCAAACGAATGACCTAAGGGACATGATGGCTGGTTTCTTCCAAGGTAATCAACCCTCTTCTTCGGGTACTCTTCTGAGTAACACCGTTGCTATTCCAAGAGGGGAGATGAAAGCAATCATCACTCGCAGTGGAAAAGGTACCAAGGAACCCGAGCTACTTACACCTACACCGGTGATTGTGACAAAGGAAAACGAGTCCACTATTCCTATTCCTCCACCTCTTACTTCCACCCCTCCTCCACCCAAGGATGTGAGTTATCCTACTATTCCAAAGCCTTCCTCTTCTTTCGATATACCTTATCCCTCAAGGTTGAGGAAAGAGAAGCTCAAAAGCAAGGACGATATTCAGGTTTCAAACTTTCTCAAAATGTTTAAACAGTTGAATTTCAACATCTCCTTCGCTGAGGCTCTCGCTCACATGCCTAAATATGCGAAAATGTTTAAAGATCTTCTTAGTGACAAGGAAAAGCTTCTTGATATTGCTAATACCCAACTTAATGAGAATTGCTCCGCGGTTCTCTTAAGGAAATTGCCAACCAAACTTGGTGACCCGGGTCGCTTCTTAATCCCTTGCAACTTCCTGGGAGTAGAGAATTGCATGGCCCTAGCCGATCTAGGTGCTAGTATCAACTTAATGCCTCTAAGCTTTTGGAAGCAATTATCTCTCCCTGAGCTAGTCCCCACCAAAATGACTTTGGAATTAGCTAACCGTACGGTTGCTTATCCAGTGGGGATAGCCGAAGACGTTTTCGTTGGCGTTGACAAATTCACCTTCCCGACGGATTGTGTTGTCGTTGACTACGAGATGGACCCTCGGGTTCCGTTAATCGTTGGACGTCCATTCTTGAGGACCGGTCGCACTCTCATCGATGTAGAAGCGGGTGAGCTTATCATGAGAGTTGGTGACGATCAAATTGTCTTCAACATGGGTAAGATTTCTAAATAGCCTTATTCATACGAGAGTGTTAATTGTATCGACGTTCTTGATGAGGCTTGTGAAGAACACTTTAAAGATGCTTGCAAAAATAGTCTTACCTCTCTTCCCAATGTTGAGACCGTTGCCTCTATTACTCCATCACTAACTCCATTTGGAGAAAGTGATTTCCTTCTGACTGAATTTGAAGCAACTTTGGGAGATGTGAACTTACAATATGACGATTCTCCCACCGATTGGGATGAAGACATTCGTACCATTGAGAAACTTCTCAATGAGGACCATATTTCTCCACCATATCCCAAGGATATCGCTATCGATGAACCGAATTTGAATACGCCTTCCATCGAAAATCCTCCGGATTTAGAGCTTAAGGAGTTACCGTCCCATCTCGAGTACGTGTTCCTTGAAGACAAGAAGAAGTCACCCGTCATCATCGCTAAAGACTTGAAAGAAGAAGAAAAATCTCGCCTTATCGCCGTGCATAAAGATCATAAGTAGGCAATTTCTTGGAAAATTTCCGATATCCGCAGAATTGATCCAAACTTTTGTACTCACAAAATTCTCATGGAAGATGACTTTAAACCCGCAATCCAAAGCCAAAGAAGGGTTAATCCTCGAATTCATGACGTCATCAAACAAGAGGTTATCAAACTTCTTGATGCCAGAGTGATTTACCCTATTTCGGATTCGCCATGGGTAAGTCCCGTCCATTGTGTGCCCAAGAAGGGCGGAATAACCGTTGTTCCCAATGAACACAACGAGTTGATTCCTACTCGTCTCTTTACTGGGTGGAGAGTTTGTATCGACTATCGCAAACTCAATGATGCCACGAGAAAAGATCACTTTCCTCTTCCTTTCATGGATCAAATGCTCGAGCGTCTAGCGGGTAATGATTACTATTGCTTCTTAGACGGTTTCTCCGGGTATTTTCAAATTCCCATCGATCCCAAAGACCAAGAGAAAACCACATTCACTTGTCCCAACGAAACATTTGCTTACAAACGCATGCCTTTCGGTTTATGCAATACTCCTGGGACGTTCCAAAGGTGTATGATGGCTATCTTCCATGACATGGTTGAAGAAACTATGGAAGTCTTCATGGATGATTTCTCGGTTTATGGCGATTCTTTCTCTGCTTGCCTTGCCAATTTAGAACGTATGCTTAAGAGGTGTGAAGACACTCGCCTGGTTCTAAATTAGGAAAAATGCCATTTCATGGTAAAAGAAGGCATCGTGCTAGGACACAAAATCTCCAAAGCCGGTCTTGAAGTGGACCGTGCTAAAGTCGATGTTATTGCAAAATTGCCTCCACCTTCAACCGTGAAGGGTGTGAGAAGTTTCCTGGGTCATGCGGGTTTCTACCGTCGATTTATCAAAGATTTTTCTAAAATCGCTCGCCCGATGACCCACCTCTTGGAAAAAGATACTCCTTTTATCTATTCCAAAGAGTGTATTGAAGCCTTCAACCTTCTTAAGGATAAGCTAACTAAGGCACCGGTCTTGGTTACCCCTAATTGGGAGCAACCTTTTGAGTTGATGTGCGATACTAGCGACTTTGCTATTGGAGCGGTTTCGGGCCAAAGAGTGAATAAACACTTCCAACCGATCCATTACGCTAGCAAGACAATGACAGGGGCTCAATTGCATTACACGACAACCGAAAAAGAGCTTTTAGTTGTTGTCTATGCTTTTGAAAAATTTCGCCCCTATCTTGTCAATTACACTACCATCGTGTACACGGACCGTTCCGCGTTGAAGTACTTGTTAACTAAACAAGATTCTAAACCAAGACTTCTTCGCTGGGTTTTGCTACTTCAAGAATTTAAAATCGAAATTCGTGATAAGAAGGGAGCCGAAAACCTAGCCGCGGATCATCTCAGTAGACTTGAGGATCCTTATCAAGGGGATCATCCGAACAAAGAGATCAATGACTCTTTTCCCCTTGAGACCTTAATGTCTATCAACTCGAATTTTGATGAAACCCCGTGGTTTGCGGACATTGCAAACTACTTGGCGGGTGGAATTCTTATTGACGGGTTAACATCCCAACAAAAGAAAAAGTTCTTTAAAGATATTAAGACTTACTTTTGGGATGACTCGTATCTCTTCAAACAATGCGCTGATTTGATTATTCGCCGATGTGTTGATGGACCGGCAGCTTTAGACATTCTCGAAGCTTGCCATAAAGGACCCACCGGTGGTCACTTTGGTCCCAACTTCACCGCAAAGAAAGTGTTTGACTCGGGATTTTATTGGCCCTCCATTTATCGTGACGCTCACGAAATGGTGAAAAATTGTGATGCTTGCCAACGACAAGGCAAGATCACACATAAAGATGAGATGCCTCAAAATTTCATACAGGAATGTGAAATCTTTGATGTATGGGGCATCGACTTTATGGGGCCATTCCCTTCATCTAAAGGAAACAAATACATCCTTGTAGCCGTTGACTACGTTTCTAAATGGGTTGAAGCCAAAGCTTTACCCACTAACGACGCAAGGGTGGTTTGTAACTTTTTGAAGTCGCTATTCGCTAGATTAGGTGTGCCTCGTGCCATTATTAGTGATCGCGGGACTCATTTTTGCAATGATCAATTCGCAAGAGTCATGGCTAAGTATGGTGTAAATCATCATCTTTCCACCGCATACCACCCACAAACTAATGGCCAGGCTGAAATCTCTAACCGAGGGTTAAAGCGAATTCTTGAATGAACCGTGGGAGAGCATCGTGTCTCCTCGACCGATAAACTTGATGATGCTCTGTGGGCTTTTCGTACCGCATACGAGACTCCGATTGGTTGTACATCATATCTTCTCGTGTACGGGAAAGCATGCCACCTCCCCATTGAGTTGGAGCACAAGGCTTACTGGGCCTTGAAGTGGGCTAACTTCGACATCAACAAAGCCGGTGACCTACGCAAAATCCAACTCAATGAGCTTAATGAACTCAGGAATGAAGCTTATGAAAATTCCTTGATCTATAAGGAAAAGACTAAGCTCATTCACGACTCTAAGATTAAAAACCGAGAGTTCCAAGTTGGAGACAAAGTTTTACACTTCAACTCTCGGTTGAAAATCTTTTCGGGCAAGCTGAAATCTCGTTGGTCCGGCCCATTCACCATTGCCCAAATTTTTCCATATGGTACTCTCGAGCTCGCTCAACCTAATGGACCTAATTTTAAGGTGAATGGCCAACGAGTGAAGTTGTACTTTGGAGAGGACATCTCTCATGAGATGATTCCATCCCTCTCCACCTTTCCTTTGAATTAGTTCGGGATCGAGTCAGGCTCGTGACTCGGTTATCAAAAACAAGCGCTCCTCGGGAGGCAACCCGTGTATCTATCCTTTTCCGTTTTACCTCCTAAGTGTAGGGGGACCTATATAGGTTGTTTGTGTTTGTGTGGTGATGTGATTACAGGGATGAATGCACTTTTGGAACCTTTGAAGAACCGTGCTCCCGTGTTATCTGCAATCCGGTTCTATCTCTCAACTATCGTGATTCAATTTTCGTCATACTCACATTCGAAAATGATCACTTTAGTCGTCTCTTCCTTAACTTGATTTAACCAACGTACACAATATCATAAGTGTAGGGGAGACTTTTCCCACATGCTTAAACATTGAGGACAATGTTTATATTAAGTGTAGGGGAGACTTCTATCTAAGTTTTAAGTGGACTTTTCCATTAAAATGCCTTCATTTAACCGGAAAATAGTCGTAATTTTTAAATTTTTATCGTTGCTTACATATGTATATATCCCACAATAAAGTCAAAAATATTAATAAAGTGGTGAAGCAAGTTTAGAAGTCTTTGACATATTAGGCCTGTTGCGATTATTTTGACTCAACCCGAATAGATTTATCCAAGTTTATTCTAGCAAGTATCCTTAACCATGTAGACCTTAATTGGTTTATTAGGATAAGCATCCACGAGTCTCATTACTTGAGATTTTAAATTGTGTAGAACGAGAAATGATAGAGTCAATTATAAGTCGGTATTCTTGCACAAGCACACTTGGTGTGATTATAAGCCTATTCTCCCATCGCTTGCTAATAATTTATCTGCAATAAGTAAGGTCGTACGATTTTATTGAATAACTTAGCTTCTAGCCCAAGATCGCTTAAAAGTTCCTCGGTAATGATAAGAGTTCATAGCCAAGGCATAACTAATGAAGCGGGGTGCGAAGATTGGCGAGTCCGAAAAGGCCCTAACAAGGCATGAGGATTCCATTTTATTGCTAAAGATCCAAGGTGATGTGAAAAGCATTATTCCCAAAATCAATATGAAGGATAAAGACTCACAACGAAAAGCAATCAACTCCCATAAAGATCATGGAGAAGTCTATCCGAAAAGACCCTAACAAGGTATGAGGATAAATAGATCCAAGTCCGAAAAGGAGGCGGATCGTTGTATCTCAAAATCCCAATTAACGATTGAAGAAATAATGATGAAGTCGTGGTCAACAAAGTTGGAGTATCTCTCAAAAGTCTCCAAGTGAAGAAACTCTATTAACGAAGAGAAGACCATTATCTCAAGAACGTCTCTCAAAGATATGAAGTATGAAGTACATGCCAAATATAGGCCCGAGAAAGGTCTCAAATCGTGAAGCGAGTTATGCCAAGATATGAACTTTTTAAGGTCCCGAGAAGCAGTTTTAAGAGATTTTGTCCTTTAGCTAACTATTAATCAAATTTTCCTACTTTGCTTTCAGCCTAAATAAACTATCGCAATAAGTCCAAAAATGCATCTTCGTGATCATTCTAAGACAAAAATAAAATATAAGAGATACACCTAGGAATAAGGGAGTTTAAGCATATAATTAAGCCATGTGTGTAAGTGTTTGTTTTGCTAACTTATAATAACAATGATCTCGTTTTTAAGCTTAGTTTGGGGAACGTGAAACTTGAGTGTGATAAATTTTCGCAGCACCGAAGCCCTAATGTAAGTCTTAGATCTCTTTGCGAGTTATTTCCATATAGCTATTTTCAAGTGAAAATGGTTTTTGTAGAAACTAGAAGGGGGGGTTGAATAGTTTCTTATATTTACTTGTTAAAATGTGGTTTCCAAAAATCCTTTTTCAAAAACTTAGGCTTGAGGAAATATGTGAAATCTTCTTATGCACAATATGAACAATGATAGTGTAACTAAACTAATACTAACAAAAATATATCCACAAAGAATAAAGAATGATAGTGTAACTAATCTAATACTAACACATGTATATGCATAAAGAATAAAGAATGTAAAGAGTTAAGGGTAAAGAAAGATCAAACCGAACACCAAGGATTTATAGTGGTTCGGCAACGAAGCTCACTCCTCATTCCTACTCCAATCCTCGAGTACTCCTTACTCGAGAGTTCACTACACAACAAGCTCCTTATGGTGGAGAAAACCGTACACGTCGCTTAACCAATTTCTGACTCTAAGCTAAAAGTCGAGCCCTAATCGTAGTTAGGACCAATCTACACAACTATACTTAGTACATACACAACTTCCAAATAGACACAACTACTTGGATCTTCACAACTATGACACAACTACAAGTGTATAAAATTAGATCTTCAATGGATCTTTGATGGTGGACTCAACACTTCACTAGGATAGTGTTCTTCTCTTTGCACTTGGAGAGGAACGGATGGAAGAACAAGATTCACTTCTTAAACAATTAATAATCAAACAAATGATCAAAGATTTGAGTGATTAAAGAAGGGTTTTGAATCTGGAAATAAATGTGCAAAAGAGGTGAGGTGAAAAGCTGAGAATGGTCCACTATTTATAGGACAAAGGAGCCAACGGCTATATCTGCCCACGGTACCTTATCTTAGCCCGCGGTACCTTATCGATAAGGTACCGCCTAGGTGCTAAGGTAACGCCGGACTAGACTCCGCTCCTTTTTGTCCTTTAGTGGTGGAGGTCTTATCTGGATATAAAAAATATACTGAAAGGATATTCTTAACCAAATAAGAATATGCCATTTTCAAATTTCAAATAATTAATTTAATAAAACATTTTCTTAAAAAGAAAGTTTAATAAAAACTTGTCACACTTAATAAAAAGTGAGTTTTAAGAAAAGATTAAATCACTTGATCACTTGATTAAGGTTAGTACTTGTTTATCCATACCTTAAGTGAAAATGGGTAAAATGAAAAATACTTGAACTCAAGAATTCGTTTTTCGTTGTTTTCGTAAATTCTTGTTTTTACATATTGTCGTAATCAAAACAAGGCGAGACTGAAAAATGCAAGTAACGTTTTTAGGCATTTATTGCATTAACAATCTCCCCATTTTTGATTCCGACAATACATAAACTCAATCACACAAAAACAAGATTTTCGAAGACGAGTTTATTCATTTCTCCCCCTTTGTCGAAGCAAAAAGGTTGCGTAAGCCGGTGTTGAAGAAACGGACTTTGCAAAGACTCCCCATTGGTGCTTACTCCCCCTAGCGTGGGGAACCGAGGAATCGAGATATGGTGACAAGCTACATAGAAGGGTTAGTGAACAAAATAAACAACCAACAATATATAGCAATAGGTCACATAAAAAAATAAAAGAGAAGAAAACATAAAGACAAAGATCCAAGATAGGTTACTAAAAGGACATCATACAAAGAAGTATGGAAAAAGTAAACAAGCCAAAAGCATAAATCTAATCCTAGTTATTCTAGAATTGTAAGATTTGCTAGAGTTTGGTGTCTTGTGGATAAGCAACCAATGCTTATATGAAAGACAAGGTAATAGCGGAGGGTGGTGGTGGTGGCTTGTTGGAGATCTCATAATCAAAGTGAAGAGAAGGCTTGATTAAGAGACTCTTGATGTAGCTCAACTCCTCATAGATGTGTGCCATAGCAAGGTGTTGATATTGACAACATTGACAATATGTTCCATGATGCATGACATTATCATGAGAAGGAGGAAGAACACTAAAGGGTGGTGGTGGAAGAAAAGATGTTCCACAATCAACATTCTTGGTAGGAGACATGTGATTAAGAATGTTCTTGGGTGGGTTTGGATTGAAAGCAATTGTAGAAAATGGAGGAGATTCAAGGCTTTCATTGGGAGAATAAGACATTTTGGATGTGAAGTAATGCAAAATGCTTATGGTTTAAATAGGGAAGGCTTAGGGTATTTTTGGGGTGGTCAAAGGGTTTGAAACAAAGATTCTCAAAAATGTTGGAGCAAATCTAGAGTTTTAGACAAAAACCCGAAAAAGGAAGGCACTGTAGGCGGTTCCTTATCTAGGGTGGCGGTACCTTATCAATAAGGTACCGCGGTTCACATATGGAACCGCCTGCAGAAGCAGGGTTTGGTGTTTGGAGGAAGATTTTTCAGCAAATCTTATTTTTCTAGTCTAACTTATCATAGGGATATGTTTAAAAGCAAAGATAGACAAAGAAAGCATATGCAAACTTACCAAATAGAGATTTGACCAAAATACATGGATTAAAAAATAGATGTAGGAGGTGTGTAAGACAAGACCTTAAGTCATGACACAATGATCCTCCATGATTCTATCTTGTTCTTGCTATGTTTGAGAGAATCATACATATGAATTATGTAAGCTCTAGATTAATAGCGAGAATCTATGAAAAATCGCTTTTAGATTGAATTAACAATGTCAAACGAATTTCTCAACCATTTTTGAAAGAGACTTTGAGAATTTTGAAAAGGAGAGGAGAAGATTTTTCAAAAGGAGTTTAAAAGACTCAAAGACTCAAAGTGGTAAAATAAAACACACAAGAAGAAAAGAATTTAAGGAAGATGTTCCATTAATCCTAGACCTAGACGCAAGTAATTAAAAGGTTCCCTCTTAAGTGGCTTAGTGAAGATATCGGCTAAGTTTTCCTCGGAGGACACCTTTTCAATAGAAATGTTCTCCTTTTGAACATTATCCCTAAGGAAATGGTGTCTAATTTCTATGTGTTTGGTTCGCGAATGTTGCACGGGATTCTTGCTTAGGTCTATAGCGCCTTTATTATCGCACATGATGGGAACATCATCCAGAGAAATCCTGTAATCAACAAGCGCTTACTTTATCCATAGAGCTTGTTGGCATGCTTTTCCGGCACTCACATACTCGGCTTTCGTGGTGGATATTGCAAGAGCGGTTTGTTTCTTTGAGAACTAAGAAGTTAAACAACAACCCATGAAGGTACAAACTCCACTAGTGCTTTTCCGGTCCACATAGTCTCCCGCATGATCCGAGTCCCCGTAGACAATGGTTTCTACGCCGGTCACTTTAGGATACCATAATCCTAAATGTATAGTGCCTTTAATGTATCGGAGGATACGCTTAACCGCTTCAAGGTGAGAGGTTTTGGGAGCCTCTTGGAAGCGAGCACAAAGGCAAACACTAAACATGATATCCGGTCGACTTGCCGTTAGGTACAACAAACTACCAATCATACCTCTATCTATGGTGTTGTCTACCGACTCACAATCATCATCTACGGTGAGTTTAGTATCCGAGGCCATAGGGGTCTTCATTGGTCTAGATTCTTCTAATCCAAATTTCTTTAGCATTTCTTTAGCGTACTTAGATTGACTAAAGAAAATACCATCGTCCATTTGTTTAAATTGGAGTCCTAAAAATAAGTTAAGTTCTCCCATCATACTCATTTCAAGCTCATCATGCATGATTTTGGCAAAGTCATCACACAATTCTTGACAAGTTGAGCCAAATATAATGTCATCAACATATATTTGTACGGTTATGAGGTGAGGACCTTTCTTCTTTGTAAAGAGTGTATTGTCTACCATTCCCATGGTATACTCATGTTTAACAAGAAACGCTTTAAGTCTATCATACCAAGCTTTGGGTGCTTGTTTGAGTCCATAAAGTGCTTTCTTAAGCTTGTAAACATTGTCTGGTTTCTCAAAATAAATGAAGCTGGGAGGTTGAGCCACATATACCTCCTCATTGATCAAACCGTTAAGAAATGCACTCTTTACATCCATTTGTTGAAGCTTAAAATCTAAGGCACAAGCGTAGGCTAAAATAATTCTAATTGATTCTAATCTAGCTACCGGTGCATATGTCTCGTCATAATCAATTCCTTCTTGTTGATTATAGCCTTGAGCTACAAGTCTAGCCTTGTTACGAGACACAACACCATTCTCATCTAGCTTATTCCTAAATACCCATTTGGTTCCTATAATGGTAGAACTTCTAGGTGGAGGAACAAGTTCCCAAACATCATTGGCAACGAATTGATTCAATTCTTCTTGCATCGCAATGACCCAACTCTCATCCGTCAAAGCTTGTTTAACATTCTTTGGTTCAATCAAGGAGACAAAACAAAAGAAGTTGCTTTGGTTTTGGACTTGAGATCTTAGGGTCCTTTGATTTAAGTCACCAATGACATTATTGAGAGTATGATCCCTAGATTCCTTAATGTTTACTTCCTTTTCAACACTAAGGTCTTCAATTCCTATTTTTCTAACCTCTTTGGCTTTAACTACTTCTAATTCATCCAAGTCATCATCAACCAATGGTGGTGTCTTGGGTGAAGGAGGGGTTTCATCAAAGGTTACGTTGAGTGATTCTTCAATAACCCCCGAGGTTCTATTTAGGACTATGTAGGCTTTACTAGTTTCGGAGTAACCTAAAAGGATACCTTCGTATGACTTTAGGTCAAACTTGGTAAGGTAGTCTTTGGTGTTGAGGATAAAGCACTTGCTTGCAAACACCCTAAAGTATTCTAATGAGGGTTTCTTACCTTTAAGAATCTCATAGGGGGTCTTTCCTAGGAAAGGTCGAATAAGAATTCGGTTGAGAATATAATTCGATGTGTCCACGGCATTGCACCAAAACTTTTGAGGCAAAGATTGCTTTTTTAACATCGTCCTACTCATCTCTTGAAGAGTCCTATTCTTCCTTTCAACTACCCCATTTGATTGTGGAGTGCGAGGAGCCGAGAAGTTATGGGTAATACCATGAGCTTCACAAAAGGCACCAAATTGCACTTCATTATCAAATTCCCTACCATGATCCGTCCTAATAGAAACAATTGAACATCCTAGTTGATTTTGAATTCTTTGACTAAAGATTTCGAAGTGATCGAAAGCTTCATTCTTAGATGCCAAAAATCTAGTCCAAGTGAATCTAGAATAGTCATCAACTATAACTAGGGTATAAAGGTTACCTCTATAACTCCGTATGGCGGAAGGTCCAAAAAGATCCATATGTAGGAGCTCTAAGCACCGAGAGGTCGAAACCAAATTCTTGGCTTTGTGACTTGAGTGAACTTGCTTTCCAACTTTACAAGCATCACAAAAGTGACTATCAAACTTAATCTTGGGGAGGTGTCTTACCAACTCCTTAGAGACTAAAGATTGAATTAAACGCATATTAGCGTGACCTAATCTCCTATGCCAAAGAGTAGAACTATCATCTATAGTCGCAAGACATATGTTGTCTTTTGACTTCTTATTAACTTTCATGACATAAAGCCCATGCTTTCTAACACCTTTTCCAATGACTTTTCCATCTTTTACGATTTCACTGTCATGTTCCGAAAATATGACCTTACACTTATTATCACAAATTTGACCTATACTTATAAGGTTAAATCCTAAGTTATCTACGTGCTCAACATTTTCAACGGTCATGGAGTCAAGAGAAACCGTACCTTTGCCAATGATATTACCACGTAGACTACTAGCGAATGTGACGTTACCTCCATCATATGCTTTGTAATGCGAGAACAAACTTCGATTACCCGTAATGTGTTTAGAACATCCACTATCCTTAATCCACTCATCAGGCTCCAAATCAATTCCCAAGCATATCTATGTAACAACACACAAGATCAAACATTTGGTCCCCAATATCTCATGGGTCCAAAATTGTTAGTTCCAAACATCCCTTGCATTTGGTTGGGATGCATGAATGAAGAAGGGGTTCCCCATGGAGAACAAAATGGAGGAGGGTAGTAATTCATGTAACCATTTTGTTGTTCATTATTTCTCCTAGGTGTATTTGATCTAGGTTTACAGTTATGATTATTCCTTCTAGGTGTTGGAGTTTTACTTCTAGATCGTGACTTGTTTTGATTATCTCTTCTAGGAGTTGTCGTTCTACTTCTAGGCTTAGACTCATTCCGTACTCTAGGTGAAGTAGAGGATAGTCTAGATAAACTTCTATTTCCCATGAGAGGTTTACTTAATGGCTTGTAGAACTTACCAATAGCATTGTCGTCAAGTATGGGTAATTTTACCTTATTAACAGTAAGATGCTTTAGTTTTTCATCTAACTTAGACTTTTCAGAAAGTTCAGGATTTTCACCAAAATCACCCTCTGCCCGCGGTACCTTACCTATGGCGGCGGTTCCATAGTGATAAGGAACCGCGCCATACAATTTGGAACCGCGTACAGTGGGCGTTTTTTGTGAAAACCTTACTTGTTTTGGTTCACTAGATGAGGCTTCATTTGAGTTAAAACCTAGATTAAGTCTTTCCTTAGAATGAACTTGTTTGTTTAACATATCATCAAGAGCACTAGTTCCTTTCATGAACTTTTCCAATTTAATGGAGGTGCTCTTGGGATCTTCATTCTCTAATCTAAGTTTCTCACAACTTAAGCAACATAAATCAACCTCTTTATTTTTCTCAAGTTTAGCCAATTTCTCCCTAAGTTCATTGATCTCATTTTCAAGCTTAGTTTTGGTTGTTTTTAAGGTTTTATTCTTTTCTATGAATTTAAGACTAAGTTTGTGTAAACTATCATATTTGCCTTCAAATTCAATATCATCTAAGGTGGAGCTATCATTTCTATAATATTCGGTTTCGGAATGTACCTCTTTAGAAGTGTGAGCCATTAGACATTTCTCCTCTTTGGGGTTGTCATCATCATCTTCACCGCTATCGCTCCAAGCGCCACTAACGAACGCCGTGTGGTTCTTATCACGAGCGGGCTTTGGACAATCACCAATGAAGTGATTTGGATCACCACATCTAAAGAAATTCCTATCACCTTTTTCGTTCTTGACAAACCGATTCTTTGACAATGGTTTCTTGTCATAGTTGGGTTGCCTAACGTGTTGACCTCGTCTCTTGAAGAACTTCTTGAAATCTCTCACCGCCAATGCATACTCCTCGTCATCGCTTTCCGAGGAACTTTCATGGTCACTTTGTGCCTTCTTGGCTTTAAGTGAAAGAGATTTCCTTTCACTCTTGGTTTTCACTAATTCTGAGTCCTTCAAAATTATCATCTCATGAACCTTCAAGTTTCCTATGAGTTCATCGAGTGATAAAGTTGAGAGATCTTTCGACTCTTCAATCGCCGTGACTTTTGCTCTCCACTTTGGATGTAAGGCCCTTAGAAACTTCCTAACATTGTTCTTGCTAGAAAAACCTTCATCAAGTGCTTTTAGACTAGTAATAATGGTGTTAAACCTAGCAAATGCACTATCAATAGTTTCATCTTCTAAGATGACAAATTGTTCATATTGTTGGACAAGAAGATCGATTTTGATTTCTTTGACTTGGCTATTACCTTGGTGGGTTACTAAAAGAGTGTTCCAAATATCTTTAGCGGTTTCACACATAAAAATTCTTTCATACTCTTTCTTAGGCAAAGCATTATAAATCACCATTTTAGCCTCATTATTTTTTGAAAGTTTCCTTTTAGTATCGTCATTAGCTTTGTCAAAAGTGACCAATTCTTTTGTTTTAGAAACTTCATTAAATTGAAAGGGTAAAAAATCACCATTGGTAATAACATGCCAAAGATCTAAATCTTTTGATTTCACATAAGTTTCAAATCTATTTTTCCAATAAATAAAACTATCGGTTTCAAAAAGTGGTGGTCTTTGCATAGATTGTTGTTGGAATCCATAGATCGATTCAAGTTTTAAAATACAATATACTTTAAAAATTCTTGAGCAACCCGCTCTGGTACCAATTGTAGAAACTAGAAGGGGGGGTTGAATAGTTTCTTATATTTACTTGTTAAAATGTGGTTTCCAAAAATCCTTTTTCAAAAACTTAGGCTTGAGGAAATATGTGAAATCTTCTTATGCACAATATGAACAATGATAGTGTAACTAAACTAATACTAACAAAAATATATCCACAAAGAATAAAGAATGATAGTGTAACTAATCTAATACTAACACATGTATATGCATAAAGAATAAAGAATGTAAAGAGTTAAGGGTAAAGAAAGATCAAACCGAACACCAAGGATTTATAGTGGTTCGGTAACGAAGCTCACTCCTTGTTCCTACTCCACTCCTCGAGTACTCCTTACTCGAGAGTTCACTACACAACAAGCTCCTTATGGTGGAGAAAACCGTACACGTCGCTTAACCAATTTCCGACTCTAAGCTAAAAGTCGAGCCCTAATCGTAGCTAGGACCAATCTACACAACTATACTTAGTACATACACAACTTCCAAACAGACACAACTACTTGGATCTTCACAACTATGACACAACTACAAGTGTATAAAATTAGATCTTCAATGGATCTTTGGTGGTGGACTCAACACTTCACTAGGATAGTGTTCTTCTCTTTGCACTTGGAGAGGAATGGATGGAAGAACAAGATTCACTTCTTAAACAAGTAATAATCAAACAAATGATCAAAGATTTGAGTGATTAAAGAAGGGTTTTGAATCTAGAAATAATGTGCAAAAGAGGTGAGGTGAAAAGCTGAGAATGGTCCACTATTTATAGGACAAAGGAGCCAACGGCTATATCTGCCCGCGGTACCTTATCTTAGCCCGCGGTACCTTATCGATAAGGTACCGCCTAGGTGCTAAGGTACCGCCGGACTAGACTCCGCTCCTTTTTATCCTTTAGTGGTGGAGGTCTTATCTGGATATAAAAAATATCCTAAAAGGATATTCTTAACCAAATAAGAATATGCCATTTTCAAATTTCAAATAATTAATTTAATAAAACATTTTCTTAAAAAGAAAGTTAATTAAAAACTTGTCACACTTAATAAAAAGTGAGTTTTAAGAAAAGATTAAATCACTTGATCACTTGATTAAGGTTAGTACTTGTTTATCCATACCTTAAGTGAAAATGGGTAAAATGAAAAATACTTGAACTCAATAATTCGTTTTTCGTTGTCTTCGTAAATGCTTGTTTTTACATATCGTCGTAATCAAAACAAGGCGAGACCGAAAAATGCAAGTAACGTTTTTAGGCATTTATTTCATTAACAGTTTTCTATCCCTTTTGTTTCATTCAAGCTCTTATATATCTCTTTAGTAGTAGTGGTATTTGTTAATAAGACCAAGTTTGATTGATTATGAGAAAAGTGTAAATTTGCTTTATCACTAAGCATTGCATGAGGGCATGGCAATGGTTAAGTGTAGGGGATTTGATAGGTGTGAAAACACCCATCCTTTTACCACTTATTTCTTGCTAAAACAAGACCAAAGCGCGTATTTAATGTCATTTGTTTGGAATTATGCGTGGTTTGTGTGTTTGTTGTGTTTTCAGAGCCAACCGGATAAATATTGAAGAAAACATGGGATTGCACGGGTTTTATCGAAGAAAACGACAAAAAGACGAAGTCTATAGTCTAAGAGATGCAAAAGATTTGAAGTCAATGGGCCTGTTTGAAGATTTATCGAAGAAAAGGACCAAAGATGGAAGATTTACATATGTCGAAGAACTCAAGTCTATTAAACGAAGAAATTAAAAGACGAGTTGAATTTATTCGTCTACAAATCTTGAATCAGAATCGAAAACGTCAACTTTATTGAAAAGACGAGAAGACGAAAAGAAAGGAAGAAAGGCCACTCACCAACCAATTACACCTCCTATAAATAGAGATCCCTTCCCACACATTAGACTAGTTTTTCATTTTTCCATTTTCTTTCTTTTTTCTTGTTTCGTAGGGTAACCAACACCATTAAGGTGTTGGTGATTTTTTTTCATCTTTGATTCACAAATCTTGTAAGTTTTAATCCTTTCTTTTGATTGTTTAACCTTAATCTTTCAATATAATCTTTCCTTTAATCTTGTTCATCTTTCTCTTTTTGGTTTAAAGTCTTAAGTTCTTGTTTGGTTGATTTTAATCTCTAAAAGTAAGTGGGTTTTGTGTTGTTATTGTTTTGGTTTGATGTTTATGATTAGTAGATGATTAGTGGTTAAATTGGTTTAAGTTTTGGTTAAAAACTTGGTTGATTTTGGTTAAATTCGTTCTTATTTTATCTCCCTGTTCTTCGCACTACTTCATCAGCCCAGATTCCGAATGAGCAACTCATATTCCGAATGAAGGATTTGGGTTAATTATTCAGGATAAAGTAAAAATTCCGAACGAAGCTCTTGTTTTAAATATTCCGAGTCAGTGCATGATATTCCGAACCAGCAGATTTAATTCAGTTATTCCGAATCAAAGTTTTCATCCGGAATAATCAATATTCCGGATGAGTATTATATTCCGAATCAAAGTTTTTAAAAATATTCCGAATCAGTTTTTTTTGTTCTAGTTATTTCGGATCAAAGGTTATTCCGAACCAACACTTATTCCGGATCAATTATTCTGAGTCAATCAATTATTCCGCATGAAGCAAGATATTCCGAATGAAGCCTTTTCATTAATTATTCCGGGTCAAGCACAATATTCCGGATCAGCCTAATTATTCCGAACGAAGCAATTTTCATCAGTTATTCCGAATGAGTGCAATTATTCCGAATGAAGGTTTTCTCCAATTATTCCGGATGAACATATATTCCGGATGAAGGGTATTTATTTAGTTATTCCGCATGAGTTGATATTCCGAATGAAGTAATAATATTCCGGATCAGTGACTTTTCTGAGTTAAGGTTTTTAACTGTTTTATTTTAATTCAAGTTTTATTTTTATTAATTGCTTTTAATTAATTGCTTTTAGTTTATCTTTATTTACTTCACGCATTCACCTTTTTAGTAGCATAGAAAACCCAACCCCTTTTTAGTAACCAAGAACAACTATTCCACTTTGAACCGTGATCGATTCGAGAAGATACCGAGAACTTAATTGAACCTAGCAAAATCGTAGTATCACTATCTAATTCTTGTTGAACGTATTGAAGTGTATTCAAAAAAGTGGCTCGTTCTTCTTCACTCATTCCAACAGAAGGTTGATTATCGAGGGAGTAATGTGGGGGCTCGAAATTATAAAAACCGGAATCATAGCACAGATTTGGTTCAAAGTAATTCATCGGTTGACAATAAGAAGTATCATGAGGGCCCCCACAATTGTTACAACACGGGTATTGAGAGAAACCCGGTGCATTTTGTTGATATGGATCGTCATATATGGGAAATGATGAAATAGTGTCATTAGAAGAGAAGAATGAATTGAAGTATGAATTGATCGAATTGCACGATAGACAACGGCCAAATTCGTAATTAGGGATATCCATTCCACACCGTTCGCATGAACACCATTGACAGGATTGGCTACCAGAAGATGGTCTTCCACACCCTACACAGTCAACAAACGAATCCATTAAACACAATAGATAAGCAAGAAGAATATTTTTGGTGCAAAACTTTCAAAAAAAATGTTTTTTATGATTTTTCAAAAGTTTTTGGGATTTTAGAAAAAAAAAAAAATTTAGGATTTTTGAAAAATTTTTGGCAAGAAAAATAACGTTCAAAAGTGAACGGATCCCAAAATCCAACGCGTCTCTCACAATAAACCGTTAATCTTCACGAAAAGAGCCGGCAGCGGCGCCATTTAATACAAGATTTTTGCCAAGTATAAAAATTTGTTCGTCTCGATTCAATTCGAATTGAGCTCCGGTTAAAAGTGCGACTCGGTCGTCTTTTGTGAATAAAAGAAAAGGTGTCGTTGTCTAAAACTAATTAAAGATAAAAATAAAACTTTAAAAGGAAATGACAAAATATAAAAGGAATAAACTAAAATTAAAATGAATGCCAAATAATAAAGAAACGATATTAAAAACAAATATTAGAACGAAACAATTAATAAAAATAAAACTAAACAAAGAAATTAAATTTCGACTGAAAAATAAAATTAACCTAATGAAAAAGGAGAAAATAAAACTAAGAGGGTGTACTTTAAAACTAAACGAGGCAAAACCTAAAGCGGGTACTAAATAAAAGATAAAACATAAACTTTTCGAAAAAATACTAATACTAAAAATTGACGAAAAATTCAACTAAAAATAGTGACTTTCAGAAATAAAATCGAAACAACTTTCAGATAAAACTAAACGATTACGGAACAATACTAAATAATAAACAAGCTAGCAAGCAAGCAGCTGGAAGCACCATGTGGTGAAAAAAGCGGGAAAAACAAAAGCATGCAAGCAGGCATGCATGTCACTTTTTCGGAATGTAAACATTTATTTCGGTTTTTTCGGAATGTTAGAGTTTTTCATAATATTTGTTTCTTCGGAATATTTGTTTCTTCGGAATATTAGACTTTTTCAGAGTTTTGCTCTTTTTCAGAGTTTTCACTTTTTCAGAGTTTTGCTCTTTTTCAGAGTTTTCACTTTTTCGGAAAATTAACTAATTTCAGAGAAATCTTCGGAATATCAAACCTTTTCAGAGAAACTTAAGATTTTCGGAAAAAACAAGTAATTCAGAGAAAACTAATTCAGAGAAAATATCTTCGGAATAAGAGGCATTCTTCGGAATGTCAAAACCTTTTCCCGAAGATCTTGAAATAAAGATAAACAGATAACAGTAAAAACTAAAAATCAGAAAATAAGCTAAAAATAAGCAAAAATCAAGTAAGCAAATAACTAAAACTTAATCTAAAACACTTTTAAGAAAAGCTAATTCAACCACAAAATAAAAACTTGAAAAACACTAATTAATCTAAATAATAAAAAACAACTTTTAATAAAATAAACTAATAAAAACACTTAATTAAAAATAAGCAAAATCAAACAATAAGAATCAAACACAATAAGCTATAAAAATCAAACACTTAAAAATCAATAAGCACAATCAATCAAAAACATCAATCAAACAAGAACATGATTAATTAAACTACATGATTATCAAAATCAACACAAGATTAATAATAAAGAAAGAAAGAATGAGAATGATTAATTGAAAAAGCTTGAAATTAAAAATGATTATGATTCAAATTACAAGATTAATGAAAAAGCATGGAAACTTAGATTACACCTACTCCTACTCTAATCTACTCCTAATCTAAAAACTAATTTCTAATTAACTAACTAACACCCTCCGAATAACACATTAGGAGGGTATATATAGGAGGAGGGGAGGCTAGGTGTTGATGCTTTCTCCTTTCACTTTGTCTCGACTCCACTTAAATTCTTTGTCTTTCTCGACGTCGTCTCGGGATTTGTCGATATAAATTAAACTCGTCTTATAATTTTCTTCTTTTCTTAGACTTGGTTCTTCGACTTCGTTAAACTTCCGTCTTTAGACTTTTTCTTCGATAAATCTTCAGAATAGGCCTTGGACTTCCGTTCTTTTTGCACTCTTGATCTTTTGACTTCGTCTTTTCTCGTTTTCTTCGATAAAAGCCCGTGAAAGCCCTTGTTTTCTTCCCTTTTCACATTTGGCTCCTAAATCACAACAAAAACACAAACCACGCATAATTCCGACATTTACGACATATGATACACGTTTTGGCTTGGTTATTATTATAATTAAGTGGTAAAAGGATGGGTGTTTCCACACCTATCATCCCATTATCACTAATTTGGATTTTTGGTGACCTAGGTTTTCTATACATTTCTGCATATTTAACACTAGGTTTTCTGTCAACGTTTAAGCCAAGGTCAACGGTCTTGCCAGTGGTGGGGTTTGTCACTTTTATGGGTGTAGACTCATTTGGGCTGTCACTAAGCATGCCACCCTTAACAAACAAGGTAGGGTTGGCTTTCTTCCATTGGTCCAAATCAGTCAACTTCTGCTTGTATTCCTCTACTGGGGTTAGAACTCTTGATGGAGGAATGAATTCCTATTCTTGGAGTTCTGGTATACCAGTCCAAGACAAGTCCTTTCAAAGGACACCATAGAAGTTCCCAACATGTGGTGGAACACCAGCATACTCTTTCATCCCAATCCTAGTCATATCCCTAGAATCCCTTTGTTCACTAACACATTTTTCTAGGGTTTGTGAAGCTTTATCAAATCTATGAATTTTAAGATCTACATTATCTTTGTTTTTGATAGCCTCATCTAACTTAGCCTGTAAAGCACCATTGGCTCTCTCCATGATGTTTCTAACCTCAACACTAGCATTTAAATCATGAGTTAAAATATTGATTTGATCTTTTAGGTCAAACTCCATTTTCTTATACTCAGCTACAGTCTTTTCATTTTGAGTAAGTGCAAGTTGATAGTTAGATAACTTGCATCTTTCATTAACCACATCTGTTGTCAATTTTAAAACTTCTTTGTTAAGTTTTTCAGTATTTAGACGACAACCCTTACTACAAAATGCATCATCATGTACCTCATTGTCTGATGAAGATGAAGAGTGAGCCATGAGAGCATAGTGAACGTGCTCCTCTTCTTCCTTTTCTGCAACCAAAGCTTTGTTTTCTTCCTCATCCTTGGCCAAATAGCTCCAATCCCAGCCAACACCATCAATGTCTTGCATAGCAACCATAGCTTTGGAATCCTGAGCCTTGATGATTTGGCTTGAGGGTTTTCCAGCATTAGATCTTCTTAGAGATCTACATTCTCTCATAAAGTGACCCATTAGATGACAATTATAACACTCAACCTTGGATTTATCAAATCCAGTAGTGTCCTTAGCATTTAAAGTCATCTTCTTCTTAAATCTTTGATTCCATCTATTTGCTCTTATACTTGAAAGAGCCATATTCCACTTTATGTCCATCTCCTCCAAATGCCCATCACTAATTTGCTCAAGGTCCTCATATGTGATCACTGAACCATTGGGCAATGAAGCAATGTATGCACACACAATATCTAGATCAATACCAGTAGGCTTAACTCTTGGTGAGTCAACATTGTATGTGTCAGCGTTTGTATAAGAGGGTTAACAAAGCTTGATCCAGTGTTGACACAAGACGATCCAGTAACGGGGTGCATGTATGACTCCCTTTGATCAAGTTGACCTTCACTGTGTGAGAAGAAGGCCATGTTTCCATTGGTAGACTTGCTTCCTTGATCCAAAAGAATTTCATTCTCTACAAGCCTCAGTTTATTGTAAACATCATCAAAAGTGGAGTTTTTGTGAGTATTATTAGCAATCATAGACCTTGCTTCAATCTTCCATGCATCACCAAGACTTTTAAGAAAAGTGGTGATGATATCAACATCACCAAGCACTGTTCCCATAAAGGACAGCTTGCTTGTAATGTCAAGAAGTCTGCTTCTCACTCCACTTAGCTTTTCATTGGGTTGAGCTTTAAAAACAGCATACTCATACAAGAGTTGCTTCTTTTTCTCTTGTACAGTATCAGCATTACCACCATAAGCAACTTCAAGGGCTGCTCATAGATCTTTTGCAGAATCATAGCCTCTATATTTGTGCTGATTGGCTTGTCCCAAAGAGAGTTTGAGAATGCTTAGGGTTTTCATGTCATTCCTTCTTTTTCCAACGTCCTCAACTGAGACAGCTCTTCCATCTTCAGGCTTTTCTTTTCGATCCTCTTCTGTAGAGCCTGGAGTTGATCTTACCAAGATTGCAGTTGCAATCTTGGCAGCCTTATTGAATGCCTTTCCATATTCAATAATTTCCCATAGGGTGTGGTCATGAATTTGAAGATACTGTTCAAAGTTAAACTTCCACAGCTCAAAGTTGTCTGGGTCTAGCATGGGAATCTTGATGTTTAGGGTTGAGGAGAAGGATGAGGTTAACTCTGGAGTAGACATGGAGTTTTAGTTTTAGGTTTTCTTGAAAATTAGGGTTTTTGGCGATTTAGGGTTTTTGTGTTCTTTAGATCAAAGTTTCTCAACAATCTTTGATACCACTTGTTGATCCCAAACTTAGATCGATTTAGCTTGTGTAAACGAGATTAAATCAAGTTAAACACGTAGAGAAACTTTGTTGTATGTGTAACAATTCAAGTATTATGCGGAATTAATACTTAAACAAGAACACACAAACAATAACAACCAAACTTTCACTTTGATTAATAAATCGAACTTGCGTACAATGAAAGTGTTAAAACGTATATAATAACTAAAACCTAAAGGCCTCCTTTTATAGATTAAGGAGCCTTGTACAAGAGTCTACGTATCAGCTATTTTAGGTAAAGATAAACATAAGAAATACATTGTCAATTATATCTTTACTAGAAACATACTAGAAACATAATACGTGTAGACTAAGTCTTCTATCAGTGCTTGACTTCTTCTTATCAACGCTTGACTTCTTCCTGTCAACGCTTCTCCTGTCAACGCTTGATTTCTCCTTAACCACGTCCAGATTGCTCTTGTCAGCGTCCAAGTGTATTGGCTACATTTTATTCCCAACAAACTTTTCCCGAATTAGTTATATACCAGCACTTCCCGAATTATATGTAAACTGCCACATTCCGAACTGTGTCTTGCACCATTTCCCGAATTGAGTCTGAAATCTATTTCCCAAACTAGGTGAGGATTCATGCATTCCGAAGTAGAACATGGTCATATTCCGAACAAGTTATAGGATTGATAATGTATGAGATTTTACTAATTGAAAGTTCGTTTTCTCGGTATCTTCTCGAATTGATCACGGTTTAATGTGCGACTCAGTTGTTCTTGGTGGAACAAATATTTTTGGTTGTGGTAAAATAAATGTGCAAGACTTAAAAATAAATGACGAGTAATTAAAACTAAAACTAATTAAAACGTAAACGGTGCAATATTTAAAAACTTTAAAAGTAAATGACGAGAAATTAAATGACGTAAAATTTAAAACTTAACGAAAAGTAAATTGACAATTAACTAGAAATGTAAAACGAAATTAAAATAGACTAAAAATAAAACGAGAAAAATTGACACTTTAACTAAAACAAAATATTAAAACAAAACAAAAACAACCAATAGGAATACGCCCGATCGGAATCCATAGGGATCCGATCGGAATGTATTCCGATTGGAATGTTGTAATCAGAATGAGTAAAAACAAGCATGATCGGAATATTAAAAACATCACAAATCGGAATAATGTAAAATTGCCCAATCGGAATCACTAGAAATAAATTCAATCGGAATGTCACAAAGTCAACACAATCGGAATATCTTGAAATGCAAACAATCGGAATGTGGTAAAATGGTCCAGATCGGAATGTTACAAAATGAATCCAATCGGAATGAGAAATGATCACCCGTCGGAATATAGAAGCTCAAATCGGAATATGTCAAAACCCTTTTCCGATCAGACGATCGGAATAAAGGGGTGTAATCGGAATACCAAAATCGGAAAAGGGTTTACCTTTTCCGATTACCCTCTTGATCCGAAAGATAAGCTAAGGCAATAAGCTATAGGAATAAGCCAACACCAAAACTAGCACGAATCTAATATGAAACAAATCAAATGAGCACAAATAACAACTTATCTAAACTTAAATTAAGCAAACTTTTGAATCAAACCATAAAAAGATGAACTTTTAAGAAAACTTTAAATCAAATAAGCATTAAGATGAAATAAAATCAAGGATGAACATGAATCAAAGATAAGCAAAATAAGAAAGGTAGAAGAAGATGATAAGAACTTGTTAAAAGAAAGGATTCCAAAATTAAAAGACTTACTTGAATTGAAGAAATTAAAAGTGCATAACAAGAAATTAGAATGCAAGAAAATAATTAACAAGAAATGAAAAATGGTGGAATAGTGGGTTGTCAAGCCACCAACAACTTGAAAATGAAACTAGCCTAATCTATATATAGGGGTGATTAGGGAGGAGCTTAGGAAGCTTCCTCCCTCTTTCCTCTTTTCCTTAATTGCACACTTAAGTCCTTTTCTTCTTAATTGTTTGTTAATCTTGGACTTAATGACTTTGTCTCGGGATTTCTTTGAACTCGTCTTGAATTTTCTTCATAAATAAGACTCGAGTTCTTCGGCTTTTAGTAAACTTTCGTCTTTTGACTTTTTCTTCGATAAATCTTCAGAATTGGTCTTGGACTTCCGTTCTTTTTCCACTCTTGATCTTTCGACTTCATCTTTCGTCTTTTTCTTCGATAAAAGCCCGTGAATACCGTGTTTTCTCCACTTTTCACCTTTTCGTCCTAAATCACAACAAAAACACAAACCACGCATAATTCCGACATAAATGACATAAAATACATGTTTTGGCTCGGTTATTATTGTAATTAAGTGGTAAAAAGGATGGGTGTTTTCACACCTATCAATTGAGCTACCTAGTAGCCAGCTTGTTTAGCTTTTTTTCCCGCCAAAACAAGACATGCATTCCGAACTAGCCAAACACATGGATTTCGAACACTTATTATTTTTTGAGCTGCCTACTTGCTAGCTTGGTATTATTTCCCGCCAAAAATAGAGGTGTGTGCCTGGGTGCTTCAGGTGCGGTTGCTTGTTTATTAATTAATATTGTTCCGTAATCGTTTAGTTTTATCTGGAAGTTGTTCCGACTTTTATTCTGAAAGTCACGTATTTTTAGTTGTATTTTTCGTCAATTTTAGTATTAGTATTTTTTCGAAAAGTTTAAGTTTTATCTTTTATTTAGTGCC
Organism: Glebionis coronaria; assembly: GCA_025667525.1. NCBI lineage: Eukaryota > Viridiplantae > Streptophyta > Magnoliopsida > Asterales > Asteraceae > Glebionis > Glebionis coronaria. Next base: position 478,493,441 of record CM046874.1, read on the forward strand.
CGCTTTAGTTTTTACCTCGTTCAGTTTTAAAGTAGTCACTTAGTCCTATTTCCTCATTTTTCATTAGGTAAACTTTATTTTCAAGTCGAAAGTTAATTTCTTCGTTTAGTTTTATTTTTATTAATTGTTTTATTTTAATTTTCGTTTTATTATTTGTTTCGCTCCTTTATTATTAGTTATTTGTTTTTGTCTTATTTTGATTACTTTTCGCATTTACCTTTCAAATAGAAATAGATAACCAAAACCTTCTTTTTGTTAACCAAAAACGACTGAGTCACATATTTAACCGGAGATCAATTCGATTAGACACCGAGAAAAACGAACTTTTTTACCTAGCAAAATTCAAACTTTCATGAATCTTATAACGATCGTTTTGGTGTTTGTTTGTTTTTGTCGTGTATATTTGTTGTGTTTGTTTATTGTGTAGTTAACTTGAGAACCAACGAGGACAAAAATTGAGAAGTTGTCAACATTGTCTAGCTAACTTAACTTTGAAGCCCAAATCAGTCATATGGCCAACTGATGCGCGGATCGACCTCTGCGGTGAGGTTGTCGAATTTTTTTTCGAGAAATTAAAGTTTAAAACAACGGCAGTCTTTAATCGAAGTGAGTACGTAGACGCCATATACTCACTATCCGCACATCATACTCGACACAAATTTTATTTCACTTTGCTCTAAAAATGTCACGGTTGACTCTTTAGTGTCCTTGAGACGACTCCACGTCTTACACAAATTCTATTTCCATATGTTTTATATAGCAGCCCAAGGTTTTATGTGTAATACTAGTCCATGTCATGGACCAATTCGGACCAGCCCGAGATCAGCCCAAATGAAGTGAAATCTAATACCTTTAAATTAGGATATATAAGATAGCATACCCTAATTATCAGTCACACATATTGACCCTAACCACACAGTTCACACCGCCTCTTTTCCATCTTTGTCTCTCAAAACCCAACGTTTATATCATCAATCCATCCTTATCCCTTTTAATCACATAAATCTCAACTCTTGTTAGATCAACAAACGAATCATCAAGCAAGGTCCACAGCTTAGACGAACCTTCGAACCTAATAAACTATCAGTATCCGTATTGATTTAACTGTTACATACCCGTCTTGTTGGAATAACCACCAGATTCGACTACAAGATCTCCCACGAGGTCTCGGGTAGGTGAATTGTTTGACATTTGATCCCTGAGCCATCAACCATCAAATCAACAATATTTTAATAATTGCATTCAAAGTTATTGTAGTTTTTTTTATTAATTTCTTATATGATATTGTATTATATATTCTTCGTATATATACACTAACGAAACAACTAAACATCCTTTAAAGTTGACGCAATTCTATTTATACTTATGATACTCCTATCATCTGATAATGAGGTATATGATGATGCTTTTTGTATTATTTATTATACCTATATGTTTTTTACACAATAATAAATATAGTTATTATATCTATAATAAGGCTGAGCAATGGAGATTAAAAATTGACCCGAATTGAATCGTACAATTTTAGTCCGGTCTTCGGTTCGGGGTTTTGAACGATTTCGGTCTTTGATTTGGTGCAGCTCGGTTTTTCAAAAACCTCATCGATTATTCCTAATAGGACCGGACCAGACCATTTCAATCTGGTCTCGGTCTGGGGTTTCGGACCATTTTGTCAATTACTCTCTTTATTACATTTTTATTGTCTGTGTTTTCTTTTGCGATGTCCTAGTTTAGTTGTTCACTACTAAAAATAGATATAGATGTTTGATCAATTTTATTATATTATTCTAGTTATGAAATTAATATTACAAAATATTTAAAAAAGGTAAGAAATAAAAAGTTGTAATAAATACGTTTTTTTTAAATTGCCTCGGGGAATAATTTGGTAAAAATTAAAATTTTGATGGAGAATTGATGAAAACACATAAAATATATGTGTCAAATTTGTGAAAATAAAAAACCTAAAAAATAAAGAAACGATTAATACAAATTTAGTGGTTGAATTTTAACTAAATTAAATAGATTTAAGTGTAAACTTATAAATTTCTATATTTGTTTAGTAATTTTAAAAAATAAAAAAAAATACCCCCATTAAATTTATATCCTCTTGACTTTATAATTTAAAAATACAACATATATATTGTATTAAAAAATCAACAAATCACGTGATTATAAATATTCAAATAAAAACACAAATTATTGTCTATTTATATTTTATCACTTAACACATTTAAGCAATACGTTATACGGGATTCTACATATTACAAACACATATATTTTTCCAAGGTCATTACGTGTTACTAAACACACAATATTTAAAAAGGAATAACAAACATTTTAGTTAAATAAAGTCAAATCCTTTAGGCAACAAATATTTATACAAAATATTAATTAATGTTATAACATAATAAAAAATTCTATAAAACTCGTGGGTCTATGAGGATCGTAACCATGTAACTATTAAAAATTTAATTTTGTTTTATAGAATAATATTGTATTAAGCATTACAAAATCATGAATTTATAAATCGTGTACGTGTAAGGTTGATGTAAATGGTTTGTTAATTAATAATTAGGATATAACTATTTCTAATAAAAATTTCGAAAATAAAATGAGTATGAAATTCAAAAAATAAGAAATGAAGTGAGTTTATATTAATTTACACGGTGCACAGTAAAAACAACAAAATAACAAACATATAAATATTATATGTCTTAAAAATAATATATAAATATTACTTAATTTATTTTTTATGTTCAAATTTTATACATGCACGGAGATTAAAATTAGTTTAATTAACAAAACAATAAACCGGTACAAAGTGTGAGCAATTTACTCGAAAATTAACATAAAAGAAAATATTCTTTGAATATTAAACGAAGCATGTAATACATGTGAAAATATAACTCATAGATATGTTTGAAAAAATAACGTTAATACCTTCAAGTAACTAATTTTTACAAATGAAATAATACATCCACTTGTTTTATGTCCACTTGCAAACAATGAATCAATCAATCAGTGTCCCGAGTGTAAATAGCCCGATAAAACAAATGACACAAATTATTTGACAGATTTAGAGATCGATAAAAAAATTTCAAACCGTGATCGAATCAAACACAAACTCGAACACAAACACGAATCAAAAACACGAAACACCTCCAGTTAGCTCTGACACCAAATGATAATCCCACTTCAATTTATAACACAAGATTTAGAGTAGATTTAGAAAGAGAAATAGAAGAAAGTTAGAGAGAGAAAGTAGAGAGAATAGTGGAAGGTTAATGTTTACTAGAGAGAGAAAGTAAAATGAACCAACACCCTCTTCCACACATGGAAGAGGGTTTATATACCAATGAGCTTGGTGGGCTCATAAGCTTATTTCTTGGGCCAGGCTAGGCCTATCTTGGGCATAAATCCCCTACCTTAGACAATATTAGCTTAAGGTCCAAGCCCGGTTAACCCGACTAACCTATTATAATACAAGACCATTATCGACTAAGATGACCTATTACATTCTTGTTCGACTATATAAAATATAGGGCGAACAAACTTTATACCCTCTAAATTTATATTTTAAAAATACAACATATATGTTATATTAAAAAATCAATAAATCACATAATTATAAATATTCAAATAAAAACACAAATTATTGTCTATTTATATTTTGACACTTAACAAAGTCAAACAATGCAATTTACGTAAATTATTATTAACATGAATATAAATATCAAAACGAGTGCATGACCTGAGACATCCGTGTAAGATGAAAATAAATAGACGGGATTCTACATATTACAACAACATATGTTTTTAAGGTCATTATATGTTATTTAACACATAATATCTAGAAAATGATAGCTAACATTTCAGTTAAACAAATTTAAATCCTTTGTGCAACAAATATTTATTCAAAATATTAATTAATATTATTACATAGTGAAAAATCAAGTAAAAACTTGTGGGTCCATAAGCATCGTAAATATTTGAGTATTAAAATTTTAATATTGTTTTATAGAATAATATTAAATATTAAAAAATTATGAATTTATAAATCGTGTACGTATAAGGTTGAAGTGAATAGTTTGTTGATTAATAATTAAGATATAACTATTTAGAATAAAATATTGAAAGTTAAAAGAGTAAGAAATTTAAAATATAAAAATTAAGATGAGTTTATTAATTTACATAGTGAACAGTAAAAACAACAGCATAATCAAACATATGAATATTAACTAATTTTTAAAAAACATATATAATATACATAGAATCATAACGACGAAATTATTACTTAATTTATCCTTTATGTTCAAGTCCCGTGCGTGCAGGGCATTAAAACCAGTATCAAAGTTCTTTGATTTGAAAACAAAAGTTTATTTTGTAAATTGTAAAAAACTGCGTAAAATTTAAGAACTGTCATGATACAAATTAAATTTATAATTAATTATACAAAGGTAATTTTAAAAAGATTTATTAAAATATCTAATATTTTTAGATCTTGTCATGACACTTTATGTTATTTTTAGGGAAAAAGACATATTTAGTCAAAATCATACCCTTATAGTCAAAGGTAAGTCAAGTGAAAAGAATTTGCAGATTTGGTCATACACAATTGCACAAATGCACAACTGTACCAAATGGTTGTCATGTGTCCACTGCCACAATATTATCAAATAATGAAATTACAAAAACATCATTTTCTCTTTCTCTTTCTCTTTCTTCATTGTTCTTCTTTTTCTGCTTTCAATCCACAAATTCTTAAACAAGTTCATTTCCTTTTTACGCTGATTTTCGTATTTAACTTTACCCAATGGAGACTCAACATGATCCGAGTTGACCCCTTCAATGCAGATCCGGGTTTAAGAAAATGAAGCAAAATCTAAAAGAAAGGAAGAGAGAGGGGATGGTTTTCTTATCTCTTAAACTCTAATAATCTACATATAGTTGTTTCAAACTCATAAGTTATGCCTTAGTAGAATAAACATTCTATACTTGTATGAATATAACAATCAACCAACCAAACTTGAAGAACTCGACCGAGGTGATACAATCTTTATGGTTGGTGGTGGATCCGTTCCCGTCTCATAAAGTGTAAGCATCAGAAAAGTGTTCCACATGTGCTTGGGATTGTTAAGGTAATTTTTTGATCCTTTTATATTTATAATTCATCGTTTCTAGGCATAATTTTTCTAGAAGTTGTTATAACTTAATTAAGGGTTGTTTAGATGCCTGAAGTGGTAAGGATTACGCAATATATAGACAAGCAGAATCATATACATAAGTATAACGGGACATGGTGCTCTCGGTTGTGAAAATCATTTTTGCTGGACGGCCATTTAAAAATTCTGATTATCTTAGGTGACACTTTTTTAATAGTTCCCTTTCAAACTTAGATATTCTTCATTCTATATAGTTCATGATTCATGAATATATGTTTGTTCCATGATTTAGCGGGTATAGGCGTAACTTATTTTGTTTATACCTTGGGGGTGTTTGTTTAAGGCCTTTAGCTTATCTTTTGTGGGCATAAGCTTAGTATCCACCTAAAGATCTCATAAGCTGTTGCCACAAGTCTGTGTAAAAGAAACAATGGCATACTATTTCTTTTTTACATTTCATTATATGATTGAAAATTAAGTTTTCAACATTTGGATTTGTTGGTTTCACTAAACTTAGTGAGGGTTTTGTGACATTTGGTGCAGGCGACATTCACCTTTTCCTTGCATCTATGAAAACACAATTTGGTGAAAAGCTCGAGTTGCAAGTCCAAAAAAACCAGGAACTGTAAATAATCAAGATCAGGACATGTAACAGGTCTGTAATGTTGCCAGTACTACTAAATGAGTAAACCAGAACATTTTGGTGAGGGTTTGGTACGTGATCCTATTGCATCTGTTGTAAAACGCTGTTCTTGTTGTCATTTCTAGTAAAAAAACACCTTCACGGAGGTCGTGTTACTGCTTATACATATAACTATCAGAAAATAATATCTATGAAACATAAGTAACAAGATATGCTTGTAGATCGATCTGCTCATCTGCATCACTTGAATTACTATATGCGTGTTTCCATGTATTTGTAGCATCTCCTTGTTAAAACTCTGTACTTCATTAACAATAACATGTATAAAATTGATATAATATACTGCAATATGTATTTGTATTCACGCACAAGGTCATGTATATATTATATTTAAGGCAAAAAATATCCAAACGCATCACTTGATATGCTAGAGTTTTCTTTGTAGTTCCAACTTTGGGACTAGTGGGGAATAACCTACGACTATACGGACCAAAAGTGTATTTGTTTTAAGTCAACGTTGATAAAAGGTATGGTTTAGGTATGGTCAGGTTGTCACGATATCAGCAGTAATGACACTAGAGAAGATAAGGTCCTGTCATTTTTGTGGTCAAGTTTAGGAATGTCAGTATTTTGCCTATGTAGAATTTAATTGATCTCAAAGAACACTTCATGTCAACCTTGTTTAATAGATTACGCGTTATGATAATTTAAGTGATATATTTTATTACACCCATTTGACATCAATTTGTGCTGTTTATTTACAGTTGGTCGAAAAGGATCCAGATGGAGCGCTCATCTAATTTTGGAAGGCTATTAATGTTGGAGACAGAGTTGATAGTGCCTTAAAAGACATGGCCGTGGTTATGAAACAACATGATAGAGTTGAAGAAGCAATCGAATTTATTTGAACATTTAGGGAACGTTGCTCCAAATAAGCTCAAGAATCACTAGATAATGTCTTAATCGACTTATACAAGGTCAATACCACTTACAAGTTCACACATTCTCGGATTGTATGGTTATGTTTTTCTAGTTATTGTAGTAGTCCCAAGAAATTTTCAAAAGGTGCGTCACTTTCAATGTGTTTGACCCAAAAAGTTAAATTTTGTTTTTTAATCTCAGCAAGTTACTAATTCTGCTTTATGTACTTGCAGAAATGTGGGACATTAGAGGAGGAAATTGAACTTCTGAAGTAGAAGCTTCGGATGATATACCAAGGTGAAGCATTCAATGGAAAACCGAATAAAAAAGCTTGTTCCCATGGAAGGAAATTCCATGTTACAGTCAAGCAAGAGACGTCAAGAATACTGGTATTAATAACAAGCTACTGCATGCATGTCGAATATCTTAACTAGAGGTGGAAAATGGTCGGGTTGGGTAACGAGTCGTGTTTTTAGAGCTTTTATTATCGTGTCGGGTTAAACGGGGTAGTTTTTAGTGCAGGCCATAATGGATTAGGGTCGAATAAACTTTGTTATTTTCGACCCATGTTCTTTAGAGCTGTTATTTTAGTTTACTGATATGACATGTGGAAAATAATAATAGCCAAATGGACCCTTTTACAAGTAAATTGGTCGAAATTGTCATATGATGTTGGCACTGCACAATTATCAACAAATTTCTAATTTTGCGTTGGAACAAACATGATGCAGGGCAACTTAGGTTGGGTGATATGAGTAGAAATACTCATATCATTTATATCATAAAATGGACATAAAGTGCATAAAACATATGAAATTATCCTCGTATGTGCATGTTTTATTGTTTCGTGTGTGTAGGTACCAAGATCACGAAAACTGGCAAATATCGACACGAGATTGAAGTTTATCAAGACCACAAGAAAAGTCATTTTATGGAATCACGATTTTTGAAGATTTGAGGCCAAGTGGGTACCACTTGAGTTAAATGGGCCTGAAAGCCCATTTACATATGAATGATGGACGGATGGAAGTATTTACTATTGACCAAGATTGGGTCCAAGCCCAAAAAGGAAAGTAATGAGACGAAGGAGAGTAGATTGGGTCCAAGCCCAACTACACAAAGTGAGACGGTGGAATGTTATACTTATTTACCTTGGTCAACAACTCAATTGGTCAAAAAGAAAATATACAAAGAGAAAAAAGAAAGAGAGACGAGAAAAGAAGTTTGGGGATAAACATGAGCAGATGAACCTAGATCCAATTTGGGGCTTTCTTATCTGCCCTCAATTGTATTACACGCGCTCTAATTAAATCACTATTATTTCAGGAAGAAGAAACTGGTATAAGAAGATCAACGTGGCATCCCTCTTTCATCACAACTCTCTTTTGATTGGAGGAAACACCTCACAATCAATCATCCTCCAATGATATTTAGCCACATCATCCTTGAGAAAGCACAACTAGCACACATTTATGCCACGTTGGCGATCCGAGGGAGAGTTACCTTATCTCAGCCGTTGATCAAAGAGAAGAAAGAGAAGATGCTGAATAGAAGGCCAAGATTGAAGATGCTTCTCAACAAATTCTCATCAGCAAGGCCATGAGGTTGCCTATAAAAACCCCTAATTATTGTGTAATTTTTATTCCAATTTTACTTTAGGGTTATAATGTTAAAATAGATGTAGGATTTAGTGTATTTTTATAACATTGTAATCTTTTTTTTCTGGATTTATAAAAGTTTAATTGAGCATAATCTCTTCGTTTCGATTTTTACTGTTAAAGTTTTCATTAAATCATTCTACTATCTATTTGATGTTATATAAAGAACTATTTGATTAAGCTAATATAATAGCTTAAATTAAATAATTAAAGTTAGATTGGGAATAAGTTTAACCTACTGGTTAAACTTAAAAGAAATTGGTCCGTGGTATTGAAGTTGCTGATGGTTCGAGCCGTAAGTGGTGGTTCGAGATTAAGGTGTTTGGTTCAAGTTTAATGGTGGTTCGAGATGTTTAGTTTTGGTGTCGAATAGTTAATAAGTCCGCTCAGCGCACGACTTCTTCATCAACGGGTTCTTCATTAAGGGTTAAGCTCAATTTTATTTTTATAAACTTTTAGTATAAACTGACACTTTGCTTATGTTATTTTATGAATTTGTTGTTATTGATTTGATATTGTTGGATTGTGGAATGTTTGCTATGCGTTTGAACTTGATTCCTGCTGGATCTTATGGATCTAGTTTTGATTTTCAAAGTGTATGAATAATGTGTTCGAACCTGCTTTTGTAGAGTATTCGTGAGGGTTATCAGTTTTATTAAGTTATAGATTGCTAAATTGTTAAGTTGCTGAGTTTGTAAATTTACTAAGGTTGCTGAGATTAGTCATAGAAATATTTGATTGACTGAACTGTTCTTTTCTAGGATGTTTAGAGTTGTGATTTAGAATTTGTTCAGCTGAATTTTGGATCTGCTTTATCTGAGTAGTTTTTTTTTCACTGTGTAAGTTTTCGGTTAGCTATTTCATCACTGATATTATTTTAGTGAATCTGTATTGATGAATCTGCCTGTATTAACTAGCTACTAAAAGATTTTTGATTTTCTAGTGTGGTTGAGTTAACTGATGATGCTGAATGTTCATATAACTGATCTTAGTCTGCTGAGATGTTGTGATCGTTTTTATTTGCTGATTTGTGCTTAATTTAGATATGGATCTGTTAGTTAGTAGTTGCTGAATTAAAGCTGTTAACATGTCATTTGTTGTCTACTATTATTAGGCTTGATAAGTCTGCTTATATTGAGTTGTCTTATTGTTATAACTTGCTGAATTTAAACCCTTTAATTCATTTTCTTTGCATTTTTTTACCTGGTCTGCGTTTTTTATTTAATCAGTTTGCTGTAGTTAGATTTGTTATAGCTTTGTTTTTTGTTGTAAGTGTTCTGAGTTTAATTGGCCAGCAGCCTCAAATCTGGGTGTTTGGGCTGTGTATAATTAATAGTAACTCCAAAAAAAATAGATAGCAAAAATATGCCACTCATGGGACTCGACCTCGAGAACTTTAGTTCAACTGTCCAACGTCTTACCAACTGAGCTATGAGCTCAGTTTGTTTAATATTGCTTTTAGTTATTATTAAACGTTTGTTTGTTTTCGAACTGTCACTTTAGTAAAACGTTTTTATTACTTTGTTGGTTTTAAACGTTTTGATAAACAGAAAAGTAAAGTAACTTTTAATTAAATAGTTTGTTAAATTCTTTTCACAATTTATTAGTTTAAATTAAATAGTTTTTAATATAATTACTTTTAAAATTATTTCTTAATCAAATTAGTTTCGATTAATTAGTCTAAATATAAATTTTATTAAAGTTTTAAATAAATGTATAGATTTAAATTTCGTCTTTTAGAATTAATTCGGGTTTACGATTCATGCACTTTAGGTTTAAAATTTGTAGGAGTAATTTAGATAAAACCGAAACCAATTCAAATAGATTATCCAATTCGAAACAAAACGTCTCAAATTCACTCGATCTTCGTGTACAAAGAACTTGGTTCATCAACGTGTTTAATTAAATCCGTCTTCGACTTATTTATGGATTATTACCTTTTCCTAAGGGTAATTTCCTAAATTTTTCCTATATCGTGTCTAATTAAAATACATCGACATTCCACGACACATCAAAAATTTTGGCGCCGCTGCCGGGGGATCTTGTGTACCATTCGTCTTGTGGAGATTTTTTGATCGTTGATTTGAAGACCCTTTCCGTCCTCGGAAAGTTTTGTTATTTTTCTATTATTATAGTATGTATCGTTTTTCGTGTTTTTTGTGATTAATATATTATATTACGTAGAACAATAAATTTACCTACTTCCAAATAAGACATTAGTTGTGTGGATTTGCTTTTTAGTAATCTGATGGTCTAATATGGTGGTAGATGGTGGTGGAAGCCATGGATGAAGTTGAGAGAGAAGGTTGTGTGTGAAAATAAGAAAAGGTGTATTAAATGAAATGAAAACACAAACACTTAACTATACATTGTTTCCTAGTCTAGTCTAAGCGTGTGTGACTATGATAACTAATGGGAATTCTTAAATGTCGTCACATAAAGTGAATTTCCAATAATCTTCCCCCATGGGACGACGTGTAGAATTCCTTACAATATTTTTTCTAACAAGTACATAATGATTAAGAACAAAAGCTTTCATGAAGCGTCCAATGTTGATGATGTCTTCTGAGGCCTTTGACTTCAAGTCTTCACTTCAAAACGACTCATCTTTAAAGTAACTTGTAGTAGAAATACTGTAACGGCACGAGCTAAGTAATCCATATACTTCTGGTTAAGGAGAAGCTTCTGAATTAACTTCCCCCTAATTCATGCCACATAAACTTGATGTAGAAGCTTTTAAATAGCTTCCCCCTAAACCGACAATCCTCGTAAGCAACTTCAAATCTTTTAATAAAGCTTAGAATGATTAAGCGCACAGCGGAATTTAAAAAGCAAACCCCATCATATAACATGATAATGTTTCTATGAGGGATTGAATGTAAGGGGCACACCAAGTAGATCAACAACGTCTCTTCTCACGCTTGAATAATTCTTCTGAATTTTTCTTCCCCCTGAGAGTTCATGTTATGCATACTAGAAAGAATCAAGACATTTCTTCCCCCACATAGTTGAAGAAAATAAATCAATCCCAAGTATGAAGTTCAAATACTGAAGTAGACACTTTATCCCATTCATGAAGTTGACATCGTAACACCAGAGTCAATTAAGTCCCGGAAATGCACATATCTTCTTCCGGAGATGCACAAGAATCAATTAAGTCCCGGGAATGCATATCTCTCCGTATAGGATAATGATGATGAATAATTGCAACATCAAAATAATTAAACATCGAATCAGTAGTGTACCATTTAGAGATTGATAACGCCACGAGTTAAAACACTGATTTTCTCTGCGGTTATGACAATTGTCTTCCCGGAATGTCTTCAAATCAAAAGAAGGTATGAAGTTCATCACGTGTACTCGTTGTGCGTTTAATATGTCTTCTTCTTCCCCCTTGATGGTTTCGAAACTCGGAACCAGCAATAAATCGTACGCACATGAACCTGAAAATCTCGAGAGAATAATAAATTAGCTTAATTATATTCGGTGAGAATTGTGGAATCCTAAGATTCCGAATCTTTTAGCTACTAGGAATGCATCATGTTCATATGATTAGATAATCAAAGCGGAATTAGAACACGACACATTAACAAGGTGTTTAGGCACAAAGAACATGAATAAAACAAATGGATTGTCCATTATATTAATAACAAACAATCACTAGACGTGTATACATTGAATCCCACGTCTAGTCGACACACGCTTTAGGTTTACATTGTATATGAAAGTTATTATCAAACCTAATACCCTTGGTTCCTTTTATAGTGTAAGGATTAGGGTTTACAAGAGATAAGAATGAATAAACATGTAAATCTTCTATTCAAATAAACTTATACAGAATATATCCTGCATGTTTATCTAAATAGAAGCTTCCAAAGGCTTCTTGTCAATGTTTCTGTCAATGCTTGGATTGCATGTGACAATGCTTGAATTTCTCTTGACAATGCTTGCTTCTGTCAACGCTTGATTTGTTCTTGACAACGCCTGGAATACACTTGGCAACGCTTAGACAAATGCCTTCATGTTTTCTTCGTTTTTGAGTTTCTGCCACATCAACTTTTTGACCCAACAATCTTCCCCTAGTTGATGTTGGCAAAACTCTTTGTGTATCTCTTGTAAGTTGTACATCATCTTCAAATTGCTTCCCCTCAAGTGTAGAATGTATGTCTTCCCCTTTTTGTCACATCAACAGGGAAGTAAACAATGTATGCAATCTTGAAGATTCTCCAAATGTAGCTCTAAGTAATGATCTTGAAGAAAAATAAATAAAGTAATCTTGATGTAGAAGTAGAATAACCCAACCTTGTGTTCCATGTCTTGTACTATCCATGTGATAAAGAATTTATACTCATGTCACTAAGTATAAGTAGACCTCGATCCCTTGTCAATATTCTCATCCTTTGTGAGACACTGAGCACGATAATGTAACTCCTTCAAGTGTTATGACAAGTCTTCGTCACCAACCATTTAAAGCACGAACAAGTTATTGTTAAGTCAATGGCTGTCGTCCACAACTTAACAATATGATAAAACAAAAACTCGCGAAAATCTTCTTCAAGCATCAAACTTACCATAAGAATTCTTCCCCTTAAGCCAACACCTCTTCATGACGAATTTAATGAAATAACATCTTCATACCATATGTAAAAGTCTTAGATTGGATAACTCTTTCGCAAGTCTATCCCGATTACATAGTTTAAAATATCCATCAAATTCTTCATGAATTGTTGCTAACTTACTTAAAAATCATTTACTCCTTGTAAAAATATCCAAGCCATAAATATCAACATGATATTTTATATAAAAATGGAGATTCCATGTTCCTTCGTGTGTAAATTCCTCCTTTTGTGTGCTAAAAACGTACCAATTTTCTCAACAACAACCATTCTTTTGTTGTCCAACATAATCCTTTGTCCAAGATATAACACTGTGTGTTGTCCAATATCGGACAACACTTGTCAGCGTTTGAAAATGTATATATCGGACAACAAATGTCAGCGCTTCCCAACAGCGCTTAACTTATTCCTGTCAGCGTCAACTTTGTACCTGTCAGCGCCTGGCCATCAATGTCTCATCCTTGCCTTGTCAGCATCACACCAACATCTATCAGTGTCACACCAACATCTATCAGCGTCTAAATAACACATGTCAACGGGTAATAGATCTAGGGTTTTATAAACCCTAAATCATGATTTTATGTGAAAAACCATAAACTGCAGTGAACTTCGACATCGAATAACTTCTTCATGAGAGCTCAGATCGAAGATCCCTTCGGTGAGATCCTAGACACAAGTGTCAAGAACCAACAGTGCGGATTTCACGACGATCCAACGGTTAACGAAGGAGAAATCGCGTTTTTACTATTACTGTTCACAGAAAATAGCATGTGACCCCTGCTGACTTTGACGCTTAATAACTTTTTCTTGGGGATAGATCTCGACAATCCCTCCAGTGGATATCTAGATATATGTGTGTAGAACACACGCAAAAAATTTCGTGGTGATCCAACGGTTCAATAATAAGTTATGGCCTTCTGAATACTGTTGCGCACACAAAAACGCCCAGAAAAACCTATACGGATTTTTCTTTTCTTCTCAAAACACGAACACCTTGTTGGTCCTAGCATCACGAGCCACGAGGCTCTGATACCAATTGTGGAATCCTAAGATTCCAGATCTTTTAGCTACTAGGAATGCATCATGTTCATATGATTAGATAATCAAAGCGGAATTAGAACACGACACATTAACAAGGTGTTTAGGCACAAAGAACATGAATAAAACAAATGGATTGTTCATTATATTAATAACAAACAATCACTAGACGTGTATACATTGAATCCCACGTCTAGTCGACACACGCTTTAGGTTTACATTGTATATGAAAGTTATTATTAAACCTAATACCTTTGGTTCCTTTTATAGTTTAAGGATTAGGGTTTACAAGAGATAAGAATGAATAAAAATGTAAATCTTCTATTCAAATAAACTTATACAGAATATATCCTGCATGTTTATCTAAATAGAAGCTTCCAAAGGCTTCTTGTCAATGTTTCTGTCAATGCTTGGATTGCATGTGACAATTCTTGAATTGCTCTTGACAATGCTTGCTTCTGCCAACGCCTGATTTGTTCTTGACAACGCCTGGAATACACTTGTCAACGCTTAGACAAATGCCTTCATGTTTTCTTCGTTTTTGAGTTTCTGCCACATCAACTTTTTGACCCAACAAGAATCAGTTGTTGATCAAAATTCTCTACTCATAAACTCTCCATGACCATCTTTACCAACCCCCTTGTAAGCAATTTGAAGTGACCACTGATAGAATGAACCAGATACATCAAACATGAAACAGAATAAAAATCCTTCGATCTTGTGACTTAAGCTTGCACAATTGTTGAATGAGGAACGAGAGAAATCTCTAAGTACTCAATACATCACTAAAGAAGTATATAAGCACAACACCTCTTGAAATTATCCACGTCGACTAAGTGTGTGACACTGAGTACACCAATGTAACCCCTTTAAGTGATAGTTATCCGAGTCATCAACCAACCACCCCGAACCCAGAAACTAGATAAACAAGTCGTCATTCTAAGATTAAGCACGAGCAAGTTATCTTTGAAAGATAAAATAAATACACGCCTTCGAAAAATCCGTCTTCAACTTCAAATAATAATACCCGATCAAACCGTCCGTAGCCACTAAAAATATGCCATTTTTCTCGGTCTCGTCAAAATATTTATTGTCACTTAGTCACGTCTTGTTGACACTTTATCTCGTCACTATGTCATGTTTAAATCCCGATAATACGACCGATGGCTAAAAATTACTAGCAAAATTAACATAATAAAATTACTAGTAAAGATTACTAGTAAAATTTCACCGGCCCAAAAATCAAATCATGACATACGAAGTGCAATAGCAAAATGTCATACATAGCCCATCACCCCGAACAACCCGATCCAGTCCATGGAGAAAATATACACGGTCCAAAATCTGAAAATTAGGGGATATAAATGAGTGCTCAAACCCTAAACTCTCTCACAAACCCTAATCTCTTTTTCATCCAGCCGACACATTTCTTTCTCTCCATCTCTCCTCATCTCAAAACTCATTTCACAAATTCATATCAAACTCGCAGATCGAAAATAACATCTTATTCATATCCGCATCATCTATAACCCCCAAACCCTTTGTTGATAATCCAAAGTAGATCTTCGATCAAATCAAGATTAAAACATGGCTTCAAGATCTAATTACAGGTCTTGGGTAGGAAAATAAATGGTTGGTTGTTGATTTTGAGCAATAACTCGAAACCAAGATAAGTTATAACATAGTTGTTATAAAATTTTCATTGATTTTCGTATAGTAAGCACAAATCTATGATGCATGTCAGTTTATGCTATATGAATCAAAACAAAGAGTTGATTGAAACATAATTGTTATCAATCCTTCTTTAATTTCGAAAATAAATTACAGATCTGTGATGATATATTTTCGATTTCGTGTTAGATCTTAACAGATCTACACATGCACAGCGAAATAATTCTGAGATCAATATATATGTTTTAGTTTCGAGTCTAGATGCGATGGGGGTTTAGGAGATGATGGGAATAGATTAGATATGATGGATTTGTTGTTGTGGAGTGAAAAGGATGTTGGGTCTCGGTATAGTGTTATTGGGTTTTGTTAAACAGTCACAGTCTTGTTTTTCTGGTTTTGGTATAGTTTTGATACCACATGTCAAAATAAACCATCGCAATGTTTAATATTAAAGCCATCTCAATGTTTTCAGTCTGTTTCTTCCAACGGAATGATTAAGTCCCATCGGAATGAATAAATCCGTCAGAATATATCCGTCGGAATATATCCGTCAGAATATATCCGTTGGAATATATCCGTCGGAATATATCCGTCAGAATATACCCGTCGGAATATATCCATCGGAATGTGATCTATCGGAATATTCGATCGCAATGTAGAAACCCTTGGTTTTTGCGATCACAATATTCCGATCAGAATGTGAATCTGAAATCTTATCCGAATGTACTTTTTTCCTGATTTTCAGGATCTGCATTTTCTGAATCTAGTTTTTGGATCTGGTTTTTCTGGATTTTTAGCATCTTCAAGAAAAAAACTAAGAAACCCTAAAAAATTCCTTTGACCATTAAAAAGAACAATGACAGTGATAACAAAATCAAAATAGAAAAAATGTTATGTTTAGGGACAGATGCCAGACAAGATATGATGAAAGCAAATATTGGTAAACATGATGGACTGTGAAACAAAGATAACAGATTATGACAAAAATGATGACCAACGTGACAAAAAATTAAATCGGACCAAAAAAAATTTTAGACCACCAAATCAAAAACAAAAACATGATACAAGGATTGAACCGAGGCTCTGATACCAATTATGGATTTGCTTTTTATTAATCCGGTGGTCTAATATGGTGGTAGATGGTGGTGGAAGCCATGGATGAAGTTGAGAGAGAAGGTTGTGTGTGAAAATAAGAAAAGGTGTATTAAATGAAATGAAAACACAAATGAAACACAAGCAACACCCCTCCTTGGAAGCCTTGGAGGGGTATATATAGTTACACACCAACACTTAACTATACATTGTTTCCTAGTCTAGTCTAAGCGTGTGTGACTATGATAACTAATGGGAATTCTTAAATGTCGTCACATAAAGTGAATTTCCAACAAGTTGGGATTTCATCATCTAGCTATTGTATTCGAATCCAAAACGAAAAAAAAGGCAAAATAGATAAATACTAATAAAAAGTTTGAACTCGATTTATACAAACTATAAGGTGGGTATAAGGCGAAGTGCTATAAAAGTCCGTCTAAGGAAAAAGGTTTTTAAGTGCTTGTGCGTATATTGAGAGGGACAACCGATTATTGGTTTGCCAACTCAAGTAGTATTAAATCTTATTTTTGTATTTTACTTATTGAACCTCAAGACGTTTAGGTTTTTACCTATCGTTTCAAAGTCGACCGAGGGTAATTTACTTCCATAGTAATTATCCTTACTCCTTGTTTTTGTCAATCTTTGATTGATTTATGAAAAATACTAAAAATAATCTTCTTAATCCTCTATCATGTTTAATTCTTTTTCTCCTCACCCTCCAATTTTTAATTCTTCCTTGAATTCCTTCGTCAATTGTGTAGGGTGTGGAGAACCGTTATATGGTCTTTTACCATGTCGGTGGTATATGTGTGAGCGTTGTGGAAATGATTTATGTCACGATATACGAGTTGGATTTTGTCCTTGTTGTAATGAGATTACTTCATGTGGAAAACTGAATTTTTCGAATAATTCTCTCGATTTTTACCCACCTCCACACCCCACATACGAGACACCCTCGTGTGAGTTTTGTGGAAATGATTCTCATTTTGGAATTAATTGTTCGCATCGATTCTCGCTTAATTACGAGTAAGAACCGAGCTACAATCAAAACTTTAATGATAATTGTTATTCACAAGATTTACCGAGTTTATCACAACAATATCTTTGTTGTGAGTATTGTGGTAGTCCTCATGAGAGCTTTAATTGTCAACAGAGGGATAACAATTTTTATGAGCCCTTTTCTCTCGAAAGTGAAAATTTTAAATGACTTGAAACATTGTTCCATCAAGTAATGAATCAAAGAAATGTTGAAGTTGTTGAAAAGAGCATTGAAGATATGTTGCTAGAAAAGAGACAAATCAATCAATAGATTAATGATATAACTAATGATTTGGGAAGTCGTAGATTTCATAGAGAAATAATTGATGAGGGATTTAAAAGAGATTTTGATATTAAAATTAGACAACTTTCGCAAGATTATAATGGATTACGCATTGAAATTTGAAAGAAAGAACAAGCTCAAGAGGAAGCTAAATATCTTGCTACTCGTGAACTCGAGCGTTCTCTTCTTATTGATGATGACGAGGATAGTACTATTTCTTTGAGAGATCTTATTGCTCTAAATCCTTTGTCGAGTGCAATCGTACTTCCTTTTCATTTTTTGCCGGCTATGGAGCCTGAGAATTCACCCATTCTAGATGATGAGGATATTTTCGATCTCACTCCATCTCATGACATCACTACTCCTATTCTTGAATCTTCCACCGTGGAACCCGACAATTCTCTAAGCAAGGGGGATGAGCATATTAGCACTATTCCGGACACGGAATCGGACAAAGTAATAAAGTCTAGTGTTGAGATCCTTGTCCAAAACTCAAGAGAGTTCGATGGTTTTTCCAATGAAACGTGTGATTTGCCACATTGTGATGACTCTACTTCTTCCAATCACTTTGAGATTTTCTCCAATTCTAATGATGAAAATTGTGATGGAAATGAAGATTTTGAGAATGATTCAACTTCTAGTGAATTTTCTAATGAGGAGTTCTCCGATGAACTTTCTTATAAAGATGACATTCACGACTCGGATTATGAGGGGTTTCCCGATGAACCTGCTCTTCTTCACCCATTTCCACCGGGAAATGAGGATGATAGTGATCCAACTTTTGAGAGGTTCACCTTTGACCTTGCTCCTTTAGACCCATTACCACCAAGAAATGAGGTTTATTTGACTATTCCGACCCTTGAGAAGTTTTTCGATGAACTTACTCATTTAGATGTGGAAGACGTGATTCTACGTGAAAAATTATCAACGTCTATCTTCTCATTTATAAGATCGAGACCTTGAACTCTAAGCCTAATGCCAAGTATTTCTCTTCAGCTCCTATTCCCGTTGAGGATAGTGATCCACTTATGGAAGAAATTGACACGTTTCTTGCTTCTAATGATTCGATACCACCGGGTGTTAATGAAATTGACCCGGAGGGGGACGCTCTCTTTTTAGAGAATTTACTTGATGATGATTTCTTCCCAAGTCCTCCTCCCACCCACTTTGACCCTAATGTGCGGGTTTTTCATGCGACTCATTTTGAGTACCATGACCCATTTGATCATATTTATAAGGGTGAAATGGTCGTTAAAGCTAAGAATGTTGATTCCACTATGGATGAAACTTTTACCACACCATTACCATGTGTTTTATATGATCATGGATTAGCATGGGGGGACGACACCGTGTTGTCTATTCCTTTCTCTTCCGAGGACGAGGTATTCGACCCCGAAATCGTTGATTTAGGGAAATCTCGGCCTTTCACCGATGCAATAATTGAAAGACTTTTCAATTGTCTAGGTGCGAGTTTATCTCGGGGAGCATGTTATATACATATCTTGATTTGTGACTACTATCTCTTTTTGGAGATTTATGTTGGAGTTTTATCCTTTGGTTTGTCATCTGACAACGAGGATGTAATCTTTGACCCCGGCATCGTGCTTTATTATGGATTTTATTCCATCCTGCCGGTTTTCACCTTTTTCCCTAAGGACCAATGAATACGGGGATCGAGGTCGAGCTCATGACTCGGTTAACAAAAATGAGGTGCCTTGTAGGGGAGTCCCATACATTCTGTCTTCTTTCTATTTTCTAACACTAAGGCTTGATCTTTCAAGCTCGTGCTCGTGTTTTGTTGTGTGTGAATCTTAGGTATGACCCTAATCATTGAAGACTCTCGTGTTTGGTTTTTGCCGGTCCACTTGATCTTCCATTCTTCGATTGCCAAAAAGGGGCACACTCTCTATTCTTTGATTTTTATCGACTAACGTTTTATCTTGAGGCATAATTAATAAACGGCTTATAGATTTGCGTGCTCTTTCCATGTTACGATTTTACATTAGACTCTTCGTGTTTTAGCAAGGGGGTGTTATGCTTGAGCTAAGAAATATTGAGGACAATGTTTGGTTTTAGCATGGGGGAGTCAATTGATATAATCGCTTGCAATTGCTTTTGTTGTGTCTAAACGTAATCGTTTTTCTCGTTTTTCTCCTTTTCCATAAACATTTTAAATTTTTAGTATTATTTTAAGTTTTAATAAATAAATTAAGTGCTTTTGACACAAATGTAGGCTTTCCGTTGGTGAAAATAAAGATAATTTTTGACTCAACTCGGTTTTTACCTTAGCTTTTTTCTTAACGTGTTTGAATCAAGTTTTGCTAGGCGTTTACGGAACTTTCAAACGCGAAAGTCTTAACTCATACGTGTTTAAGAACGAGAACTTTTCGCAAGTTCCTATAATTGATCCTAGAAAGTCGTTTATATACAGAACTTTAAAACGCAAATTCTAAAACTTGAAAAAGTATAAGAAGATGCAAGATCCTATAGATGACTTGAAAACCCAAAACTTTGATTTAATAGGCTAAGTATCCATTGATTTCACATTTTTGAAATTTTACAATATGGAGAACAAGAGATGATATAGTTTAATCATAAGTTTCTAAGGTTAATTCTTCTTGGTGTAAGTAATTTTATGTTTGATTTAATCTCCTCGTATTTATTTTTCACGCTTGAATAATAATTGCTTAATAAATGAAGTTTTTAGCGGTTTAGGCTTAATATCTTAACTCGTAACTCCTTCTTTTTATTACCTTGTAATTAAAGTGAGAACACATTAAGGGTGTCAGCGTCATGTACTTTTGATCATGGGATTGCGGAAATTTGGCTTACTATAAATATCATAATAATAAGAAGAATAAATAAAAACATGTTCTCTATGAGCCTTCGGGTAGGAGTCATGTAGCACTAACCTTGTCATTTGAGCATTAGGGTGTATGACAAGGGGACGTGTTTAATAAAAATCGCTTCATCATCATGAGCCATAAGGTGGGATGGTGAATGTCAATTCCCTTATTTTTGTCCAAGGAGCCTTCGGGTGTGGATTTTAAATAAGGAGCACGATTGCATCTTAAAGAGCCACAAGGTGATATGATGTAGTTGTTGCTAACTCCATTAATAAGGTCATATTGACTTTGGAAGTTTTTATTGTTTCTTTTAAGTAGACCTATTAGCCAAATTTCGGATCCGGGGATTTATCCCTCAAATCATGTTAAGTTATCCTTGATGTGGGCTTTCTTTAGTGACAACGGTTTTTGAAGTCGAGGTTAGGTTTTGAGTGTTGAGTTTACACCGTTTTTGCCTTCATTTTTGGACTAATAAATATCAAATAAGTCAAATGAGCCTTTGGGTGAATGACAATAAAATCTAGAGATACAATTAGGAATACAAGGAGATTGAGTTTAACACAAATTACTTGTATGAGTTGTTTCAATTTTGGGGCTTATGATTGACAATGATCCTATTTTTACACTTGGCATGGAATAAGTGAAAATTCGAGGACGATGAATCTATTCGAGTTTTATGATCCTAAAAGTTATTTTTCAATAGTGAAAGCAATACATTATGTCTTTGTGCAAAATAAAGTGTCAAAAGCTGAATAAAAGTGTAGTTAGTAGCTTTATTTTATCATTGTGTGAGGACACGGCAATTGTTAAGCAAGGGGGAGTTTGATATGAGTAGAAATACTCATATCATTTATATCATAAAATGGACATAAAGTGCATAAAACATATGAAATTATCCTCGTATGTGCATGTTTTATTGTTTCGTGTGTGTAGGTACCAAGATCACGAAAACCAGCAAATATCGACAGGAGATTGAAGTTTATCAAGACCACAAGAAAAGTCGTTTTATGGAATCACGATTTTTGAATATTTGAGGCCAAGTGGGTCCCACTTGGGTTAAATGGGCCTGAAATCCCATTTACATATGAATGATGGACGGATGGAAGTATTTACTATTGACCAAGATTGGGTCCAAGCCCAAAAAGGAAAGTAATGAGACGAAGGAGAGTAGATTGGGTCCAATCCCAACTACACAAAGTGAGACGGTGGAATGTTATACTTATTTACCTTGGTCAACAACTCAATTGGTCAAAAAGAAAATATACAAAGAGAAAAAAGAAAGAGAGACGAGAAAAGAAGTTTGGGGATAAACATGAGCAGATGAACCTAGATCCAATTTGGGGCTTTCTTATCTGACCTCAATTGTATTACACGCGCTCTAATTAAATCACTATTTTTTCGGGAAGAAGAAACTGGTATAAGAAGATCAACGTGACATCCCTCTTTCATCACAGCTCTCTTTTGATTGGAGGAAACACCTCACAATCAATCATCCTCCAATGATATTTAGCCACATCATCCTTGAGAAAGCACAACTAGCACACATTTATGCCACGTTGGTGATCCGAGGGAGAGTTGCCTTATCTCAGTCGTTGATCAAAGAGAAGAAAGAGAAGATGCTGAATAGAAGGCCAAGATTGAAGATGCTTCTCAACAAATTCTCATCAGTAAGGCCATGGGGTTGCCTATAAAAACCCCTAATTATTTTGTAATTTTTATTCCAATTTTACTTTAGGGTTATAATGTTAAAATAGATGAGGATTTAGTGTATTTTTATAATATTGTAATCTTTTTTTTCTGGATTTATAAAAGTTTAATTGAGCATAATCTCTTTGTTTCGATTTTTACTGTTAAAGTTTTCATTAAATCATTCTGCTATCTATATGATGTTATATAAAGAATTATTTGATTAAGCTAATATAATAGCTTGAATTAAATAATTAAAGTTAGATTGGGAATAATTTTAACCCACTGGTTAAACTTAAAAGAAATAGGTCCGTGGTATTGAAGATGTTGATGGTTCGAGCCGTAAGTGGTGGTTCGAGATTAAGGTGTTTGGTTCAAGTTTAATGGTGGTTCGAGATGTTTAGTTTTGGTGTCGAATAGTTAATAAGTCCGCTCAGCGCGCGACTTCTTCATCAACGGGTTCTTCATTAAGGGTTAAGCTCAATTTTATTTTTATAAACTTTTAGTATAAACTAACACTTTGCTTATGATATTTTATGAGTTTGTTGTTATTGATTTGATATTGTTGGATTGTGGAATGTTTGCTATGCGTTTGAACTTGATTCCTGTTGGATGTTATGGATCTAGTTTTGATTTTCAAAGTGTATGAATAATGTATTCGAAACTGCTTTTGTAGAGTATTCGTGAGGGTTATCAGTTTTATTAAGTTTTAGATTGCTAAATTGTTAAGTTGCTGAGTTTGGAAATTTACTAAGGTTGCTGAGATTAGTCATAGAAATATTTGATTGACTGAACTATTCTTTTTCTAGGATTTTTAGAGTTGTGATTTAGAATTTGTTCAGCTGAATTTTGGATCTGCTTTATCTGAGTAGTTTTTTTTTCACTGTGTAAGTTTTCGGTTAGCTATTTCATCACTGATATGTTAATTTTAGTGAATCTGTATTGATGAATCTGCCTGTATTAACTAGCTACTAAAAGATTTTTGATTCTTCTAGTGTGGTTGAGTGATGTAGTGGTTTTACTACTCTTTAGGAAAAGAGAGCAAAAGTGGCAAGTATTAAGTGTCGGTTTAGGAAAACTAAGCACCAATGACCAAATAAGTTTAAGTTCGTTTCCCAAGGAGGCTTAGTGTGTGTGTAATGATCTGATTATCTTTGTGATTATACTTTTGAGAAAGAAAATAGAAAAGTGATTAGAAGAGAATGACGGTTACGAAGACGGATTAAACTAAGTCGAAAAGGGTGTACACGTAAAACCGTAAAAAGTGCTAAAATTAAAATTTTAACCTAAAAAATTCCTAAAAATTACCCAAAATCCACAATAATATTCTAAGAGTTTACAAAAAATCCAAACTTGCTAAAACCTTTTAATTAGTTAGATAATGAATTTTTAATGCTAATTAAAGCCCTAAAAATCAAAATTAATTATTAAAAAGCCCTAAACAAGATTTTAAAGTTTGTAAACCTCAAAAATACTCTAATTAAGCTAAAAACTATTTTTAAACAATTAAAAACTACTAAAATAAATTAAAACTTAAATTAATTCTAGAAAATAATTAAAAGACTCTAAAAATATTTGGAAAGTTGCAAAAATCCTGATTAAATGTTTAGAACCTAGGAAAAATATAAAAACTTAGAAAATTAGACTTTTATTTTTTAATAATAAAATAATATTAAAATAATATTAAAAATACAAAAATCATAAAAGATTCTAAAAACTTGAAAACTAGCTTAATTTAACCTAAATAACTCAGAAATGAAAGTGAAATTACCTAAATACCCCTATTGGGCTTAGAAAATGGGCTAAACCCAAAACAGTAGCTTATTGGGCCAAATTTGGGCCCAATAACAAAAAGTGTTCAAAATAAGCCAAAAAAGCACAGGTTGACTCAAAATTTGATTTTAAACAACTTTTTCCAAAGGCCCAAAAGCTGAAAATGTGAAATAAGCTAACTTATAATAAGCAGCTTATTCTTAATGGGCTTTTTGGCCCATTAAGCTATAAGCCAATGCCATAAGCTAAAATTTGACACACAAGCTTCTTTTGACCTAATAAAGACTTCTGCAAAAAGAAATTTGAAATAAGCCCAAGGAATAAGCCTGAAAATGCAATAAGCAATCTACAGAAAACGACAAAATAGTCGTTTTTGAGTTCTAGGCCACCCCAAGTGCTGATTCAAGTTCCAAAAGCTTTTAAATGACTTAATTAAGCAAAATCAACAAAGAGTTTTTAAATAAGCTGACTCGTTAAGCTGGAAAAAGCAGATAAGCACTTATGTAAAAGTCAAAGAAGTTGGTTTTCTAGTAAAAAGTCAAAGTCAAAGTCCAATAAGCTCCAGTCTACTTAAATGGGTCAAATGATGAAGACCTATCACAAAAAATAAGTTGTTGCAAGTCAGGATAAGCTAGAATAGCTTATTGATAAGCTGATGACAAATTAACACTAGCAGGGGCTAGTTTTGAGTGTTGAGCAGTGGAAACTTTTTCCACTGCTTGACTTGTTTGACTTTTTGTCTTTAGTGACTTTTTTGGAGATTCAGATTACACAAAGGCACCCAAATGATCTTTGGATCAAAAGGAGTCAAGAACAATCAAAATAACACAATCACTAATACCCAATTGATACAGTTTAATCAATTAATCACCAGATATTGCACAGACATGAAACAATAAGCAGTTAAGCACTTATGAGCAGTTTTAGCAATAATCATCCAACCAAATTCAACCAAATGCATACACAAGCTATTATAAACTCCAATAAGCAAGTCTAAACAGGTTTTATGCAATGGTTCAAAGAATTAAGCAAGATTCAAGCTAATGAAAGTTACTGATGAATACTAACACATGCAGTTTTCTACTTTGCTGGTGTATTTGACCAATAAGCCAGATTCAACACTCAATATCTATTCAATAAGTTATAATAATGATGTTCTAACAACTTTCAACCCTAAGCATGCACAAATACTAGATTTCACCAAAATATTAGGTCAAAAACAGTCAAATTCACCAAGTTATAGCAGATTGTTTGATTTGAAGTTTCAAACCCAAAAACTTGCAGCAAAACACTCTCAACAAGGTATATATCAGATACCAAGCATAAACAACACAATCCAACAACACAATATCAAGTTACAAGCATAAACAGATAGTCCCAAACACCCCTTAATCTTTTCAAAATCAAATTTTTCAAAGGCAAAGTGAGATTTAAGACCACCCAAGCATCAATTAACACTATAACAAGTAAGATTAACAGATTCAAGCAAGAACAAGCCACAAAATTCACAAGATCACAAGTCACATACAAATATCACCAAAAATCATGAATTTAAGCAGATTTTAGGATTAAGTATGCAAACCTCATGGATGTACATCCACACCCACGAATTTTGAGCTTATGTGCTAGCAAGAACAAGCACAAGCTTCCACAATAAGCCTGCTAAGATTGAACAAGGTTAAAGCACAAGAGTATAAAAATCAGAAACTTCAAAAATCTTGATTGATGCAACCTTGTTACCCCACACTTGATTATCCCCAAGTTATAAGCCTCACAACACCTTAACTAACTCAGTTAGGATGCTATGATCAGCCCTATAACCAAAAAATTCCAAGATAGAAACAAGAACTTAGCAAAATATCAAGAAAATGAGAAAATGTGCAAACTTTTGCACACTCCTCTTTTGAAAACAGGTTTTAAACTTCAAATTCAGTAAGCAAATAAACATAAACAAGGAGAATAAAGATGGCACTTGGTCTTTCTTCAAAACACTTAACTCAAATTCATTAATCAGAAAGAGGATTTACAAGTGCTTGAACAAAGGAAAAACCAAAAGCAAAACGTCTATGTGAGACCTAAGGGCTTTATATATAGCCTTACAATGCATCTAGAAAGCTGATAAATGAGTAAAACCCTAGTCTTGAACTTCCAAAATTGCCCTTGTGGAGTTTGAATGTCTTGGAGAATCATGTGACTGATTCTTGTTGTGTAGTGATAGCTGGCATAAAAAAGGTGATCCAAAGGCTTGTAACAAGCTTAGAATGTAAGCTGAATTCTCCAACGTTGGATTGCTGCCATCTTTTTGGCAGTATGCATGAGTGTGGAGCAGGGGAGTCACAAGGAGACAAATGGGGTGATGAGGTGTCCAAGTATAAGGTTGGGATGTGATTAGCAGACCCTTAATCTTAATTCTGGAGGTGATGGATGCTTAAGTTTTGGTTAATCAGTAATCCCCAATTTGTGTGAAGAACACCAAGAACAGGTTTTTAATCCGTTTGTATTTTTAAATAAGTGTTTAGCGCCCTTAATTAAATATTTAATTAAGGGTTTGTTAATTCAGTTGTGGGTGGATAGCTGAGGTGGACAAAGGGTGGAAGGGGATTGGTGGGTTTTGGTGAGTGGGGCACGTGTCACCCCCTCACTGGCCTAGGTAAGAATCCTGTCTTGGCAGCTTTGGTCCTTTACCTCTTTTCTTCTTGCCTTTTCACTTGAAAACTCTATCAACGCCCAAACTTAGTTATAACAACTTTTGCACTTTTGCACTATTGGCCCAAAAACTTTTACAAAGTGAATTCAGGGGTATTTCTTGCCATATTTGATTTCTTCAAGGGCTGATTTGGCATTTTGATGATGGATAATGGTCTTGACTTGTATAATGAGCATTTTGGAGGACTGAAATTGCCAAGTCATGTTTGATGAGGGATCATTTTTGCCAAATGTTCAAAGTTGAGGGTCCTTTTTGTAATTTTGGAATTTTCAAAGGACCAAACTTGTAATTTCTTGTACTTTGAAGGACTTCATGATATTTTTGACTTTGTGGATGATATTGGTTGACAATTTAGCTTTGTTGAGGGGCTAAACTTGTCAAATATTCAAAGTGGAGGGCCCTTTTTGTAATTTTGACAAACTTTAGGGACCAAACTTGTAATTATGAGGATACAAGGGTATAAAGTGTCAATTCTTCCATATTGGAGGACCCTTCTTCATAATTCTTCAAGTCTTCAAGGGTTGATCTTGGGAAAGTCTTCATTAGGGCTTGGTTCATTGTGCGGCTTCGTTTCCCGTGTTCGTTTTTTGATTGTTTCTTGTGATCTTTTGTCATTTTCTCAATATCCGTACCTAAAATACACAAGTAACAAACACAAGCATATATATGGGTATTTTGATGATATTTAATGCATTTTAAGCCCTATTTGGAAGATGAGACTATGTATAAAAGCAGTCTCATCACTCCCCCATACTAAACCATTGCCGTGCCCTCACGCAATGCTAGAATAAAGTATCGTAGCATCTCCAAAATTCATTTTTATTCACTTTATTGAATGATAAACTAGCTACATTACTACTAATGCTACTACTACTTGCGTTTTAGACATAATGTATGATTTTCATCGCAAAATGGGACGTTTAGGTTCATAGAATAAGAACACATGAATGCTTCGTTAGAAATAATTTCATCGTCCTCGATTTTCACCCCAATTCCATGCCAAGCGTGCAACGAGATCATTGTCATTATAAGTTAGTAATGCTATCACTACTCATATGCCATAATCACGTACTTATCCTCCCATTATTCCTAAGTTGTATCTCTTATATTTTATATTGTCTTGAATGTTTCACGAGGATTCATTGTTTGACTTATGCGATAATAGAGATTTAGGTCTAAAAATAGAGTCCTAACGGTGTAACTAAGACCATCAAATCAATAACCCCTCCCAATAGACAACGATGTTAAAAAATTAAGTTGACAAGAAGAATCGATAAACACGGTTTTATAACGGTTTTGAACATGAGACTTATTACCAAGACTTTTATACGCCCCCTAACGGAAGGCCTTATTATCTTTGGTTTACCTCCATATTTTATTCAACTTCGCCATGAAGCTTTTATTATGACTTTGGTCTTGCCTTGCCTTTTATTATCCACCTCATCGGTAGTTTTATTAGCCAAAGACGTATATCCTCACGCTAAGGCGAATTTTGGATCTTTAAAGCTTCGAAGATTAAGGCTTGATTCACTTTCAATTTTGCATAGATTTTTCGGCCTTGTGGGGCTTCAAATTGTTTGCTTGATTTAGGTGAGCACTTGAAATCTTATTATTGGGTGAAGCTTTTGATTATTAGGGTGCCAATACTTCAAAATCGTGACGCTGGCGATACCTTAATATCTTCCCAATTTAATTACACGGAAGCTACTAGAAAAGACTAGAAACCCAAAAATCTCAACTAAACCGCTAAGTCAATATTTATTAAGCAAAAAATATTTACATGCGAAGGGAGAATAAGCAAACAACGAGAACACATGAGTTTTTGAAAGAATACGAGTACTCTACGTTTAGCATAGTAACTTATAATTAACCCTATCATTTCTCGTCCTCATTTAAGAGACTTAGCCTAATGTGAAGTTAAGGAACCAAAGCTAAGTGCTCAACATGCACGGTCGAGTAAAAAATTACTCTTATTCTCGCCATCATAAAACCTACATTCGTGTCTTCAAACACTTATAAAACATGAGAAAATTTTTAAAAATTGGCCATTTTTAGCCTTATTTTGCAACAAAAACGATAAACAAAAAGATAAACTTTGGAAAGCGTGAAGGTTTGGCAAGGCAAGTATCTATTCACCCCCCATACTAACGTTAAACATTGTCCTCAATGTTTCGAGTCTAGGGGTGCAAACACCCCCATACTAGAGACGTAGTCGAATGCCTAATCTAGCATGGAAAGGGTGTAACCAATAAGTAATAGCCGTTTATGAAGTGTGCTAATAACCTAAGGTTAGAACATCAAAAGGATATATAATGGATATTGAGAAAGTCTTCAAAGCAAACGATCGAGTGCTCCCATAAAACAAACACGAGAGGCTCCAATCGTGAAGATCATGATCATCTAAAGTCCACAATTCACAAACAACCACGAAACAAAGGTTGGAATGGCACAAATCCCCACACGTTAACTACATTAGAAAGCGATAATATATACATAGGATAAGCATAGGACTCCCCCACGAGGCTCCTCGTTTTTGATTACCGAGTCATGAGCTCGACTCGATCCCCTTAATACTAATTATCATTGGGGAAGGTGACTTGGTCGAGGTAGTTCAAGGATGGAACTTCCCCGCCAAAGTAGTGCTTCAACCTATGTCCATTCACCTTGAAGTTAGGACCATCATCTTGAGCTAGCTCGATGGTCCCATACGGAAACACTTGAGTCACGGTGAATCGACCGGACCAACGGGATTTCAACTTATCGGAAAAGATTTTCAAACGAGAATTAAAAAGCAAAACTTGATCCCCAATGTTAAAAACCCGGTTTTTGAATCATGCAACTTTTTAGTTTTTTCCTTATAAATCAATGAATTTTCATAAGCAATGTCTCTCAATTCATTCAATTCATTCAATTGCATTTTTCGGTTTTTTCCCGCGGTCTCCATATCATCTTTGCAATGCTTTAGGGCCCAATAAGCCTTGTGTTCTAACTCGATAGGCAAATGGCAATTCTTTCCATACACAAGCTTGTAGGGAGTGCACCCAATGGGCGTCTTATAAGCGGTCCTAAAGGCCCATAAAGCATCGTCTAACTTATCCGACCATAATTGTCGGTTTTCCCCAACGGATCTCTCCAAGATCCTCTTCAACGCTCGGTTTGAAACCTCGACTTGCCCACTCGTTTGTGGGTGATAAGCCGTAGAAAGCCGATGTGTAACCCCATATTTCCTTAGGACCCTTTCGAATTGGTCGTTACAAAAATGGGTTCCACGATCGCTTATGATAGCACGAGGGGTTCCAAACCGAGAAAACAAGCTTTTCAAAAACTTGACTACCACACGAGCATCATTGGTGGGCAAAGCCTTAGCTTCCACCCACTTAGATAGGTAGTCAACCGCAACGAGAATGTACTTATTACCACGAGATGATGGGAACGGCCCCATAAAGTCTATACCCTAAACGTAAAAGATCTCACACACTTGGATGATATTTTGTGGCATTTCATCTTTTTGTGAGGCTTTTCCTTGTCGTTGGCATGAATCACATGACTTCACAAGATCTTGTGCATCTCGGTAAATAGTAGGCCAAAAGAAGCCGGCATCAAACACCTTCTTAGCCGTGAGATTAGCACCGTGGTGACCACCCGTGGGTCCCTCATGGCAAGCTCTAAGGATGTTAGAAGCTTCGGTGCCAAATACACAACGTCGGATGATTTGATCCGCACAAGTTCGAAACAAGTAAGGGTCGTTCCAAAAGTAGAACTTGACGTCACGAAAGAATTTTCGTTTTTCTTGAGTCGTCATACCCTTAACGATGAAGTTACCCGCATGGTAATTTGCAAAATCCGCAAACCATGGGGTGGAAGGATCAAGCTTAGAATTCACTACACCAAGTGTTTCAAGCGGAAATGTTTCGGTGATTTCCTTGGGCTCGTAAACACTTTGGTGAGGATCTTCCAAACGAGAAAGATGATCGGCCGCTAGATTCTCGGCTCCTTTTTTGTCAACGATGGTGTGATCAAATTCTTGAAGGAGGAGAATCCAACGAAGTAATCTAGGCTTAGCATCTTGCTTCGCCATGAGATACTTAATAGCCGAATGGTCCGTATACACTATGCATTTAGCTAAGACGAGATAAGGTCGGAATTTCTCAAATGCATACACCACGGCAAGGAACTCCTTTTCCGTTGTAGTGTATTTTAGTTGAGCCTCGGTCATCGTCTTGCTAGCGTAGTGAATAGGCAAGAAGTGCTTATTATGACGTTGCCCCAAAACGGCCCCAATGGCGTAATCACTAGCATCACACATGAGCTCAAAGGGGAGGTTCCAATTGGGAGCAACAAGAATGGGAGCTTCGGTTAGTTTCCTCTTAAGGATTTCAAAGGCTCGTACACAATCTTCGTCAAAGACAAAACGTGCCTCTTTTTCAAGAAGATGTGTAATGGGTCGAGAGATCTTTGAAAAATCCTTGATGAATCGACGATAAAAGCCCGCGTGGCCTAAGAAACTCCTAACTCCCTTAACGGTTTTGGGATGAGGTAATTTGGCGATGACGTCTACCTTAGCTTGATCTACCTCAATCCCTGCTTTCGAGACCTTGTTCACTAAGACGATTCCACTCTTAACCATAAAATGACATTTTTCCCAATTGAGCACAAGGTTGGTTTCCTCACAACGTTTTAGCATTCTCTCAAGGTTCGACAAACACGAAGTGAACGAATTACCAAACACGGAAAAGTCATCCATGAAGACTTCCATCGTCTTCTCGATCATGTCATGAAAAATAGCCATCATGCACCTTTGAAAGGTTCCCGGTGCATTGCAAAGTCCGAATGGCATTCTACGATAGGCAAACGTTCCATATGGACACGTAAACGTAGTTTTTTCTTTATCACGAGGATCGATGGGAATTTGGAAGTAACCGGAAAAACCATCTAAAAAGCAATAGAAATCGTTTCCCGTAAGACGCTCCAACATTTGGTCCATGAAGGGCAAGGGAAGATGGTCTTTTCGAGTGGCTTCATTCAACTTACGATAGTCAATGCACACTCTCCATCCGGTCACGAGTCTAGTGGGAATCAACTCGTTGGCATCGTTTGGCACAACGGTCATCCCTCCCTTTTTAGGGACACAATGGATAGGACTCACCCAAGGGCTATCAGAAATAGGGTAAATCATTCCCGCGTCAAGGAGTTTAAGGACCTCCTTTTTGATGACGTCGTGAATTTTGGGGTTCACCCTCCTTTGACTTTGGATTGCGGGCTTGTAATCCTCCTCCATTAAGATTTTGTGGGTACAAAACTTGGGATCGATTCCCTTAATGTCGGATAACTTCCACGCAATTGCCCCTTTGTGATCCTTTAGAACATCGACAAGTGCGGTTTTTTCATCATTCGAAAGTTCCTTCGCAATAATAACCGGCAACTTGTCGTCCTCCTCCAAATAGACATATTCGAGGTGAGGAGGTAAATCTTTCAACTCGAGGATAGGTGGTTCCTCAAGTGAAGATTTGGGCTCGATACTCATAACCTCCTCGGGTGGAGGTAATGGGAAATCGTTAAGAAAATCCTTGATAATCGAGAAGTCCTCATCGTTGTCGAGGTCTTCGTCACAAGTACGTGGAACATCGAATTCTTCCAACGTAAAACCACCACCTTCAAATGGAGTGAAGGTTGGTGTCGAATTATCAAGAATTGGATCTAACATAGTGGGATTGCCACTAGTTTCTTCATCACCAAAACCTAGAACTTCCTGTGAAAATTCCTCGCAAACCACGTCAATCATATCAACGAGGTTTATGGTTGCAACGGAGTAAACATGAGAAATTTGAGAGTTTTGAGTTGCGTTTATAACAAGTTCCTCGTCGTTGAAACGTAAGGTGATCTTTCTAGCATGAACATCGATCAAAGCCATAGACGTATCTAAAAACGAACGACCTAAAATGAGAGGAACTTGAGGATCCGTGGGGATATCAACAACGATAAAGTCTACGGGATAGTAGAACTTCCCCACTTTCACAAAAACGTCTTCCGCCAAACCACATGCGGGAATCGTGGAATGGTCGGCCAACTCGATAGACATTAGTGAAGGAGTAAGATTAGGAAGATTGAGCGACTTGAAGATTGCAAGTGGCATCAAGTTAATGCTAGCACCAAGATCGGCCAAGGCGAAGCATTCCTCCATATCTTGGATTGCACATGGAATCAAGAATTTACCGGGATCACCGACTTTTTGAGGTATGCGATTAAGATAAACCGATGAACAACTAGACAATTGGTGCAATTTCTCCTTGTTGTTCAACATACTCTTAAAGTTAGCGGAAAATCAAGGCATCATGACCAGAGCATCGGCGAAACTCACATTAAAGTGCAAATCACGAAACATGTTCATAAAAAGCTCAAATTGATAATTGTCGCGCTCTTGACGTTTCTCCTTCCTAAGTCTCGATGGATAGGGCAAAGGTGGTGTGGGTTGAGGCATAGTAGGCATAGCCTTTGGAATCTCGGGTTCCAATGATGGTAATGGTTCAACCGTAGGTGTGGCATGAGCGGTACTTCGTGGGATTGGGACATGCTCCTTTTGGACCACCACCTCGGGCTCTTCCTCAATTGCTTCCTCCGTAGGAGCAATTGGTTGAGGAGTCGGTTCCTTAAGTGTCTTACCACTACGTATGGTAATCACTTTCATCTCACCCTTAGGGTTGGATATGGTGTTGCTAGGAAGACTACTCGAAGACGGTTTACACATTATTGCCTCAAACATAGATGAGATTTTATCTTCAAAATTGGATTGCCTCAATACGGCCTCGGTTTGCCTTTTCTCGGCCTTAATCATCTCTTGTTTAATCTCATGTTGCCCTTGTTCCATTTTTTGTTGGTTTTGTTGCAACCTAGTGATATTTCCTTCCATCTTGTTGGTGTGGATCTTAAGTTCATTTGCTAACTCATTTTTCAACTCTTTCTTCAAGTCGTTCTTAAACTCGGATCTTAGGCTAATGATTTCTCTTTGAATGTTGTCAAACCTAGCATCATTCCCACTAGCGTATTCAACAAACTCACTTGGAAGATCTTTCAATGTTTGCAAACCCTTGTTGTTGTTTTGAAAATCATTTTTGTTTGAAACTTGATTATTAGCCCCTTGATTCCCATAGTTTCCCTTGTTGTAATTGTTTTTGAAACCAACTTGATTGTTGCGATAGTTGTTGTTAGCATTTTGATTTGAACCAAAACTCGGTGGAGTCATTTGATTAGAGCGGGA
Organism: Glebionis coronaria; assembly: GCA_025667525.1. Classification (NCBI taxonomy): domain Eukaryota; kingdom Viridiplantae; phylum Streptophyta; class Magnoliopsida; order Asterales; family Asteraceae; genus Glebionis; species Glebionis coronaria. The sequence continues at coordinate 478,527,830 of CM046874.1, forward strand.
AACTTGACCGTTTTGGTTGTAATTTCCCGTGGCCGCGAAGGCACTCGAAGTGTTACCACCGTTGGTAATGCACTCGGAGAAATCATGACCTCCACCACAATACATGCAAGAAACCTCAACCGCTTTAGCCGTAGCGGGAGCACTTTGTTCACCAACTTTAAACTCAATCAATAGTCCTTTAAGCTTATCAAAAATCTTATTTTCCAAGTTCGCCTCAATTTGGCAAGCATCGATGGTAGTAGACAAAGAAGGTGAAGCCGAAGACGAAGCCTTACGAACACTAGACGTGCTACGAGGACTATACACCTTAGATCTATTCTCAATTATCACCAAAGCTTCCTCAACTGTTTTACACAAAAAATTACCACCCGCGGCGGCATTCAAATAATCCCTTTCATGATCATTAAGTCCATTGTAAAACGTGTCGATTTGATGCAAGTCGGAAAAACCGTGATGAGGACATTCATGTAACATTTCCTTAAACCTATTCCAAGCCGTTGAAAAACTTTCATTAAATTCTTTTGAAAACTTTGAAATCTCGTTTTTCAAGTGCGTAGTTTTAGAGGGCGGAAGAAATTGGTTCACGAATTTTGAAACGAGATCCTTCCACGTCAATATAGAATTGGGTGGCTCTTTCTCTAACCAAATTTTAGCGGGCCCCGCTAAGGAATACGGAAAAAGCATCATCCTAAACGAGTCATTCGAGACATCCTTAAACTTGCAAGTGGCGGTAAGACGATTGAATTGGCGGATATGGTTGTGTGGATTGTCCTTCTCATCACCACGGAATTTGTTGTTTTGGATCATCGACAAAAAACCCGTTTTCACCTCAAAATTCTCCGCAAGGATAGCGGGAATCACAATAGCCTCTCCATAACCCTCGGTGGGTGCTTGAAGTAACTCCATCATAGTTCGATTCGCCATGGTTGATGCTTCTCTTACAATGGGTTCGTCAATAGGAGACTCCTCACTAGAATTGTTGGGAGTGGGAGTTTTGTTCTTTCGTTTACGTGCACGTCTTGCTTGATTTCGAGTTAGCATAAACGTCACGTACAACGAGGGGACGAGCAAAGAAGATTCTTTTTGGTGTTTTGTATTTTTTCAATTTTTTTGTGGTTTTTGATTGTATTAACCTTTTTGGATCTTGGTGAATGTATTAAGTAGACACAAATCTACAAATCTCCTCCTTAATCAAATCTCTCGATTAAAGAAGCCTCAAGGAATGAAAACGATCATGTGAAGTGAACGCCTACGATGACTTTAGAACGTTGGTGGAACACCAAAACGTTCAAGAGGGTTTAATCAATGGAAACCAAGAAAATATATATGATACTTAGTAATACTTTGGGCGGCAAAACCCTCGATTAGCTCTCAAAATCAAATACTCACAAGCAAACGGGGAAACGAGGCGGCGCGAAGCACTTAAGAGCCTTTTTCCTTAGGATATATTTTATAATATCCGCCTTATACCCACCGTATAGTTTGTATTTTCAAGATTAAGCTTCACGAAGCGAAAGTATTTATCTATTTTTGCCTTTTTCTTTGGTTTGAGATTCGAATACAATGATTGGGTAATGACCTCCCAAGTCAAGGTTGTGATTTCTCACGTATTTGGAGTACTTGTGAATTTATTGTTCTACGTATACACTGTAGTAATAGTATTCACACAAAAACCGAAAACCGATAATACGTATTAGTAGAGTGCTACTAATACAAATACTAATTATGGTTAGTATATAAAACAACAATTCCAATCAAAACACAACACGCCTCCCCGGCAGTGGCGCCAAAATGATGTAGTGGTTTTACTACTCTTTAGGAAAAGAGAGCAAAAGTGGCAAGTATTAAGTGTCGGTTTAGGAAAACCAAGCACTAATGACCAAATAAGTTCAAGTTCGTTTCCCAAGGAGGCTTAGTGTGTGTAATGAATTGACTATCTTTGTGATTATACTTTTGAGAAAGAAAATAGAAAAGGGATTAGAAGAGAATGACGGTTACGAAGACGGATTAAACTAAGTCGAAAAGGGTGTACACGTAAAACCGTAAAAAGTGCTAAAATTAAAATTTTAACCTAAAAAATTCCTAAAAATTAACCAAAATCCACAATAATATTCTAAGAGTTTACAAAAAATCCAAACTTGCTAAAACCTTTTAATTAATTAGATAATGACTTTTTAATGCTAATTAAAGCCCTAAAAATCAAAATTAATTATTAAAAAGCCCTAAACAAGATTTTAAAGTTTGTAAACCTCAAAAATACTCTAATTAAGCTAAAAACTGTTTTTTAAAATTTTAAAACCAATAAAAACTATTTTTAAGCAATTAAAAACTACTAAAATCAATTAAAACTTAAATTAATTCTAGAAAATAATTAAAAGACTCTAAAAATATTTGGAAAGTTGCAAAAATCCTAATTAAATGTTTAGAACCTACGAAAAATATAAAAACTTAGAAAATCAGACTTTTAATTTTTAATAATAAAATAATATTAAAATAATATTAAAAATCCAAAAATTATAAAAAACTCTAAAAACTTGCAAACTAGCTTAATTTAACCTAAATAACTCAGAAATGAAAGTGAAATTACCTAAATACCCCTATTGGGCTTAGAAAATAGGCTAAACCCAAAACAGTAGCTTATTGAGCCAAATTTGGGCCCAATAACAAAAAGTGTTCAAAATAAGCCCAAAAAGCACAGGTTGACTCAAAATTTGATTTTAAACAACTTTTTCCAAAGGCCCAAAAGCTGAAAATGTGAAATAAGCTAACTTATAACAAGCAGCTTATTCTTAATGGGCTTTTTGGCCCATTAAGCTATAAGCCAATGGCATAAGCTCAAATTTGACACACAAGCTTCTTTTGACCTAATAAAGACTTCTGCAAAAAGAAATTTGAAATAAGCCCAAAGAATAAGCCTGAAAATGCAATAAGCAATCTACAGAAAACGACAAGATAGTCGTCTTTGAGTTCTATGGCACCCCAAGTGCTGATTCAAGTTCCAAAAGCTTTTAAATGACTTAATTAAGCAAAATCAACAAAGAGTTTTCAAATAAGCTGACTCAATAAGCTGGAAAAAGCAGATAAGCACTTATGTAAAAGTCAAAGAAGTTGGTTTTCTAGTAAAAAGTCAAAGTCAAAGTCCAATAAGCTCTAGTCTACTTAAATGGGTCAAATGATGAAGACCTATCACAAAAAATAAGTTGTTTCAAGTCTGGATAAGCTAGAATATCTTATTGATAAGCTGATGACAAATTAACACTAGCAGGGGCTAGTTTTGAGTGTTGAGCAGTGGAAACTTTTTCCACTGCTTGACTCGTTTGACTTTTTGTCTTTAGTGACTTTTTTGGAGATTCAGATTACACAAAGGCACCCAAATGATCTTTGGATCAAAAGGAGTCAAGAACAATCAAAATAACACAATCACTAACACCCAATTGATACAGTTTAATCAATTAATCACCAGATATTGCACAAACATGAAACAATAAGCAGTTAAGCACTTATGAGCAGTTTTAGCAATAATCAGCCAGCCAAATTCAACCAAATGCATACACAAGCTATTATAAACTCCAATAAGCAAGTCTAAACAGGTTTCATGCAATGGTTCAAAGAATTAAGCAAGATTCAAGCTAATGAAAGTTATTGATGAATACTAACACATGCAGTTTTCTACTTTGCTGATGTATTTGACCAATAAGCCAGATTCAACACTCAATATCTATTCAATAAGTTATAATAATGATGTTCTAACAACTTTCAACCCTAAGCATGCACAAATACTAGATTTCACCAAAATCTTAGGTCAAAAACAGTCAAATTCACCAAGTTATAGTAGATTGTTTGATTTGAAGTTTCAAACCCAAAAACTTGCAGCAAAACACTCTCAACAAGGTATATATCAGATACCAAGCATAAACAACACAATCCAACAACACAATATCAAGTTACAAGCATAAACAGATAGTCCCAAACACCCCTTAATCTTTTCAAAATCAAATTTTTCAAAGGCAAAGTGAGATTTAAGACCACCCAAGCATCAATTAACACTATAACAAGTAAGATTAACAGATTCAAGCAAGAACAAGCCACAAAATTCACAAGATCACAAGTCACATACAAATATCACCAAAAATCATGAATTTAAGCAGATTTTAGGATTAAGTATGAAAACCTCATGGATTACATCCACACCCACGAATTTTGAGCTTATGTGCTAGCAAGAACAAGCACAAGCTTCCACAATAAGCCTGCTAAGATTGAACAAGGTTAAAGCACAAGAGTATAAAAATCAGAAACTTCAAAAATCTTGATTGATGCAACCTTGTTACCCCACACTTGATTATCCCCAAGTTATAAGCCTCACAACACCTTAACTAACTCAGTTAGGATGCTATGATCAGCCCTATAACCAAAAAATTCCAAGATAGAAACAAGAACTTTGCAAAATATCAAGAAAATGAGAAAATGTGCAAACTTTTGCACACTCCTCTTTTGAAAACAGGTTTTAAACTTCAAATTCAGTAAGCAAATAAACATAAACAAGGAGAATAAAGATGGCACTTGGTCTTTCTTCAAAACACTTAACTCAAATTCATTAATCAGAAAGAGGATTTATAAGTGCTTGAACAAAGGAAAAACCAAAAGCAAAACGTCTATGTGAAACCTAAGGGCTTTATATATAGCCTTACAATGCATCTAGAAAGCTGATAAATGAGTAAAACCCTAGTCTTGAACTTCCAAAATTGCCCTTGTGGAGTTTGAATGTCTTGGAGAATCATGTGACTGATTCTTGTTGTGTAGTGATAGCTGGCATAAAAAAGGTGATCCAAAGGCTTGTAACAAGCTTAGAATGTAAGCTGAATTCTCCAACGTTGGATTTCTGCCATCTTTTTGGCAGTATGCATGAGTGTGGAGCAGGGGAGTCACAAGGAGACAAATGGGGTGATGAGGTGTCTAAGTTTAAGGTTGGGATGTGATTAGCAGACCCTTAATCTTAATTCTGGAGGTGATGGATGCTTAAGTTTTGGTTAATCAGTAATCCCCAATTTGTGTGAAGAACACCAAGAACAGGTTTTTAATCCATTTGTATTTTTAAATAAGTGTTTAGCGCCCTTAATTAAACATTTAATTAAGGGTTTGTTAATTCAGTTGTGGGTGGATAGCTTAGGTGGACAAAGGGTGGAAGGGGATTGGTGGGTTTTGGTGAGTGGGGCACGTGTCACCCCCTCACTGGCCTAGGTAAGAATCCTGTCTTGGCAGCTTTGGTCCTTTACCTCTTTTCTTCTTGCCTTTTCACTTGAAAACTCTATCAACGCCCAAACTTAGTTATAACAACTTTTGCACTTTTGCACTTTTGGACCAAAAACTTTTACAAAGTGAATTCAGGGGTATTTCTTGCCATATTTGATTTCTTCAAGGGCTGATTTGGCATTTTGATGATGGATAATGGTCTTGACTTGTATAATGAGCATTTTGGAGGACTGAAATTGCCAAGTCGTGTTTGATGAGGGACCATTTTTGCCAAATGTTGAAAGTTGAGGGTCCTTTTTGTAATTTTGGAATTTTTACAGACCAAACTTGTAATTTCTTGTACTTTGAAGGAATTCATGATATTTTTGACTTTGTGGATGATATTGGTTGACAATTTAGCTTTGTTGAGGGGCTAAACTTGCCAAATCTTCAAAGTGGAGGGCCCTTTTTGTAATTTTGACAAACTTTAGGGATCAGACTTCTAATTATGAGGATACAAGGGTATAAAGTGTCAATTCTTCCATATTGGAGGACCCTTCTTCATAATTCTTCAAGTCTTCAAGGGTTGATCTTGGGAAAGTCTCCATTAGGGCTTGGTTCATTGTGCGGCTTCGTTTCCCGTGTTCATTTTTTGATTGTTTCTTGTGATCTTTTATCATTTTCTCAATATCCGTACCTAAAATACACAAGTAACAAACACAAGCATATATATATGGGTATTTTGATGATATTAAATGCATTTTAAGCCCTATTTGGAAGATGAGACTATGTATAAAAGTAGTCTCATCATTGAGTTAACTGATGATGCTGAATGTTCATATAACTAATCTTAGTCTGTTGAGATGTTGTGATCATTTTTATTTGCTGATTTGTGCTTAATTTGGATATGGATCTGTTAGTTAGTAGTTGCTGAATTGAAGCTGTAAACATGTCATTTGTTGTCTATTGTTATTGGGCTTGATAAGTCTGCTTATATTGAGTTGTCTTATTGTTATAACTTGCTGAATTTAAACCCTTTAATTCGTTTGCTTTGCATTTTTTTTAACTGGTCTGCGTTTTTGATTTAATCAGTTTGCTGTAGTTAGATTTGTTATAGCTTTGTTTTTTGTTGTAAGTATTCTGAGTTTAATTGGCCAGTAGCCTCAAATCTTAGTGTTTGGGCTGTGCATAATTAATAGTAACTCCAAAAAAAATAAATAGCAAAAATATACCACTCATGGGACTCGACCTCGAGACCTTTAGTTCAACCGTCCAACGTCTTACCAACTGAGCTATGAGCTCAGTTTGTTTAATATTGCTTTTAGTTATTATTAAACGTTTGTTTGTTTTTGAACTGTCACTTTTGTAAAACGTTTTTATTACTTTGTTGGTTTTAAACGTTTTGATAAAAAGAAAAGTAAAGTAACTTTTAATTAAATAGTTTGTTAAATTCTTTTCACAATTTATTAGTTTAAATTAAATTAAATTGTGTTTAATATAATTACTTTTAAAAATATTTCTTAATCAAATTAGTTTCGATTAATTAGTCTAAATATAAATTTATTAAAGTTTTAAATAAATGTGTAGATTTAAATTTCGTCTTTTAGAATTAATTCGGGTTTACGATTCATGCACTTTAGGTTTAAAATATGTAGGAGTAATTTAGATAAAACCGAAACCAATTCAAATCGATTGTCCAATTCGAAACATAACGTCTCAACTTCACTCGATCTTCGTGTAAAACGAACTTGGCTCATCAACGTGTTTAATTAAATCCATCTTTGACTTATTTATGGATTATTACCTTTTCCTAAGGGTAATTTCCTAAATTTTTCCTATATCGTATCTAATTAAAATACATCGACATTCCACGACACATCATTGGGCATATTTGCAGCTAAAGAATTTCGCAGCAGCAGAAGCTGTATATCATAAAGCTCAAGAGATAGACGCTGATGCTAACAAAGCCTGCAATCTGTGCATTTGTCTAGTCAAACAAGGTCAATATGCAGAGGCCAACACGGTTCTTAAAGATGTAATAGAGGGTAGACTAGCGGGGTCTAACGACTCTAAGTTAATCAGTCAAACCAAGGAACTGTTTCAGGAGCTAGAGCCATGGCAGTTACTTCAGGTGCATCCTACTCCTAACCACGGGCTGATAAATATGAAGGATGCTTTTATCAAGGGTCTTGCCCAGTTGATAAACCAATGGATCCCGTTGAGATCAAGAAGATTACCTGTTTTTGAGGGGATATCGACATTTAGAAATCAACTAGCTTGTTGATCTGTTTGGATGGTGTGGGTGTGAGCCGATGACTCAATAGTTGTTGAGACTAGTGGACGTATATTAACCAATAACCAATCTTTGTACTGTAATAGGTAAGGGTTGTGTGCATATTACTTGTAAACTGCCAAGTGTAAGCATATATTGTATGAATAAACTATTCATCTTTTTTTTAGATTGTAAAATGACTAAACGAGGAATCTTGGTTTGGTAGTTTTACAAACAGAAGCGACAAGAATACTGGATATCAGCGACATCAACCAATCACGATTACGTTCTCTAGTTTGATGATATAAGTGAAGTTTTAGATAATGTGTACTTATTTGCTGGTGACTTTAGTATACTATGTATATGCACGGTTCAGTTGAATGTCACAGACTGTTGCTTACTTGTTTCGTACCAGAACACGGAACAGTAAACGGCTAAATGAGGAAGCACATCGGGTTAAATCAATATAAATCATTTACAATCAAATTTTAAGATCACAAAAAGTGTATGTAGTATATACACTGATTAAGAATTGCAGAAAAAGAAGGTCCTAGTGACATTCAGAAGCACCTCAAGTTGTTGCAGATTGACATAACGACCAACAAAATCAAAACAAGGACGATTAACTCGACTACCAGTTTGATCTTCATATTCTGAATCCACATCTTTCTTTTCATCTTGGTTCCTTGTTTCTTGAAATCATTTGCCTAAACAAGAACCACGTTAAACAAAATGAAAAAAAACTATTCAACAGTTTCTATTGTTGTAAGAGGTAGCCGAATAGTATTCATTTTAGACTTGGCCTCATGTTAGTAGAGGTGACAGAATGGGTTTGGGTCAAAACGGGTAAAAAATGTGCATGGGTCAAAACAGCTTGCTTAGGTTGCCCACAACCAGTGTTGCCTACGAGAACTTTTCTTCTAATGGGAAGATGGTTTGTGTTACATAAACCTGATTGCGAAGGTTGTCAGTTTTATCGACCAGTAGTTCAATCTTTTCCCCACGGTCTAGTACCTACACAAGTCATCGTTTTACCAGTTATCATAATCACCACAAAACAAGCATGAGTAAAGAGATTAAGATCTTAAAATAAGCCTGAAGCAAATGTAATCAAATAGTTAACAGACGGGTATCAAGATAACTTAACGCTACGCAAATGAAAGATACCTTCTCGATATTCTCCATCATAACGCCCTTGACTTCATTAACTTGATTTTTCACCTTTACAATTTTATCGATCTCCTCAGGGTGTTCCGCGCCTCAATACGCCTCCTCCATTGGCCTCCAAACCTTCAGGTATGCATAAAGAACCACTGCTTGTTTCTCCAAAGCCACTTCGTATACGTTTAGACCTTGTGAATCGGGACGATGACATATCTACACCATGGACTCGATCACCCACCAAATCCAAGATGGGTAAGTCAAGTAGAGGGGTAAGATTATGGCAGAGATGATCATCATAAGTAGAAGAATCATTGTCTGCCATGTCATGTACACTTTTCTTTTTGTCAATAATGTCGTCAATTATTTATGCATTCTTAGCGCCAATTTCTTCATGCAGATCAGCCTGGTTGGCCAAGTGCATCTTCTTTCTTCATACAAAACCAACTTGCTGCTCGCAAAGAAGAAGTTGTCGCAACTTGATTTTTCTTCTGATTTCATGTTCAATAATTGTAATTTCTTACATGTCACACTAGGTAATGTAGGAATTTTTCAATTCTTTTAATCTCTATTTTTCGTTCCTCGACTCATTGATATCCAATTTATATGTATAGATTCATTGTTCTTGGTTAAAAGTAATTGTTTGGTATTTAAAACTAAAAACTATTTCATCTATTAATTAAAAAAAATACTTTTACACTATTAAAATCTTTATTAAAACTAATTAAATAAATTTAAAACTATTTAAAACTATAGACTAATTTAGATTATTTAAAATAAAACTATTTAAACAAATTTAACAACTATTTTAAATTTTAAAAAAACTTAAAACTAATTTTATATAAAACTAAATTAATTAAAAACTAATTTATTTAAAAAAACTAATTTTAAAAAACAATTTAAATTTATAAAAGTAATAAAATATTTTTATTTTTATATATATATATATTTTTATTTTTAGTTTATTTAAAACTTTATAAAAGTATTTTTTATAAGACTATTAATTAAAATTAACTAAATAAAAACTTGTATTTAAACTAATAAATAGAACTGACAGCAAGATCCTACTAAAGCTATATTTAAAATTAAGACTGTATGAAAACCAAAACTAATAGCTAGCTAGATGGTTAAGACGTTGGGTTGATGAACGGGAGGTCACGGGTTCGAGTCCCTTGGAGGAATTTTTGAATGATTTTTTTTTGGAGACTGATAGGAATCAGTATTTAAATAATCAGACCAGTTGTGTCTGGTGGCTTTTGCTTGCACAAAAATATCACAGCTAGCAAACCAAAGGCAAAATAAACTTAATAAATCAGCAACTCTTAAAATCAGTAAACCAAAACTTCTATCAGCATAAGAAAACTAGAATAAACAAGCTAGAATTATATCAGCAAAGTAAACTTATAACAGCAAAACTAGCAAACGTTTATAATATCATAAAAGCTAACTATTTAAACAGCAAGGTAAAAACAAGTAAAAGCTAATATCAGATATGATCAAACTCAAACTTATTTCAGTAACATCAAACTCAACATATTCATCAAAGCTAAGTATTAATCCGCAAGACATATGAAAACCTACACAGATATGATCAAAACACTCATAAACCCAAGCAAACCAAAGTGCAATAATAAGCTACTTAAGCAAAATACAGATTAATCAGATTCAATAAACTCACTAAAACTCCTAACTTAAATATTAAAACTACTTAAATATTAAAACTCACTAAAACTCCTAACTTATATCAGATTCAATTAACTTAAACAAAAGCAGATTAAGAAATAAATTCTCAAATAAAACAGATTAACTAAAACTTATAAATAAAAAGAAATTAAACCTAATGAAGAAACCTTTGAGCAGTAGAGCGGCGCTGAGCCGTCTAATTTAACCGAATCAACACCACCTTAACCAAACATCATCGAACCATCAACACCACTCGAACCATATACATCATTCGATCTAGTTTTTTTATAAACTTCCAGTAGGGAAGTTTTATCCCCAATATTTATTTACTTTATTCGAAACAAACTATTATTTAACTTGCTTAAATAAATTTAATATTTATTATAACAAAAAAGATTGAAAGAACAATTGCAATGTTAAATTTAAAACAGAAAATAAGGCACAAATTAAACTTAAATAAACTTTTATTAATAATAAAAGGTGATTACAATACTGAAAAGGAAAAATACAATTATCCTAAAAACTATTTAGCATAATAACAATGAAAAATAAAAATGGGACAAATTAAAAATTACAGAATGAGGGGGGTTTATAGGCAAACCCCAAGTCTGTTGGTTAGGGTTTGTTGAGCACACATCTTCCATCTTGGCCGTTGAATTCTTCATTTTCTCTTTCATTAATTATCTTGTGGATGAGATATGCACACTAGCACACCGTGGCAATCATGTGTGCTAGTTGTGCTAGTTTAAAACTGATATGGCCACTCCTTATTGGTGGATCTTTGATGATGAGGTGTGAGGACCAATCACATGAAGGAAAACTGCCACATTGATCTGTTACTCCACCTCTATGCTCCGATAAAGTTGGGGATTTAATTTCCCTTCCGTGATTTACACGCGCCTTTAATTGTCAAAAGCCCCAAATTAATTTTGGCTAGGGTTTGGGGTGAATAGTGTCTCTGGTTATGGGAGAGATGTGAGAGAAAAGAGGACTTTGGTTATATCGAAAGGTAAAAAAATGAGTGTGTGGTGAGATGAAGTAAATAAGCGTGTGTGTGTGTGAGTTGGTAAATAAAACCTTTGACCAAAAAAATGAAATTGAAAAGTTAATATAACTTTCAATCGTTATTTAAAACTGTCAAACCCTAATGGGTTTAATAAGGCCCAAGTACACTTCCTTGTTATTAACTTACACATTGGTTTGGGCTTTTGGCCCAATTGTACTCAATCCGTCTCATAGTTTAACACATTGGGCTTTGTTGGGCTTATGATCCACAAGATTAATAATATATCTTCTCAAATGGGCTTTTGGGCCCATTAATCATAAGTGGGACCAACAAGCCCAATAAACTCCATCTAAGATTAAATCCGCAAAAAACGAGTTTGTATTTGGCTTTGACGATCTTTTCTTCAAACTCATACCGATTTTACCGGTTTTCGTGATCTTTGGTACACTTTTGGTTCTTTGACTTTGACTTTGTCTCTTTCTTTGTCTTTTCTTCAACAATTGACCGTGAAATCCCGTGTTTTCTTTCCTTTTGATCTTTTGTACCTATTTCACACAAAAACACTAAACCACGCGTAATTCCGACTTTTATGATATTAAACACATGATTAGGTCTTGTTTTTCATTGTTTTTAGTGGTAAAAGGATAAGTGTTTACACACTTATTAAATCCACTATACTTGACCATTGCAGTGACCCCATGCAATGCATAATTTTAAAGCATAAAGTTACATTTTCCTCATAATTAATCCATTTTGGCCTTTATTAAGATATACTATTACTACTAAAGAACGATGAAAAGATAAAAACTTTATTCAAGGAAACAGAAGTTATAATTTCCATTAATTTATTAACTTTGAAATTGTTTAATGGAAGAAACTCGTAAAGAAATCTAAGACTTAAATTAGGGCTTTGGTGTCATGAATATTAATCACCCTCAAGTTTCACGTTCCCATACCAAGCTTAAAGACAATATCATTGTTTACCATAAGTTCTTAAGTTAAAACTACTTATATAAGACAATTGTGTAATACTCTTTCTCCAATTCCTAAGTTGTATCTCTAGATTTTAAGGATTGTCATTCACCCGTAGGCTCATTTGACTTATTTAATAATCTTTAATCCAAAAATGAAGGCAAAACGGTGTAAACCCGACACTCAGAACCTAACCTCATCCTCAAAAACGTTGTCACTAAAGTAAGCCCACATCAAGGATAATTTAACACGATTTGGGGAATAAATTCTCGGATCCAAAATTTGGCCAATAGTACTACTTATTATTTATTCCTCCAAAGTCATGTAGACTTTATGTGGAGTTTAGCAAGTTCACATCATATACCCTTAGGCTCTTTAAGATGTAAAAATGCTCCTTATCTATGGTCCACACCCTAAGGCTCCTTGAACCATAAACAAGGGAATTGATTTTTGATCAATTTTTATTCAACACTTACCATGCCATACACCCTAAGGCTCTAATGACAAGGTTCGTGCTACATGCCCTACACCATAAAGATCCTTGAGGTCATGTTTTAATCTTATTCTTTCTTATTTATGATATATATATATATATATTAGGCCAAATTCCGCGGTCCTATGGTCTGAATACCTCCTACTTAGTGGTTATGAGCCACCTTAGTCGGAAGTCCACAACGCTGGCACCCTCAATGTGTTCATGTTTTAAATATCAGGAGATAAAAGATTTGGCTAAGAGCTATGATATCGAATCTACACCGCAAAAATCCTCATTTATTAAGCAATTAAATATACAAGCGGGAAGAAAGAGCCACAAAAACTCATATAAGCAAGAATTAACCCTTAAACTTATTATCAACTCTATCATCTCTCGTTCTCCACAATTTAAAATCTCAAGGAATGAGACTCGTGGATGCTTAGCCTAATAAACCAATTAAGGTCCATATGGTTAAGGATACTAGCTAGAGTAAACTTGGATAAGTAAACTCGGGTTGAGTCAAAATATTCACGACGGGCCTAATATATCAAAGACATCTAAACTTGTTAAAACAATTTTATTCATTTATTTATTTTTTATTTTGACTTTATTCTTTGAAATGGAAAATATAAATACGATGCGATGACAAAAGGAAAGAAAATAAAAGAAAATAAATGGAAATACTACTAGGCCAAAATAGATCAAAAATTTGAAAAACGTTGAAAACTTTAATTTTCCGGTTAAATGAGGTCAAATTCATGGAAAAGCCCACTAAAATTCAATAGAAGTCCCCCTACACTTAATATAAACATTTCCCTCAATGTTTAAGCATGTGGGAGAATAAACTCCCCTACACTTAGGACATTGAGTACGTTGTTTAAATCGAGCTAAGGAAGAGACAACTAAAGTGATTACATTTATTCAACTTCTTTATATACATGTATGAATCATAATAGTAAAAACGAATCAAAGAAACCGGGTACACGGGAACACGGGATCACGGGTCGTTTCAAAAACACCAAAAGTGGATCATTAAAGCACATGTCCCTGCACAACATCACAACACAAACAACCTACTTGGCTCCCCCCTACACTTATTGGTGGAAATGGGTGAAGTTGAAAAAGGGTGGAAAGGATGGAAAAGGTAAAATGTAACCTAGTTATACGATGCTTGATTTATTTATCACGAGTCTCTAGCTTGACTCGATTTCCCGAATTAATTCAAGGGAAACGTGGAGAGGGATGGAATCATCTCATGAGAGATGTCCTCTCCAAAGTATAACTTAACCCGTTGTCCATTCACCTTAAAGTTGGGCCCATTTGGTTGGGATAACTCAATGGTTCCATAAGGGAAGATTTGGGCCACGGTGAATGGACCGGACCAACGGCTCTTAAGTTTACCCGAAAAGATTTTCAACCGAGAGTTAAAGAGTAAAACTTGATCACCAACGTGGAACTCTTGGTTCTTAATCTTGGAATCATGAATGAGCTTAGTCTTCTCCTTGTAGATCAATGAATTCTCAAAAGCCTCATTCCTAAGTTCATTAAGTTCATTGAGTTGGATTTTCCTAAGATCGCCGGCTTTATTTATGTCAAAATTAGCCCATTTCAAGACCCAATAAGCCTTATGCTCCAACTCATTGGGGAGGTGGCACGCCTTTCCGTACACAAGCCGATAAGGAGTATAACCTATAGGTGTCTTATAAGCGGTACGGAAAGCCCACACAGCATCATCTAATATATCGGCCTGTGAGGCACGATGCTCTCCCATGGTACGCACTAAGATTCGCCTAAGTCCATGGTTGGAAACCTCTTCTTGACCATTAGTTTTTGGATGATACGTGGTGGAAAGTCGGTGATTGACACCATACTTAGCCATGACTCGTGCGAATTGATCATTGTAAAAATGAGTCCCGCGATCACTAATAATAGCACGAGGCACACCGAATCGAGCAAACAATTGTTTCAAGAAGTTCACAACCACCCTCGCATCGTTAGTAGGTAAAGCCTTTGCTTCGGCCCATTTTGATACGTAGTCAATGGCTACGAGGATGTACTTGTTCCATTTGGATGATGGAAATGGCCCCATAAAGTCGATGCCCCATACGTCAAAGATTGCACATTCTTGTATGAAATTTTGAGGCATCTCATCTTTATGTGTGATCTTGCCTTGTCTTTGGCAAGCATCACAATGCTTAACCATTTCATGAGCGTCATGATAAATGGTGGGCCAATAGAATCCGGAGTCGAAAACTTTCTTAGCGGTGTACTTAGGACCAAAGTGACCACCGGTGGGTCCTTTGTGGCAAGCTTCAAGGATTTGTAAAGCCACCGGCCCATCAACACATCTACGAATGATAAGATCCGCACATTGCTTGAAAAGATAAGGTTCGTCCCAATAATAGTGCTTAACATCCTTCAAGAATTTTTTTTCTTTTGTTGGGACGTTAACCCTTCGATAAGAACACCACCCGCCAAATAGTTTGTAATGTACGCAAACCATGGGGTATCATCAAGATTGGAATTAATAGACATTAAGGTCTCAAGAGGAAAAGATTCATTAATCTCTTGATTTGGAAGTTCCCTTTGATAAGGATCCTCGAGTCTACTAAGATGATCCGCGGCTAGGTTTTCCGCTCCCTTTTTATCATGAATTTCGATTTTAAATTCTTGTAGGATCAAAACCCAACGAAGGAGTCTCGGTTTAGCATCTTTCTTGGTCAACAAGTATTTCAAGGCGGATGGTCGGTGTAAACGATGGTGGTGGAAAGCACAAGATAGGGCAGAATTTCTCAAAAGCATACACTACAGCTAAAAGCTCTTTTTCGGTAGTGGTATAATGCAATTGAGCCCCCGTCATTGTCTTACTAGCATAATGGATTGGTTGGAAGTGTTTGTTAACTCGTTGACCTAAAACCGCTCCTACCGCAAAATCACTAGCATCGCACATGAGCTCGAAAGGTAACTCCGGTGCCTTAGTTAATTTACCTTTAAGAAGTTCGAAAGAATCGAGACATTCTTGAGAAAAGATGAAAGGAGCATCTTTTTCTAAGAGATGAGTCATTGTACGAGCTATTTTAGAGAAATCTTGGATGAAACGTCGATAAAATCCCGCATGGCCTAAAAAACTTCTAACTCCTTTGACGGTGGTAGGTGGAGGCAACTTAGGAATGACGTCAACTTTAGCACGATCGACTTCGATACCGGCTTTTGAAATTTTGTGACCGAGGACGATGCCTTCTTTTACCATGAAATGGCATTTTTCCCAATTAAGAATGAGGACGAGTGTCTTCACATCGTTTAAGCATACGTTCTAAATTGGCAAGGCAAGAAGAGAAAGAATCATCGTAGACCGAGAAATCGTCCATAAAGACTTCCATAGTTTCTTCAACCATGTCATGAAATATAGCCATCATACACCTTTGGAAAGTCCCGGGAGCATTGAATAAGCCGAAAGGAATTCTTTTGTAAGCAAATGTTGTTGGGAATAAATTAAGGCCAGATCACTTGAGCGCTGACAAGAACAAAACAAGCGTTGACAAGAAGAAAACAAGCGCTGACAGCTCAAGCGTTGACAAGATAAAGTCAAGCGTTGACACATTGAAGACAAGCACTGATGGAAGATATATTCTACGCGTGTATTATATTCTAGAATACTTCTAGTAAAGATAGGAACAACAATGTATTTTCTATATTTATCTTTACCTAGAATAGATGATACGGAGATTATTGTACAAGGCTTCTTATGTCTATAAAAGAAGACCTTTAGGTTAATGTTTTGATATAAGTTTTATATAAGTTTTCATTCGTAAACTACTTTCATTGTAAGCAAGTTTGATATTGATAATCAAAGTGAAAGTTTGTTTATATCATTGTGTGTTCTTGTTTAAGTGTTAAATTCCGCATAACACTTAGATTCATAAAGCATATACAAAGGTTTCTCTACGTGTATTACTTGATCTAATCTCGTATACACAAAGCTAATCGATCTAAGTTTGGGATCAACAAGTGGTATCAGAGCTGGTTGAGGAACTTTTGATCTTAAAGAACACCAGAACCCTAAAAATCATCAAAACCCTAATTTTCTCAGAAACCCTAACAACATCATGTCTGAAGCAATAACCTCCTCTTCCTCAGCCTTACCAAACATCAAGATTCCCATGCTTGATGCAACCAACTTTGACTTGTGGAAGTTCAACTTTGAACAATATCTGGGGATCTATGACTACACACTCTGGGAGATTATTGAATATGGAAACACATTCAATAAGGCTCAAAAGATTCTTGATGTCATTGCTCAAAGATCAGCTATTGTTGGATGTTCTGAAAAGGATAAGAGAGAAAAACCTGGAGATGGTAGAGCTGTGGCTACTGATGACATAGCAAAGAAAAGGGTTGACATGAAAGCCCTAAATATTCTGAAAGTCTCTTTGGGACAAGAAAACCAGCATAAATATAGAGGCTATGAAACTGCTAAGGATCTTTGGGAAGCTCTTGAAGTTGCATATGGTGGCAATGCAGACACTAAGGAGGAAAAGAAAAAGCAACTTCTGCATGATTATGTTGTCTTCAAAGCTCAACCCAATGAGAAACTGAGTAGTGTGAGAAGCAGATTGCTTGACATTACAAGCAAGTTTTCCTTCATGGGGACACAAGTTGGTGATGTTGACATCAATGCTACCTTTCTTAAAAGTCTTGGTGAGGCATGGAAGATTGAGGCAAGATCTATTCTTGCCAACAATACTTACAAGAGCTCCTCGTTTGATGACATCTACAACAAACTAAGGCTGTTGGATGATGAAACTCTTTTAGAACATGGAAGCAAATCTACCAACAGCAACATGGCCTTCTTCTCTCATAGTGAAGGTCAATTCAATCAGAAAGACTCTTACATGCATCCAGTTACTGGATCCTCATATGTCAGCGCTGGAACAAGTCCTGTCAACGTCTCCTTTTCAGACGCTGACACATACAAGAATGACTCCCCAAGAGTTAAACCTACTGGTTTAGATTTGGATACTGTTTGTGCTTACATTGCTTCTTTGCCCAATGGTTCAGTGATTACATATGAGGACCTTGAGCAGATAAGTGATGAGCACTTGGAAGAGATGGACATCAAGTGGAATATGGCTCTTGCTAGTATAAGGGCAAACAGGTGGAACAGAAGGTTTAAGAAGAAAATGACCTTCAATGCTAAAGACACAGCTGGATTTGACAAATCCAAAGTTGAATGCTACAACTGTCATCGTATGGGGCACTTCATGAGGGAATGTAGATCTCCTAGAAGATCTGATGCTGGTAAACCCTCAAGTCAGGTTGTTAAAGCTCAGGATTCCAAAGCCATGGTTGCAGTTCAAGGAATTGATGGTATGGGATGGGATTGGAGCTATCTGGCTAAGAATGTTGAAGAGGATAAAGCTTTGGTTGCTGATATTGAAGAAGAAGAGCATGTTGAATATGCTCTCATGGCACACTCCTCCTCTTCATCTGATAATGAGGTATATGATGACGCTTTTTGTAGCAAAGGTTGTAGGTTAAATACTGAAAGACTTAACAAAGAGGTGTTAAATTTAAAAGATGATATGAGTACTGAAAGATGTAAATTGTCTAATTACCAACTAGCTCTTACTGAAACTAAGAAAACCGTTTATGAATACAAGAAAATGGAATTTGACTTAAAAGATAAAATCAATATCTTAAAACATGAGTTAGAGGGTAGTATGGATATTAGAAACATCATGGAAAGGGTTAATGGTGAATTACAGGCTAAGTTAGATGAGGCCATTAAGAATAAAGATAATGTTGGCCTCAAAATTCAAAGATTTGATAGAGCCACCCAAACCCTAGGAGATTGTGTAGCTAAACAAAGGGATCCTAAGGATATGACTGGGATTAGGATGAATGATTACTCTGTGGTTCCACCACCAGCTGGTGACTTCTATGGTGTCCAACAAAGGGACTTATCTTGGACTGGTTTGCCAGAGCTCCAAGAGGAGGAATTCATTCCTCCACCAAGAGTTGTCACTCCAGTTGAAGAGTATCAACAAAAATTGACTGACCTGAATGAGTGGAAAACGGCTAACCCTACTTTATTTGTCAAGGGTGGCTTGCTATGTGAAAGTCCTAATGAGTCACCACCCATTAAGGTTACTAACCCAATCACTGGTAAAGCTGTTGACCTAGGCTCAAACACTGTTAGAAGACCTACCATTAAATATGCAGAGATGTATAGGAATACTAGGTCTCCCAAGAGCCAAGTTAGCAATCATGGAACAGGCTTCTTCTCTTCTAGACCTAAGGTTGTGTCTAGAAAATCTTGTTACACTTGTGGTAGCTTTTCACACTTGGCATACAAGTGTGTCAACGCTCCCAAAGCCAGCGCTGACAGGAATAATTTCAGCGCTGTCAGGAACAAAGTCAACGTTATTAGGAAGTCAAACGTTGTCAGACCCAAACCTTATGTGCAGCAAAGTCCACAAGTGATTAGACCTGCCCCATTCTTTACTAGAGGGTCTAACACTCATGGACAAAGACCATTTCAAAAGACAAACACCTGGTCAAATAGGCAATGGGTTTCTGTAGCAAACCCTAGGTTCAACGCTGACAAGGGTAATTTCAGCGTTAACAGGACAAATTCTAACGCTGACAGAAACGTGACCAGACCTAAATATTTGCAACCACAAGGTAAGGGGTCTAAAGCTTCTTCAAGCTTAACATGGAGACCCAAGAAAGATCAGAACCCTAATGATAATGGGATTTCAATGACTTGCAATAGATTTAACTACATTTCAAAAGTCATTACAAAACCTATTGGGGTTAACTGGGTATTTCATCCTAAGAAGGATGAGAATGGGGTTGTTGTGAGAACTAAGTCTGTTCTTATTGAACAACCAGATGAATCCAAGTCTTTTAAGACTTGGGTTCCCAAAGAAAACTAATTTGTTTTCTTTATGTGCAGGGCATTCAAAGACAGGTCAATGATTATGTATATTGGGATAGTGGATGCTCAAGGCACATGACAGGCAAGGAGGACTATTTGACAAATTTCTCTCCCATTAAAGATGGTGATAAGGTTTACTTTGGAGGCGGATATGGTACTATCATAGGCAAAGGAACCTTCTCACCAAGAATTTACGTTTTGAGAACGTCTTCCTGGTAAAAGAACTTGATTACAACCTGTTTAGTGTATCACAAGTTTGTGATAACAAAAATAAAGTTCTTTTTACTGATACTGAGTGTTTGGTGTTAAGCAAGGATTTTAAAATCCCTGATGAGAAATATATTGAGTATAGAACACCTAGGCATAAGGACATATATAATGTGAATTTGAATGGAATTAAAATGAATAATAATATGTCTTGTTTTTATGCTAAGGCCTAAGTAGATGAGAGTAATTTGTGGCACAGGAGACTAGGGCACATAAATTTTAAAAATATAAATAGACTTGTGAGGCTTGGTTTAGTTGATGGTTTGCCTGAGAAGGCCTTCCACAATGACCACTCTTGTGTTGCATGTCTTAAAGGCAAGCAGCAAAAGGTCTCATTCAAGTCCAAACAGGTGCATACTAGTTCTAGACCTCTTCATATGCTTCACATGGATCTCTTTGGTCCAACCAATATAGAAAGTTTGAATGGTAAGTCATATTGTTTTGTCATCACAAATGACTTTTCTAGGTTTACTTGGACATTCTTTCTAGCTATAAAGAGTGACACAGCTGATGTTCTTATTGATTTTATCACTCAGATTGAGAAGAGGTCTGGCAATGAGGTTAAAATGATTAGGAGTAATAATGGTGGAGAATTTAGGAATAAGAGCTAGATGATTTCTGTGCCAAGAAAGGAATTACAAGGCAATTTAGTATTGCTAGAACCCCACAACAAAATGGGGTTGCTGAGAGGAAAAATAGAACCCTAATTGAAGCAGCCAGAACAATGTTGGCTGATGCTCACTTTCCTATAGCCTTTTGGGCTGAGGCTGTTAATACAGCTTGCTATGTGCAAAATAGAGCATTGGTTAACAAAATTCAGAACAAAACACCTTATGAGTTACTTTGGTGTAGAAAACCTAATATTGGTTTTCTCAGACCTTTTGGTTGTCATGTAGTAGTCTTGGATACTAGTGATGCCTTAGGTAAATTTAGTGCAAAAGGTGATGAGGGCTACTTCATGGGGTATTCAGTCCAGAGCAAGGGTTATAGGGTTTATCTTAAAGAGGACAAACGTATAGTTGAAAGAGTACACGTTAGGTTTTTAGAGAATAAACCTAGTGATCCTGAAAGTGGTCCTAATTGGTTGTTTGACTTGGAACCTTTATCTAGAACTTTAAATTATATGCCTGTTACTAATCCAGACATTGTGAAGGTAACTTCAAATGTTATGGAGGACCAAGTTGTTGATGTTTCAGGTACTCAGGTTCATGAAAAGGTTGGATCACAAGCAGAAAAGACATCTCCTATCCTAGAATATGTTACCATTCCCATTTGGACAGATGCTTTTGCTGCTGCTGTTGCTGCTGGACAAGATAATGGTGGTTTCCAAGTACCACCAGATACAAACATGCATGGTCCTTCAAGCGCTGACAAAGGCAAATCTAGCGCTGACAAGATCAATTCAGACGTTGATGGCTCAGACGTTGACAACCACACTTCAAGCGTTGTTAGCCCAAGCGCTGACAAACAAGGTTCATGCGTTGACAACAATTCTGCCCATCTTTTCTCTTCCAATTTTGAACAAGGTGAACCCTCCAATTTATATGAAGAGGTTGATCCTCGTGTTGATGTAAGAGAGTCTGATGAAGAAGATATTAGCAACATGGAGAATGAGGTTGAGGACACCAGACTTTTTGAAGGAGGAGTTCTCACTTCCACAATGAAGAATCACCCCCCTTCCTAGATCATTGGTGATGTTATGACTCCAGTTCAGACTAGAAGATCTCATCAAGGTCTTGGTGGGTTTATTGCTAATATACACAAGAAGGTTGATACCCCTCTTGTGCAAGCATGTTTGTTTGCCTGTTTTCTGTCACAAGAGGAACCCAAGAAAATATTTGATGCTCTCAAAGAACCAAGTTGGGTGGAAGCAATGCAGGATGAGCTTCACCAATTTGCAATTCAGGATGTTTGGGAGCTGGTTGATTGTCCTAGATATGTCAGACCTATAGGGACAAGATGGGTTCTCAGGAACAAAAGAGATGAAAGAGGCATTGTGGTCAGAAACAAGGCAAGGTTATGGCTCAAGGTTATACACAAGAGGAGGGGATAGACTATGAGGAGGTCTTTGCACCATTTGCAAGGATTGAAGCTATTAGGATTTTTCTAGCCTATGCATCCTGCATGGGCTTCATAGTCTATCAAATGGATGTCAAGAGTGCTTTCCTCTATGGCACTATTGTTGAGGAAGTATATGTAATGCAGCCTCCTGGTTTTGAGGATCCAGAGAATCCAGATAAAGTGTATAGAGTCAAAAAGGCTATGTATGGCCTTCATCAAGCCCCAAGAGCATGGTATGGTACTTTGTCTACCTATTTGGTGGACAATGGATTCAAGAGGGGCACCATAGATCAGACACTATTTACAAAGAAGAAAGGCAAGGATGTGCTGCTTGTCCAGGTCTATGTTGATGATATCATTTTTGGGTCTACTGATCCAAAGATGAGTGAGGATTTCTCCAAGCTTATGACAGACAAATTCAAGATGAGTGCTATGGGGGAGATGAACTTCTTTCCTGGTTTACAAGTTTAGCAGAAAGAAGATGGTATCTTCATCTCCCAGGACAAATATGTTGCTGAGATCTTGAAGAAGTTTGGCTTTTCTCCACATGAAAAGAGGGCTACTACTCCTATGGATAGAGAACACCCTTGCGGAAAGATTGGAGATGGGAAAGATGTTGATGTCAGGCACTATAGATCCATGATTGGATCCTTGATGTATCTTACTGCCTCCAGACCTGACATCATGTTTGTTGTGTGTGCTTGTGCACATCATCAAGTGACTCCCAAAGAATGTCACCTTTATGCTGTGAAGAGGATCTTTAGGTACCTAAGATGCTATCCTGGTCTTGGTTTATGGTACCCAAAGGATTCACCATTGGAGCTGATTGCATATTCAGATAGTGATTATGGAGGTGATAAATTTGATAGGAAATCCACAACTGGTGGATGTCAGTTTCTTGGGAGCAGGTTGATATCTTGGCAATGCAAGAAACAAACAGTGGTGGCTAATTCTACAACTGAAGCAGAGTATGTGGCTGCAGCTGCATGTTGTGGCCAAGTGTTGTGGATTCAGAACCAGCTGTTAGACTATGGGTACAATTTCATGCATACTAAGATATTTGTTGACAATAATAGTACTTTATGCATCATTAAGAATCCAGTACATCATTCTAAAACTAAACACATAGAAATTAGACACCATTTTATAAGATTGCTTTGAAAAATGTTTAATACAACCAGATAGGGTTGACACTGAGGAAAATGTGTCAGATTTATTAACTAAACCTTTTGATGCTGGGAGGTTTCAATACTTGGTAACAAGTATTGGAATGGTCAATCTCACATAATATGTGTTTTGGAGTCTTTTTGTAAAAGTATCCTGAAGCGCAGGCACACCACTTTAGCTGGGCTCTTCGCACATCGGTCGCAAACAATCTGGTGTGTGCTACGTTTAACACTGTAGCACAAGTGGCCGATGCGGCACGGAAGCTGGAGATGCTGCATGAGAGAGATGAGTTCGGGGAAGCTGAGAAACCTGACAAGAGGTAAATATTCGTATTCAAGCGGTGACCAATTCGTATTCTTTCTATATATGTCAATTATTCATCTCTTTAAATTGTATCTTCCAGGCAGAAAACTGGGGACCGGTCTCAGCCGGCTACTCAGCAGCAGCCTCATTAGCCGGACACTCCAACGGCAGCAGGTCCTAATACTTACGCATTTTCTTATGATATCATGTTATAACTCAAAATTCTGACACTTTAGCAAATCTGCTACCAGGAACCATGGAAACGGTAGGGACCAGAACCAGAGAGGTTCACAGCCTAGCCGTCCAGCTATCACTGGTATTCAATCTTACGATTATTCGCATTGTCCTTTGTACCCTATTATCATGTCTCATGTAAAATGTTTTATCAGGTCCTCAGCCAGCCAGAGCACATGCTGGAGGATATACTCATCCTTTTTGCTCTACTTGCCACCGTAGGCACCCAGGGCCATGTCATCGTAACACTGACGCATGCTTCAAGTGTGGTCTTCCTGGCCATATCATGAAGGACTGCCGTAAGGGCGAGATGGAGGGCACATCGGGACATGCTGATACCAAGCCGCCTCCTACCACTGGACGTGTCTACATGACATCTCAAGATCAGGCCAACAAGTCTACAGGTACCATCACTGGAATCTTGTATATGTATGGTCAGGCTGCGTGTGTGCTATTTGATACGGGTGCTACTCACTCGGTCATTTCTACTGCTTATGCCAAGAACATTAGGATGCTTCCCATGCCACTAGATAATAGACTTACTATTTCCACACCTTTGAGGGACTCTGTATTAATCACCCATGTATACAAGAGTCTTCCCCTAGAATTTGACGATAAGGTTCGTCCTGTTGACGCACTTCCGCTGGACATGAATGACTTTGACATAATTTTGGGCATGGATTGGCTATCCAAGCATCATGCTACCATAGACTGCCATTCATATCGAGTTATCTTCAGTGATGTTAATGCACCAGAGTACATTCACAACGGGTTCGTACCCGGAAGGTCTGTACAAATCATATCCACCCTACAAGCGCGTGCACTACTGTCACATGGCTGCGAGGGTTATCTAGCTACGGTTCACGACATGGATGCTGAATCTCCATCAATTCGAGATCAACCAATAGTGTCGGAATTCCAAGATGTATTTCTAGAAGAACTTTCGGGCATACCACCTGCATGAGAAGTGGAATTTAATATCGAGCTTATTCCAGGAGCTGAACCGATCTCCAAAGCTCCTTATCGCATGGCTCCCATAGAGTTAAAGGAGCTGAAGGATCAACTGCAAGAACTTCTAGAACGAGGTTTCATTCGACCGAGCGCATCTCCATGGGGCGCTCCGGTCTTATTTGTTAAGAAGAAGGACAGCAGTATGCGTCTTTGCATAGACTATCGCGAGCTCAACAAGATTACTATCCGGAATAGGTATTGATAGGTGTGTAAACACCCATCCTTATTACCATTTAATTATAATAATAACCGGGCCAAAACGTGTATTTTATGTCATTTATGTCGGAATTATGCGTGGTTTGTGTTTTTGTTGTGATTTAGGACGAAATTGTGAAAAGGGGAGAAAACACGGGCATTTACGGGCTTTTATTGAAGAAAAAGATGAAGATGAAAGACGAGGTCAAGAAGTCAAGAGTGCAAAAAGAACGGAAGTCCAAGACCAATTCTGAAGATTTATCGAAGAAAAAGTCAAAAGACGGAAGTTTACTAAAAGCCGAAGAACTCAAGTGTTATTTATTGAAGAATTTAAAAGACGAGTTTAAAGAAATCCCGAGCCGAAATTCATTAAAGTCCAAGATTAACAAAAGATTAAGAAGGGAATGACTTAATGGTGCAATTAAGAAGAAATGAAGGAGGGGAGGAAGCTTCCTAAGCATTCCTTAATCCTCCCCTATATATAGTCATTAGGATTCATCTTTTCATTTTTGTTGGCTAGAGTGACACTAGTTCTTCCATTTTATTTACTTGCACATTTACTTTATTGCACTTTAATTACCTTGTCTTGCACCTTAATTTTCCAAGTAAGTTACTTTTATTTTTATTGCACCTTTACTTTACTTGTTTAATCTCTCATTCTTCCTTTCTTTCTATGCTTTAATCTTTGTTTACATGCTTATTGTGTTGCTTATTTGATTAAAGGTTATGTTTTTATGCTTTTGATTGTTTTAGATCATTAGCTTATTTGTGTTTATCTTCAAGTTTCTAAAGTTTTTATAAAAGTTATTTTTTTATAAACGTTTGTTTTCGTAAACTTTGTTGCATTTTGTGTTTTTAAACGTCTTTAAACTGTAGCTTATTAGCTTTTTCTTATACGTGTTTGCTTAGGATTTTAGTCTAGTGCTTATTTGAGTTATAGCTTATTCGTTTAGCTTATTTTGTGTTCTTTTTACTGTATTACGGTTTACCAATCGGAAAAGGGTTTGATATTCCGACCAGCACTCTTGTTGCTTGGTCGGAAAAGAGCTTTGGTATTCCGATCTGGGTGATTTTTGGTATTCCGATTAGGAGTTGTGACAGCATTCCGATTGGGAGTCCATTCCTCATTCCGATCAGAGGTGTTCGTTTGGTTATTCCGATTAGGATAGGTGACAATATTCCGATTAGGGGTTCCGATCAGCATTCCGACCAGGGTCCATTCCTTATTCCGACGAGAACAGCATTCCGATCAGGAGGTAAGTTCACATTCTGATCAGGGTGAGTTTGCTTATTCCGATCTGAAAAGGTGACAGCATTCCGATCTGGTGTTTCCGACAACATTCCGATCAGGTGGTAAGTGCATTCCGATCGGAATGTATTCCGATGGTAGGGTTGTTTTCATATTTTGTCTTGTATAATTTTTAAGTTTACGTTTTAATACTTTGTCATCTTAATTCTCGTCACGTTTTAAATTCCCGTCATTTATTTCCGGAAGTCAATTCGTTAAGATACCGAGAACAAGAACTTTAATTTTTATACGGGGTGTCAAAAGCCTTGTATTAAATGGCGCCGCTGCCGGCTCTTTTCGTAAAGATTAACGGTTCTCTGTGAAAGACGCGTTGCTTTTTGGGATCCGTTCACTTGTGAGCGTTATTTTTCTTGCAAACATTTTCAAAAAAACCATAAAAATTAAAAAATTGTAAAAATCCATAAAAATTAAAAATTTCAAAACTCCAAAAATATTTTATCTTTATTGTGTATATATATTGTCTTTGTGTTTGGTATTGTTTTCTTTTGTCTTTGTAGGTGTATGCATACTAGATCTTCTAATTATCAAGAGCCCGAGACTCGAGAAGATTTAAGTATGTCAGGTATTAACAACAACAATAATCCATCGCACCTCAACAATAACAACAATGTTCTTCCACAGCCCGATCTTCGGACAATGGAGGAGCTTTGTCAACCTACCATGTTTGGACGAGGAGGACCGATTGAGCCGATGCAAATCACGGCTCCGGAGTTTTCGTTGAAGCACCACATGATTCAGCAAGTGCAAACTAATCCATTCGCCGGAATGCCTGATGATGATGCCAACAAACACCTCGACAAGTTCATTACAATCACACAAAGCATGAAGTTGCCTGGTGCCACAATGGATGTTCTTCGCCTTCAACTCTTTCCACATACTTTATCACATCATGCCGAGAAATGGTTTGATCTTCTGCCGAAGAATTCAATTCATACTTGGGATGACATGAATCAACGCTTTTTGTCGCGCTACTTTCCACCATCCATGGTCACAAGCCTTCGCAATCAAATCAGCGGTTTCATACAAGATCCTGATGAATCTCTTTTTGATGCTTGGGAAAGATATAATGTCTTGATTGATTGTTGCCCAAACCACAACATGCTCCCTGTGACCTTAATTGATACTTTCAACAACGGTTTGACTTTTCGAGATCGTGATACAATTAATGCAGCCGCCGGTGGCACATTTATGAAAAGGAGACCCGAGGAGTGTAGAGAGCTTATTGAGAACATGACTACTCATCACAAAAACTGGGATTCCTCTACTTCTTCAAGGAACAACCCGAGAGTCAATGTCTCTTCTACCTCAGCAAACCCTGATATGACCGAACTCACCCGCATGATGACTGAAATAAGCAAAAGTATCTTGCTTCTCGCTTCAAACCAACAACAACAAGTTAAAGCGGTTGCACCTTCTTGTGAAACATGCGGCGGTCCTCACTCATACACCGATTGTACTTCTACACAAGGAAATCTGGAAAATGTGTATGCAGCTTATGGTAATTATTCACCGGAAAATTACCAAGCTCGACCTCAAGGGGATAGAAATTTGCTGAGTTACCGATCAAACGATTACCTTTCACTCGGTTTTTCTCCTCAAAACCAAAACCCCGCCAACAACTACAATAGAAGCAACCAAATCCCACCAAGAGCTTCTAATCCTTATCACCCACCCGCCTAACAAACCCCACCCATTAACCCCGATGTTGAAGCCATAATGAGAACCCAAGGTGAGCAAATCAAGAATCTGCAGAGTCAAATTATCAATCTTAAAGGAGATATCACCAAGCAAGGGAATGAGATAAGATCCGAGCTTCGAGATAATATGCAATCCTCCTTCAGCAATCAAACCAATGATATGAAGAATATGCTTGCTAGTTTCTTGCCCGCCGCTCAACCTTCTACTTCGAGTTCTCTACCTTCAAACACCGTCACCAATCCGCGAGCAAATGTGAGTGCTATTACTACCCGTAGTGGAGTCACCATCGTAGGACCACCGATCCCACCCCCATCATCTACACCTCCTCCACCACCATTTATCCCTACTCCTCCTACACCTAGTATTAGTGCACCATTACCGTCTCCGCCTCGTCATGACGATGTACCTAGGGAGGAACCTTCAACATCTCAACCTTTACCACCTTCACCTTCACCACCCAAACCCAATATCCCATATCCTTCTCGCTTAGGCAAGACCAACGAGCTAACCAAGAATGACTGTCAAGTGTCAAGCTATGTGAAGATGCTCTCTCAAGTGAACATCAACATTAGCCTTGTTGAAGCACTTGTCCACATGCCGAAATTTGTTAAAGCATTTAAGGAATTGCTTAACAAGAAGGAGAAGTTGATTGAGCTCGCCAACACACGATTAAATAAAAACTGCTCTGCAGTTATTCTTAAAGAACTTCCGGAAAATCTTGGAGATCCCGGTCGTTTTGTGTTGCCTTGCATCTTTAACAAAACTGAAGAATTTACTGCCCTAGCTGATCTCGGGGCCAGTATTAATCTTATGCCTTTGAGTGTTTGGAAAACACTATCATTACCCGACCTTACTCCAACAAAGATGACTCTTGAACTTGCAAATCGCACTCTCGCTTACCCCGTTGGTATTGCCGAAGACGTGTTCATTAAAGTTGGCACATTTACTTTCCCGGTCGACTTTGTGGTTGTTAATTATGAAATGGACCCTCGTATTCCTTTAATACTTGGTCGGCCATTCTTGAGAACCGGACGAGCTTTAGTTGATGTTGCCGAAGGTGAGTTAATCTTAAGAGTCGGGAATGATTCACAAGTTTTTAAAATGGGGAAGCTTACACAAATCCTTTGGACAAGAATCAGTGAATATGATTAATGTGCTCGATGATTTTGTCATCTACAACAATCTGCTATTCGACCCTTGCATTGATAATCCACTCTTTCATGATGATGTGGATGATTCTCTCTCCAATCACCGATCTTTGATGCTTATGATGATAATGATTCTAGCTCAGATTTGGATGATTACGATGACCTTACTTCCGAGTATCCCGACCTGCCTACATATGATGATTTTGATGAGGCCGATACTCTTTCGAGTGATTCTTCACAGGATGAAGATCCTCGGCCATCACTCGATCCTACTTTGGACGATTACTCATTTGAGGAAGATTTCTCTGCTTTTCTCAACACTTACTTCCCTCATGAGAGTGATGCTCTTCCTTTGGACTTTGAAGATTATCGTCTTGATCCTACTTTGGATTTGAAGAACATTCTTTCAAAGGAGAAGAAACCGGTCGACACCAATATCCGCAGCACATATGATTTAACACCTCTTTGTCCACCTTCTGAGGACGAGGTTGTGCATCTTCTTCGCGGATCTTCTTCACACTCTGTTGAGCCTGAGTGCTATTTTCCCCTAAAGAAAAAGGTGTTCGACCCCGGTATCGATATTCTGCAGCCATCTCAGTATCCACCTGATGAAATAAAAGGAAATATCTTTGGAACTTATGGAAATCTGCTTGCACCACTTCACCCTTGCTCCCACCGTGCTCCATCATTGCTTAAGGGAACCTTGCCTACTCTTCTTTGGCTTGCCTTATTCGACTTAAGCTTGTGCTATTTGATGGACGAAAACTATGTCTTTGATCTTGGTGGATATATTTCATGCTTCTTCCTATGATGATCAAGGTCGAGTTAGGCTCACGACTCGGTAATCAAAAATCAAGCGCTTCTTGGGAGGCAACCCATGCATCTATCTTTTAGCTTTCTTTATCCTAAGTGTAGGGGAGACCCGTTGGTGTTTGCTATTTCCTCTACTCTCTTAATCAGGGATTCGAGCTTCAAAGATCCACTCTTGATGATTCTTGACGACCCATGATTCCATGTTCACTTCTTCCCGGTTCTAAACTCTTTTTGATTCACTATTTTATATTTTCTCAATATTAAAATAGGAATCTCTTTAGTTGTCTCTTCCTTAGCAAGATTTAAACAAAGTGCACAATGTCCTAAGTGTAGGGGAGTTTACTCCCACATGCTTAAACATTGAGGACAATGTTTATGTTAAGTGTAGGGGGACTTCTATCGAAGTTAAGTGGCCTTTTTCTTGTATTTGTCCTCATTTTAACCGGAAAAATCAATTTTTCGACATTTTTCAAAATTTTTGATCTATTTTGGCCTATTAGTTTTTCCCTTTGTATAGTTATTTTCTTCCTTTATTAGAATAAATTTTTAATAAAGTAGTTTTAATTTTTAAACGTTGTGAATCTTTTGACTCAACCCGAGTTTACTTATCTAAGTTACTCTAGCTAGTATCCTTAACGTGTTTAAGTCAAGTTTTGCTAGGCTTTTATATAGGGAGCTATA
Source organism: Glebionis coronaria (assembly GCA_025667525.1). Classification (NCBI taxonomy): domain Eukaryota; kingdom Viridiplantae; phylum Streptophyta; class Magnoliopsida; order Asterales; family Asteraceae; genus Glebionis; species Glebionis coronaria. The sequence goes on from CM046874.1 coordinate 478,558,455, forward strand.
AAACGCGAAAGTCTTAAATCTCACGGGTTAAGAACAAGAACTTTTCGCAAGTTCCTATAATTGATCCTAGAGAGTCGTTTATCAAGGGAACTTTAAAATGCGATTTCTAAACTTGAAAAAGTCTAAGAGTTTGCAAGAGCCTATAGGCGACTCAAAACCCAAAACTTTGATTTAATAGGCTAAGCATCCACGAGTCTCATTACTTGAGATTTTAAACTGTGGAGAACGAGAGATGATAGAGCCAATTATAAGTTCGGTATTCTTTCGTGAATTTATGTGAGTTAATTATAAGCCTATTCTCTCATCGCTTGCTAATAAACTTATCTGCAATAAATAAGGTTGTACGATTTGAAAAGTTACTTAGCTTCTAGCCCAAGATCGTTTAAAAGTTGCTCGGTATGGATTAGAGTTCATAGCCAAGGCATAACTTATTGAAGCGGGATGCGAAAATTGGCGAGTCCAAAAAGGTCCTAACAAGACATGAGGGCTACATTTTGTTGCTAAAGATCCAAAGTGATGTGAAGAATCATTTATCAAAAATCAATATGAAGGATCGAAACACACGACGAAAAGCAAAAACTCCCCAAAAGTCATGGAGAAGTCTATCCGAAAAGACCCTAGCAAGGTATGAGGATAAATAAAGCCAAGTCCAAAAAGGAGGCGGATCGTTGTATATCAAAGTCCAAAGTAATGATTGGAGAAAAATGAAGAAGTCGTGGTCCAAATATGAAGAATCTCTCAAAACTTCAAGTGAAGAAATTCCTATATGAAGAGAAGGCTATTATTTCATGAACGTCTCTCAAGGTTTGAAGTATGAAGTCGCTGCCAAATATCGGTCCGAGAAAGGTCTCAAATCGCGAAGCGAGTTATGCCAAGATATGAACTTTTTGAGGTCCCGAGAAGCAGTTTTAAAAGATTTTGTCCTTTAGCTAACTATTGATTAAATCGTTCACTTTATTTTCGGACTAAATAAATATCAAAATAAGTCAAAAATGCATCCTCGTGATCATTCAAGACAACAATAAAATATAAGAGATACACCTAGGAATAAGGGAGTCTAAGTGAGTAATTGGCCCACATGAGTTCGTGATAGTTTGCTAACTTATAATAACAATGATCTCGTTTTTAAGCTTGGTTTGGAGAAAGTGAAAACTTGAGGATGATGATTATTCATGACATTTTCAAAACCCAAGGTATGTTTTTGATTTCTTTACTTTGAATGTTTATAGTTTTCTATCTCTTTAATAAAGGCCAATGTGGATTGATTATGATGAAAAATGTAAACGTGCTTTGTAACTAATGCATTGCATGAGGACATTGCAATGGTCAAGTGTAGGGGATTTGATAGGTGTGTAAACACCCATCCTTTTTACCACTTAATTACAATAATAACCGGGCCAAAACGTGTATTTTATGTCATTTATGTCAGAATTATGCGTGGTTTGTGTTTTTGTTGTGATTTAGGACGAAATTATGAAAAGGGGAGAAAACACGGGCATTTACGGGCTTTTATTGAAGAAAAAGATGAAGATGAAAGACGAGGTCAAGAAGTCAAGAGTGCAAAAAGAACGGAAGTCCAAGACCAATTCTGAAGATTTATCGAAGAAAAAGTCAAAAGACGGAAGTTTACTAAAAGCCGAAGAACCTAAGTCTTATTTATTGAAGAATTTAAAAGACGAGTTTAAAGAAATCCCGAGCCAAAAGTCATTAAAGTCCAAGATTAACAAAAAATTAAGAAGGGAAGGACTTAATGGTGCAATTAAGAAGAAATGAAGGAGGGGAGGAAGCTTCCTAAGCATTCCTTAATCCTCCCCTATATATATCATTAGGATTCATCTTTTCATTTTTGTTGGCTAGAGTGACACTAGTTCTTCCATTTTATTTACTTGCACATTTACTTTATTGCACTTTAATTACCTTGTCTTGCACCTTAATTTTCCAAGTAAGTTACTTTTATTTTTATTGCACCTTTACTTTACTTGTTTAATCTCTCATTCTTCCTTTCTTTCTATGCTTTAATCTTTGTTTACATGCTTATTGTGTTGCTTATTTGATTAAAGGTTATGTTTTTATGCTTTTGATTGTTTTAGATCATTGATTTTTATAGCTTATTTGTGTTTATATTCAAGTTTCTAAAGTTTTTATAAAAGTTATTTTTTTATAAACGTTTGTTTTCGTAAACTTTGTTGCATTTTGTGTTTTTAAAAGTCTTTAAACTGTAGCTTATTAGCTTTTTCTTATACGTGTTTGCTTAGAATTTTAGTCTAGTGCTTATTTGAGTTATAGCTTATTAGTTTAGCTTATTTTGTGTTCTTTTTACTGTATTCCGATTTACCAATCGGAAAAGGGTTTGATATTCCGACCAGCACTCTTGTTGCTTGGTCGGAAAAGGGCTTTGGTATTCCGATCAGGGTGATTTTTGGTATTCCGATTAGGAGTTGTGACAGCATTCCGATTGGGAGTCCATTCCTCATTCCGATCAGAGGTGTTCGTTTGGTTATTCCGATTAGGATAGGTGACAATATTCCGATTAGGGGTTCCGATCAGCATTCCGACCAGGGTCCATTCCTTATTCCGACGAGAACAGCATTCCGATCAGGAGGTAAGTTCACATTCCGATCAGGGTGAGTTTGGTTATTTCGATCTGAAAAGGTGACAGCATTCCGATCTGGTGTTTCCGACAACATTCCGATCAGGTGGTAAGTGCATTCCGATCGGAATGTATTCCGATGGTAGGGTTGTTTTCATATTTTGTCTTGTTTAATTTTTAAGTTTACGTTTTAATACTTTGTCATCTTAATTCTCGTCACGTTTTAAATTCCCGTCATTTAATTAATTTACTTTTCAAAGTTTTTAATATTGCACCCTTTCTTTTAATTAGACTTAGATTTATTATAACGCCATTTTATTTTGTCGCCATTTTAATTTTACGCCTTTTACTTTAATTGTTTTGCACATTTTATTTAAAAACAACCAAAAATATTTGTTTTACCAGAATCAACTGAGTCGTACTTTAATCCGGAAGTCAATTCGTTAAGATACCGAGAACAAGAACTTTAATTTTTATACGGGGTGTCAAAAGCCTTGTAATAGGTATCCACTGCCGCATATAGACGATCTGTTTGACCAACTCCAAGGGGCCAAACACTTCTCCAAGATTGATCTTAGGTCAGGCTATCATCAACTACGGGTTAAGGAGCAGGTTATCGCCAAGACTGCTTTTCGTACCCGCTATGGCCACTACGAATTTGTAGTCATGCCATTCGGCCTGACCAATGCTCCAGCAGTGTTCATGGATTTGATGAACAAAATCTTCCATGAATTTCTGGACAAGTTTGTCATTGTCTTCATCGACGACATCCTGATTTTATCAAAGTCCAAGGAGGAACACGAAGACCATCTTCGTACAGTACTACAGATTCTTCGCCAGAAGTAGCTGTATGCTAAATTCTCCAAGTGTGAGTTCTGGTTAGACAACGTGGCATTCTTAGGTCACATTGTATCAGCAGAAGGAATCACTATGGATCCAACGAAGGTTGAGGCTATTACTAAGTGGCCGAGGCCGACATCAGCGAGGGAAGTCCGCAGTTTCTTAGACTTAGCTGGCTATTACCGCAGGTTCCTGGAGAACTTTCCCCGCTTAGCACTACCATTGACCAAACTGATGCGGAAAGGGGAGAAATTCGTCTAGACTGAAGAACGAGAGAAGAGCTTTGAAGACCTGAAGCAAAAGCTAGTATCTACACCTATTCTTACTCTCCCATCTAGTACGGGTGGATTTCAAATCTACAGCGATGCATTGGGGAATGGACTTGGCCGTGTTCTCATACAACATCGGAAAGTGATCGCGTACGCTTCACGGCAGCTTAAGCCTTATGAAGAAAATTACCCTACGCATGACTTGGAACTTGCTGCAGTCGTGTTTGCATTAAAGATATGGAGGCACTACTTATATGGAGAATCATGTGACATCTTCATGGATCACAAGAGCTTGAAGTATATCTTCACTCAACGTGAATTGAACATGAGGCAGAGGAGATGGTTAGAGTTGTTGAAGGATTATGACATTAATCTATAGTATCATCCCGAAAAGGCAAATGTAGTAGCAGATGCACTTAGCTGGAAGTCCGGAATGATCAACGGCATTAAAACTGAGGAGGAAATCATAAGAGACTTGGAGCGACTAGACATAGAGATCATGGTACGTGGACAGCACGGTTACTAGGCTAATCTTAGAGTAGAACCCGAGTTACTCTCTAAGATCAAGGAAACTCAAAAAGATGATGGAGAAATCTGGGCGATAGTTCAGAATTTGGAGAAACAGACGGAATTCAGAGTAGATGCAGATGGTATCGTATAGCATGGCACGAGACTTTGTGTTCCTGATGATCAAGAACTCCGGGAAGCCTTGTTAGCTGAAGCTCATAGCTCCCCATTCTCTATACATCCTGGTTCGACTAAGATGTACCATGACATCAAGCAGTACTTTTGGTGGAGTGGTATGAAACAGGATGTGGCCACTTACGTCTCTAAATGTCTTACCTGCCAGCAGGTTAACATCGAGCATCAGCGATCTGGCGGTCTCCTTCAACCGTTAGATATTCCAGAGTGGAAGTGGGACAAAATCACCATGGATTTTGTTACTGGTATTCCGCCTACCAAGAGGAAGCACGATGCAATTTGGGTTATCGTAGATCGACTTACCAAATCAGCTCATTTCTTACCGATCTGCAAGGAAGATTCGGTTAGTAAACTCGCCGATACATATAGAAGAGAGATCATGATACTACACGGTGCTCCATCCAGCATCGTCTCAGACAGAGATCCTCGATTCTCTTCGCGATTTTGGAAGAGTCTGCAGAAAGCTTGGGGTACACAACTTAAGCTTAGCACGGCTTTTCATCCTCAAACAGACGGGTAGTCGGAGTGAACGATTCAGACATTGGAGGACATGTTGAGGTCATGTGCGTTGGAATGGATGGGTGATTAGGACGATTATATCTGTTTGGTGGAGTTTGCATACAACAACAGTTGGCACACAAGTATCAAATGTGCTCCTTTCGAGATGTTGTATGGTAGAAAGTGTCGCGCCCCAATCTGCTGGGATCAGGTTGGCGAGCGAACACTTGAAGGACCAGAGTTCATAGAGATAAGTAATGAAAGGGTCGCAGCAGCTAAGCAGAAACTTCAGGAAGCACGGTCACGTCAGAAGAGTTACGCCGATATGGATCGTAGGGACATACGTTTTAACGTAGGAGATCACGTCTTTCTTAAGGTTTCGTCGGCACGTGGTGTTAGACGCTTCGGGATTAAATGGAAGCTCAGCCCTCGTTTCATCGGACCGTTTGATATCATTGAACGAGTCGGTGAAGTATCTTACCGGTTAGCGTTACCTCCGTAGCTTTCGCATGTACACAATGTGTTTCATGTGTCCTTACTCAGAGGGTACCAGTATCATCCCCTTCACATGGTTCAGTATCCACTAGAACAGATACGTGAAGATCTCACTTTCATAGAAGAACCCGAACGAGTTCTTGACAGACAAGAACGAGTCATGAGAAGGAAGACGATTCCATTCGTCAAAATCCTTTGGAGGGATCATACCGAGCGGGAAGCCACTTGGGAAACAGAGGAGTCTATTCGGGCTTCTTACCCTCATTTCATATTTTGAATTCGGGTATGTTCTTCTTTTCCAGCTTACTTTATCTATAATTCGGGGACGAGTTATTCTTTTTAGGGGGGAAGAGTTGTAAAACCCGCATGCTTTTATCATGAATAGTACCCTTAAGATTATACGTACTAGATTAAAAATTTCCTTTATAGCATGTTTACATTCACGTATAAGAATTTTAAGTATTACGTACGTGTTAGAACACGATAAGTATTTATTACGTATGAACACACGATAATTATTCAAATAATAATTATAATCCCGAACATGCGGTCATGAAATCATGAACGTAATTTAATCACGAGCTAATATTAATTACGTATATATATTTATTACGAACACGAATAAATATATTAGGTCACGATCAATAATTAATTAGAACACATAAAAACATGAACACGATAAAACACGAACACACTATAATAATTAGACTCGGAAAAGGTACGGGTACCCCATGTGGGGCCCCCTACCTACGGCTACACCAAGAAGGAATGGGCCAAGCCCATTTTGATTTTTACTAAAACAAAGAATTAGGAAATCTTAGTCATTTTTCACAATACAGGAAAAATAACAAAAATCCTAATCTTGTTCTTCCTTTGTCCTTTGGCCGCCGGATATATAACACCAAAAAGGGGTGTTCGGTTGATTATTGATCTTGAATTTTGTGCAAGCATTCGTGTGTGTTCATCCTTGATCGATCCACGCATTCGGTATAACCTTTTTAATCCTTTTCTTTTATGTTTTGATTTAATAAGTCACATAAAATCATGATGTTTTTAAAAACTAATTAAAAACATTTATTAAAACATGTAAATGGTTATGGGGTAAATCAAAACAAGGGTTTTTAGGGGTGTTTGTTCTAGCCGACGCCTAAACCGAGCCCTAAGGGGTCTCGGCTTGGCTTTGTAACCACCACTGAGACCTCATGGTCTCGGTATGGTGGTGTGGGTCCCATGGCAGTAGCAAACAAGGGGGAACCCCGACTTGGTTCAGGGTATGGTGTTGATTACGGGTCCGGTTCATGGTTTCTAGTCACGATCCGGTTCATTGATTATGTTAAGGTTTATGATTTTAATAGTTATATGTTAAAAATTAAATTAATAAAACATGACATAATTAATTCAATTGACATGACTTAGGTTATAAATTTAATTATTAGATCATGAATTTTAACCTAAGTATTTATTTTTAATTAGACTTTATAATTAATTAATTATTAAAAACCATGACTATAATTAATTAATCAACATGACTTAGGTTATATTATTAGTAATTAATAATACATGTTTTTACCTAAGTCTTTTAACTTTATTTAATTAAAAACATGATATATTTAATTAAATACTTTTAACCTATAGTTTATTTAATTTACATGTAATAATTAATAAACTATACTTTATAACAACATGACTTAGAATAATAATCAGAAAACACTTAAGCTTATATAATTAGCTTATTTAACCAGCTTATATCTAATTATGGAAACTTTCTAGAAAATTATTTAATTAAGGCAGCTAATCTATTTATGGAAACTTTCTATTTTTAGAAACTTATCTCTTTTAAGCAGTAATTCTATTTTTGAAAACTTTCTATTTTTGGAAACTTTCTATTTTTGGAAACTTTCTATTTTGGTAACTTTCTATTTTTGGAAACTTTCTATTTTAGGAAACCTGCTATTTTTAGAAAGTTACTTATTATTACACAACAAGTATAATAATACATGAAATACAAGTAATACTTAATCAGAATAGGCAGAATGTAAGATAAATACAGTATAAAGCTTTAAATAGTAAAACATGACATGAACGTATAAAATAAGCTAAGACATGACATAAAATCAGTTACGTATTTAGTAATCAGATAATTATACACGTATGTATATATGTAGCATTAGTGATACCGAAGTAGGACTCTATTCCGTTCGTCTTCTTCGTTCACTGGACATAATGTACGGATTCCCGTCCTTTCAGTATGGACATTCTTTCCTTATTAGGATTCCCCGTATGCAGCCAACAGTTTTCCCATAGTATAAGTTTATATGTTTGATTTCTTATGTTTAATTTAGAATACCTGAAGCCATATACATGCATGACCAGTTTCACCTAGTTATGGAGGTACCATAACCATAACACTAGAGGCACTGGTGTTATGACTTCCCTACGGCGGAGTGATTGCTCGTGGCGTCCCTTCAGCTTTTGGCCATATTATTATATTTATCATGTGGAGCGTATGGGTGCATCCTAGCTAAATGTTTTCAGTAGATTACTCAGTGTGAATGTGGTGTGTGCCTTGCATCCTTCACAAGGAGCTGATCCGTCCTACCCAAAACCAGTATATTAAATTAGAGGCAGCCCCTCTAATTTGCATGATGAGGTCACCCCTCCAATTATTCATGCACGGTGGATTTTCATGACCTATATTGGCTAATGGTAGAATATGTTAAACAGTTTTTGTAAGATAAACAAAAGGCTTTTCAAACTATAAAACCAGTTTTACTAAGACTTAACCGGGTTATTCGGGACTTAGTTTCTTCCGCTGTTATATGTTTATATGCTTATATTATTCATGCTTTATTGTACATCCGTGCACTGAGCGTATTGCTCAGCCGTTTTCCTTTCCATGTTCCCAAAACGGCAGGTACTCAGGGACGCTCGTAGACTTTAAACGTACGTGCATATGGACTCGAAGCTTTCTAGCCTTTCTTTACTTTATGCATTATCTATAATTTGATACTCTTTCCATGGACATTGTTTAGTCCTTTCTTTTACAGTACTTATGTTTGGGTGTGATGAGCTTTACTTTTGGACTACCGATGTTTGATTTCGGTATTTCCTTTTTATGGTCATGTAATGTTTTAGACATTTATCCTTGTATGCTTTGATGACACGCCATAAATACGCGTGACATTCCATTATCAAAATGGGGTGTTACACAATGCATTAAATAAAAAATTCTATAAAAATGATTCCATAAAATGCTTCAAAAATAAAATAGGAATTACATAGTGATGCCTTAAATACAAAATTCTATGAATATATATATATATATATATATATATATATATATATATATATATATATATATATATATATATATATATATATATATATATATATATATATATATGAATTACAAATGATGTCTTAAATACAAAATTTATAAAAATATATAAGGAATGATGGTGAAACAATGTCTTAAATACAAAATTATATAAAAATGATTCCATAAAATGCTTCAAAAATAAAATAGGAATTACAAATGATGCATAAAATACAAAATTCTATAAAAATATATAGGAATTACAAATGTTGCCATAAATACAAAATTCTATAAAAATATATAAGGAAAGATGGTGAAACAATGCCTTAAATATAAAATTCTATAAAAATACACAACAATAATATTAATTTTAAAAAAATAATGTAAAAACATTATTCATTACATTAACATATACAAAATTTATTACGTCATAAAATTCAAAAATACATAAAATATTTACACAATATTATTAAAATTCTAAAAAAAATTAATGTTACAAACTTATTCATATCGTTAACGTATGCAAATTCAATTAACTCATAATATTTTAAATAAATAAAATATCTTAAACTACGTTATTTTTGAATATTCTATGCTACATTATTAAAATATCAATGTCATAACTAACACTACATATACTAAACTTCTAATACAAACACACATAAATTCAATTTTCATTAAAAATACATATACTTAAAGCTAGCCCGTCCACCGGACGGGTCTAAAGGCTAGTATATATATATATATATATATATATATATATATATATATATATATATATATATATATATATATATATATATATATATATATATATATATATATATATATATATATATATATATATATATATATATATATATATATATATATATATATATATATATATATATATATATATATATATCTTTACATTATATATAATAGGAGGGAAATGCCCCAATTCCACGTCATCACAATTATATTATTATATTTTTATTTATATATTGGTTTTTTAACTATAATTTTTGGATTTTGTTTTTTAATATTCTATATATTTTGGGATTTCCAGATTTTAGTTTGAATTTAATACAAAAAATAGTTCTTTTCAAGATTCGAACACAAGATCACGTAGATATTATGGATATATCTTAACCACTAGACTAATGTGATTTTATTGGTTACGTCTTGTGACTCCACATATATAAACCGATGAAATTTCATTGGTTTGGTCTTGCAACTCCAAATATATAAACCGACGTTAATAACAAGGAATATGAATCAATATCTCGAACGAATTAAAAAACAAAGATCCCAAGCTTTCTGAACTTCTGAACCAATTATTGAACATGTATTTGGTTTTTTTTGTCAGGGTTTATGTCGATTATGTTGGCTACTGGAATCTACTTCGAAGTTGTCACTTAACTTTTCTTTAAGATCTCCTACCGATTTTCTCCTTATCAGAAACTTTCATGATTCTTGATGCATGGATCGCTGTGAATTTGGGTCAGTATATGTTCCTTCTTGCTTATGTGATTTAACCTTTGATGATCGAAGTTATGCGTATAATGTTTTTTTTATAACAAATGCAAGCAGTTGTAGTAATGTTCTTCAAGTGTGGTTTAATTGGCATACATCTTCGTAGAAGCATCACAGAATCGTGATTAGATAATTTTTTATGTACATCAAGAAGAGGACTTCGTAGAAGCATCACAGAATCGTAGAAGCATCACATAGAGGTACAACCCTAAATTCATTCATTGGTTTTGTTTGCCTTTTTCTCTAAACTCTAATATCATTCACGTATCAATTTTAGATAATTTTTTTATGTTAGATAGTTTTTTATCTGTTATATTAGATAATTTTTTTTATGTAGTTTTGTCTTTTGAATGTACAATGTGGTATTTACATCATTTTTTGTTTTGTTTTTATGTTTGTTCACTTTAAGAAGGACGAACAACAGCTGCAGCAGTAACCATTTTTATTAGAGGTATATTGCCAGTGAGCTCCTTTTGGTGATTCTGGAAAATCTTCCAACCACAGGATTGTAGTAGCTCATGTGCTTCCTGCTGCAGGTTCAACTCTTCTTATTTCATTACAACGTTATTTTATTCTTTATGGAACAATGCTTTTATCTTTATATATGTAACTTGTGACAGTTTACATGCTTCAGGACCAAGAGGCACATGAAAGGTTTGTTATATGATTTTAGATTGTCAGTGACGTAATAGATGACTATGTTGTCAAACTGAAAATAAATAGCCTATATCATGTGGTGCACGTCGAAAGAAGACTTTAGCTAATGAGTAAATTAAAATTTAGTATATTTGTTAAGTTGCAGCATATTTTTTCTATCCCGTCATCTTTTTATACTCTTATTATATAGTAATCCAACTTCAGATATATTTACGCATTTTATAATTTTTTTCTCTACAAGGTAGGCGTTTTAACCAAAGAAGGTGAAACCGACTTGAAGTAAATTAAGGAAAAAGAAGCTAATTAGTCGGGTAATGACGTAATTCCTATAACTTTTACAGGTTCTTGGATATCTATATGCAACGCCCAATTCCTGTAACGTTTACAAGTCCTCTTCTTGATGTACCACAACTTTGTAGCCACAGATACACAACCTTTTTTACTTGATTTTGTAGAATTTATGAAACTCTTATTGTTTTGATGATGAATGCACACGAATGATTGTGAGTCTACTTGAGCCACTCCCAACTGTTCTAAAAGAGTCGTCGGTCACAACCAACATATGCCACAGTCTGAAGTCTGAACAGCAGTTTACTCAAAGGAACGTTCTCAGGCGTTGCGACAAACTTTCTGTTAGTACAACTATAGAGGAATTCAGCTCTGTTCTAAAGGAAGGTAAATAGTTCTTCATGTTGATCAATCAGATTTTAAATTTTACTCTAATAGACCGTTTTCTATTTTGAATAGGTAACATCCTCATTTGAACTGATTCTTGCACAATCGTTTATGCAGGTGTATCCCCATCAGAAACTCTGATATAAAGCTTCGTCTACAATAACAGAAACACCCCCATTTTGACTTCCTTTCTTGAGGGCGGCGTCCATCTGCTCAAAGATGGCTTTTCAACTTCCTATCGTCGAAATTCATCTTCTTTAGAAAACCAAAAACATATGACCATCACAATATCCTAATAACTTTTCTTTGTTTCTTATCTCTAAGGCATCGGTGTGCCTAGGTCGAATTTGTTTTACTGTCAACATGGATGTCAAGCTCAATATTTAGCTTGAGGAAAGTACCAGCACCACAAACACCCACGCGATCACCACTTCATAAGTTGCTTATCAACTTTCTTTATTGGGTAAAGAAGTATCAGATAGGCAATCTCAAGCACACTAGATTCTGCTTATTTCTTGTCTAAAGACCAAACAAGTAATCAGATTAGCAGTTTTAGTAAGAGAGTTTTGAGCTTGCTTATTAAAGTGCTTATCTGCTTACCAAAGAGCAGTTGAAAACAAGCAAGTTGTTACATGCTTATTTTATAACATAATAGCTATTCTTATATTTTTCTGTATATGGTTAAGATTTTGAGAAGATAATGAAACTGGAGGAGGAGGGGGATGGTACTGTGATGTGTAGGTTAGTTGTTGGCTGTTGGGAATCAGATTAGGTGCATATTGGGACGAGGTGGCAACTCATAGAGATGTGTGAGGCCATTCCTTCTCATGAAGCGCTAATACCAGTGACCCTAAACGGAAATTGTATTGACATCAAGAGTTCTTTTTGCGGCATGTATTTATAATTAGGCTAAGATTATGTAACAAGGTAATATGTATCTGATGTTTGCTAATTTTTTTACAATGGCAGTCCAGCAAAAAGAACTGCAGATTGGCGGTAGATACAAACAGTACATGTAAGTCGAGATTCTAAATTTTTAATTATGAAGGATTCTAAATTCTTAATATTTTTTTGCTTTGCCTAATATAGGCGGTTCTTTCATTAACATGACTATCGAATCTGCATCTACTCTTAAGAAACCAGTTGTAGCTACGTCTGAAGTTTCCATAGAAGCCAATGAAACACCTCCAATGTCTCCCAAACATGTGAAGTAGTAAAGTTGGTGTATTTGTGCCTGTGATTAGCTCGCCCTAAGGTAATGCCCTTACTGCTTGGATTATGCCTTGTGACCTTCCGAAACCTCAATTTGCTGCTCTATTTTCCAGCGTCTTATTGTACTTCCAAAAAGAAAAAAAGGAAAAACGAATATTAGCCAACTATGACAGGCACAAGCTCATCAAATCTTACGTCCACTTTTCTTCTCAAGATTATTATTTATAGAATGATCCCCGCTACTCACCAACTGATACAAGCATGTCATCGGCTTTCTATAGAAGTGATGTTGGGTTAAGAGATTAGAAAACAGAAAATGCGGACTCAATAACCAAAGGTAATACCATACTATTCATTATCAGCTAAGTACAAATTATACTTTTCCAAATGAAGTACTTTGAAGTTTTAGCATGCACGATAATAAATGATAATTTAATCTATATTAGGAAGATTGCAATGATATTAGCTGGAGCAAAGCTGGAGAATGCACAAAAAGAGGTTCAAGAAGCAAGGGAGCATGTGGATGACCAGGTATGTTCTTCTTCTACCAAAGACGTTATACCTGATGATGACGTGATGAACTATGTATTTTTTTCATTATGATATTGATTCTGATACTCTCGAGCATCAAAATAGCATAATTAAGTTGACAACACAGGATCTCAAAGCCTTAAGTAGAATAATTGAGGAAACAACAACTACGGCTGATACGCAATGCGTAGCAATAATGGATCAGGTGAAAACAGTCAAACAAAAAGAGAAAAGGAATTATAAAGAATCTGGACAAAAGGATGCAAGAAAACAAGGAATTACAAGAAGAAATTACCAAAGCTCAAGAATCAGCTCAAGTAGTTGTATGCATATGCTTAACTACTGTATGAGTTTTTAACTGAGCTAATTTTGGCCACTAGAAATGTTAAGCTATATATACTTCTGATGCTTTATAATAAGTGCTAAGTTTCTCACATGTATTGTAAAATTCTTATGTAGAAAGTTAACCTTATATCCATTTCTTGAGGCGCTCGACCTTCCATCGTTTGTTAAGTGTACAATACTACAATGTAACAAGATTATAGAAATTACAATTGATGTAGAAGCTCTTAATTTTTGTTTTTTTTTTCTTATTTTGCAGGCTTCTATGCTTGAACTTGCATGCTTGTCTAAATTGCTCGGGTTAACTGAAATGAGAAATTATTTAAACATTTTTAGTGCCCTATCTTCGTATATAACATATATATCTTACTTAAGAGGATAAAATGACTAGGGTGACGTAGTACTTAATATACAACTCATAGGTACTTAATACTATGATTGATTCTCGAATTGTTTATATCTTTTTATTTGAATGTGAAGTGGAAGTAATTTTACGACCTCAGCGACCAATGTTTTTAAACTCGGGTCAACCGGTTGACTCTGTTGGGGTCGAAAAACGGGTCATATTCACCCAGGTTTCATATTTGTGGTTAGACCAGCCGGGTTTGGCGTGACCCGGGTCAACCCGGTTCTCGAGACTCGGCCGGGTTTTCATTTTTTCGAGTTTATTTTTAAAACAATATGTAAATTTTACGTATTTGCAATGAAATTTTATTTTATATATTATAATGGTTGGTAAACAATTTAAATCTTCAATAGACAGGAGTTTTTATATAAAGTTTTTGTTAATGATTAAAATGTATAAAAAAATTATTTTTTAAAGAAAACCGAGTTAACCCGAACCCGATGACCTGACCGGATCGAATTTAAAAACCGAGTTTCAAAACATTGTCAGCAAGTGTCACTGATGTTGATGTACATTAAACAAAATTTCACTATCACTCACAACTCTTTCGAAGAATTCACAATAAGTATGAAAGTGTTCAGTTACTAATCAAAACATTTACAGCGTACTTTAATGAAATAAAATGAAGGTTGTGAAGTTTTGTTATAGAAGACTTATAGTTAATTAAGTATGAAGGTTGTGAAGAATTCACATGAGTCACGAGTGACAACCTCATCTAGAATTATTGGTACTGCTATGAATAAATGTATATTAAAATTATAGAAGTCGGTTTGATTCGGTTTTAATGAATCGGTTTTTGTGTCAAACCCGAAACCAAACCGCAAGTTCTGTTTTTTGAAAAATAATCGATTGTTTTGGTTTGGTTTATCGGTTTTTGGTTCAATTTTCGTTTTTTCGATTTATTCAGCTCACCGATATATTTTGGAGTCATTTAAGGACGGACTTGTCTCACACTAACTTTTATTATAACGTTTAAACATTAAGAGCTCGAAAGTGAAAAACGAATCCGATATGACTAAAGAAAAAGCATTAGCATAGCAAGAGAGGATGTTTTATTTCTCATGAGCTTATATGTCGTTGTATTAAGGGCCAATGGCAAAAATAATTTGAAAATCTATGTTAAATTCACCAACAAGCTTGTGTATAAAGAAGCTTTATATCACATTTGAACTAAAAATGTATACTTTGCAAGGCGAACATTTTATTTATTCTTATCACATTGCCATTAGTTTTTTTTGTTATTTATTCACTCTATAAATACGTTATAGTGTTTATAATCCATGGAATAATATTAAATTTATTATTTGGACACTCGCAACACCCGCCAATATATCAGGCTTTTTTCCAAAAAATATAATTTAAAACAAGATTTAGAAATTGATAACTTGTAATTTTTAAATTTTTGTAGTGTACAATTTTAGATAAAGTTAATATGAATTATATACATAAATTATAAAATTATAAAATATATCTATTAATATGATAAATAAAAATAATTTGATAAACATTGCTAATGTGCTTAAAAAAATCTTTATTATATATATGATTTTAACATCTATCTTTATAATTGTTTTGACCCATTTTGGACTTCTCAATATAGATGCTTTTAAGTTAAGGTTGAAAAAATATATTGGAAGTTATGCCGACTAAGCGTGCATTAAAAAACAACTACACTAAAATAATATTGAATAACACACGTTATGTTTTAAAAAAATATAAACAAATGGTTACGCAAATAAAAAACATAAACAACAAACAGATCGCCGACTGATAATGCACTGAAAGACAACTATACTAAAAAATAAATTTTCAAAAATTATTTACCAAATAAAAAAAAGTTAAACGACAATTTAGAGTCATACCCGTCCATCGGACGGGTTTTGCCACTAGTATATATATATATATATATATATATATATATATATATATATATATATATATATATATATATATATATATATATATATATATATATATATATATATATATATATATATATATATATATATATATATATATAGGGTGAGGTTATTTTCAGAACCAAATAAATGTACAGAACTGCGAGAACCACCTTATTACTACTAATGATACATATTGTACACCAGATGAATGCATAATGGCATATTTGTAAATAGATCATAAAGTTTTTGGCAGAAAATTTAAAAACAGGGGTAAAATAGGTATATAATTCCATTTTGCTTTTTATAATTAATTTCATTTTTACTACTGTATTTTAGGAAATTCGAAAAAATATTCTTAAATTATGTTTTATTTCATAAATTTAAATATGTGAAAATTTGAGTTTTGCATATGTCCATATTTTTGAAATAATAAACTGTTTTTATGACACAATTTTTGTAGATTAACGTATGTCTTGGATCTGTGTATTTTCATTCTTCAAAATCTTAACCAAAAATACTCCACAACTATAGTAGTTTCTAACAAATACAAAATAGGAGAAACTAGATCGAGTTTTAAACAAAAATTTAAGAACATTAATTTTAAACTTTATAATTCCAGGATACATTTTATTTTGTTTACAAATACAAAATAGGAGAAACTAGATGGAGTTTGAGAATGCACTCGTGCACACGTAGCAGTGAAAAACACTTCAAGTCGTCATTCGGATGCATAACGGTGGCGCGATTTATCTTGTGTACACAAGTATTTCCCATGGCTCTGCTTTTCAGGTGTGCATATGTAACCTACAAAAACACTTCATGCCATCATCCAGATGCATAATAGTGGGCTTGATTTATCTTGTGTGCACATGTATTTACAACAAAACTAAACATCTAGATGCATAACAGTGGCTTGATTTATCTTGTGTTCACATGTATTTTCCAGGAGGGCACATGTATTTTCCAGGAGTGCACATGTATTTTTTCGACATGTGTTTTATTGTAGTCTGTTATTGTTCTCCACTCGACAAGTTTGCTCCACTTTAACTGTAATAAATAGGAAAGACATAAGATAAGTCTTACTTTCGTTAAAAGTAACTTCTATTACACTAAACTAAACTAAACATCCTATTGGACAAGGACCCACGAGGAACACAACAAAAACTAGCCAACTAGATTGTGCATCTGCTCCTATCTCTTTAAAATGGCTTCATACATCGTTGTTTCCTGTATTTTGGAAAAAAAAAAGGTGTTCATACATTTACAATCCCACAAAATTCAAGACTAGACCACTTGAAAATATAATCATTAATCTACAAACAGTATAAACAAACGTGACCCTTTTTCTTAAAACGAGTTCTGAAGTTTAAAAGGTCCCTAGTAAGTTGACTACGTTTTATCCTACACCCCTACTTCTTTAAGAATATTAATCAGCTCTCCATAAGGTCCCTTAAGTAAGAAGTGCCATTTGTTGTATAAAATTAGATAAATTATCACTACATATGTCGCATATGCATGCTCACTTTTATTAACAACATGAAATCTAGCTTCATTCTTTTGGTGACCCACTTTAAAGAACAATTATAATTTTTCAAATACATATGCACACTTACCTCAAAGACACAAAGATTAACAAGATATAAAAAGCACCATCAGACACGGTGTAAATCGAAACCGAAAGTATAAACTTCATTTAGTGAAATCGTTGTATCTATCATTAAATAAAATTTTCTGCACATGTATAGTGATTCTTAAATGATTTATTTAACAGCAATCAAGATAAAAACATTAAAAAAAGATTTCAAAAAATCCAATTAAATAGATCAAACGATAATTAACCTTAGAACATTTTAAAAGAAGCTTTACCTTAATGATTATGGTAGATGATAACACACATCGGTAGATGTTGATGTTTATCTTTTTTGCAACGAATAAGAATAATGCTCAGATTTGGAATTACGCAACACATATTGATGGGCTTTATGATGCAGTGGTTATGGAGATTGTAATCGATGTTGATGACGATCGTGCGGCGGTCGGATGGTTTTCAAGTGTAGATTCGTGTAGATCTACTGTAAGATTAAGATAGGATTGTGTGGTGGTTTATAGAAGAAGTTATGATATGGTTTTTATATTTGACCAAATATTATCTCATTCATTTAGGATCGGTTATTGTAGAAGTTTGAAATCAAAATTACATTACTACCCTTGTATCTTTTACCAAAAGTTATATTTAAAAAATAAATGTTAATTAGTTTTCTAAAATATGATTGGTCCTTATTAGTTCTCTCAGTTCTTTATATTTTTTTAGTTCTAAAAATAACGTTAAACTATATATATATAATATATATATATATATGTATATATATATATATATATATACATATATCTATAATATATATATATGGGGCTAAGTTTGACTTGGAAAATGGTTAGGTGCCATGTCATATGCCTACATGGCGTTTTGAAGGCATCCCATTGGCTAAATGATGAATATGGGCTGGGCATATATTCTAGAATTAAGATATATACAGAACCAGGAAATATACGATAAATTTTTAGGTATGTTCTAAAATTAAGATATATACAGAATCTTCATACCATAAAATTCATTATCATTAAACCGTAATATCATATATTGTACGCCTCTTTCTTCTTAAATTCTAATTTACCTTGGTTTTTAGAATGCAATTACAGGTATATGCCGGTTAATCGTTGTATTAATGTTTTAGATTGTCATGCATATGTTTGTTCTTTTTTGTAGGTGTTCATCTTCTTTGTTAGTGTTTACACGGGATCCAGTGCAGTAGATGTAAAGATCACGGGATCCAGTGCAGTTTAAGATGTAAAGATGTTAAATGTTGTTTATCGTTTCATTATTATTGTTTATATTCTTTTAGCAGCAGTTGTTTTATTGGCTTTAGCCTAATTGCTTTGAATGAAAGGAAAAAAGAGTAATTCAAAACCTACCCTTTATAGATATCTTCATTCATTCATATCTTCGCATGTTTTTTTTTCTTGTCAAAAACCCTAATCACATTATCTCACTCAGGTTTTAGATGCAGATAAAAAAGGGAACAATGACAGTGTTACTTTATTTACCACTTATTTTGTAATATCGTATGCTGATCTTCCTCCAACGTATATGATCTCAGTGATCATCATTAAGATACATTGTATCTTAATACAGTATTTGATCATTGTATCTTAATGCATGTTATATCCTATAATAATTTATCAGTATGTGATCGTTGTATCTTAATGCATTGTATCTTAATACACTGAGATTTGATAGTTTATTTTTTTAACATGATCCATAGGCTGTTGGTTCTGATCAAGATGGATCTGCTACGATAATATATGAAAGAGAGATCGAGTGAAACTAATTATTCATGCTTAAATCGCTACAGTCCAACAATGCATACATCTTCCCTATATTCGATTCAAGATTGATTGTTTTTTGTGCGATCCATGTTCATGATGACATGCTTTTAGCAGCCTGTAAGTTTTCAGATTTATTTTGTTGACCATAGGATTTAATGTAATGCTTTTTTTTGAATTGGAACAACCGAGGCTCTGTCTGAACACGTAGCAAAAGAGTTGGGTTTGAATTTTTGATTCTAAATATATTATAATTTATTTGAACATGTCAAACGCGCATTCAAATACCAGTATATGGGACAAGTTATAATAACTTTATGTCAATTTAATATAAAAGGACGAAGTAGATTGTTGCATAAAGCATCACGTAAATTGCAATGTAGCTCTTCTAAAGACTCTCTCTCCAGTTGTAAAACACACACCTCCTCACCCAAAATAAAATTCAGAATCACAGAACATAACATCTCCTTAGATAATCATGATTAAACCACAAAGGAACGACTGATTTCAAGCATAAAACTTATGGTTTTCTCTATTTATCATAAACTTGATGTTGGTATGGGCTTGTAACTAATTGATAAATAGATCTGATGGGCGGTTGTTGCATCAGATGTTAGCCATTACTGATTTATCCATTTCATAATTTTGTTTATATTTTAGGATTACGAAAGGAAGAGGATACGTGGTTGATAACAATAAAGGGGTGGTGTATACTCACAAATACCCCACTCAACAAGCTTAAAAGCATTTGCTCCAGATGATGATCTTGGACTTTGAGATATTTTATTTAGGTGAGTTTTTTTGGAATCATAAATATGTGTCCCTATAGCAGAAGCTGCTCTTTTGAAGCAACAATATACATTATATCAAATGTAATGGTCTTAGAAAATAGGTTATAGCATTACATGTTTTAGTTTTCATTTTTACAGCATCTATTGGAAGTTACTGACTGAAAGGATCTCACACAGGTCAAGATAGTCTAATAGAAGATTTGGTGCTCTCCCTATCAAATGCATCAACAACTCTAGAACATGATATTTAATTAGTCACATTAGAATCGTCTCCAGAACAAGATATTTAATCAGACGCATCATAAGCATTCTTTAGTTGCTACTAAAATGGGAGTTTACGCGTAGGTATGTGTTTTGAAATTTGATTAACAATGTTTTGCTTCCATTCTCTCTAAAAATGACGTCTGTATTTTGGCATGTGAAGTGTTGAAATAAGGATTAAACAGTCACACGTGTAGAAATTAGAATTAGTATAAGTTTGGTTGGATCATAGATAATTCCAATGCAATTAGTGAATGGCAAGAGGAATTTGTTGAAAACATGAGTTCTGGAGAGTTCGTAGATAGAGTCTCTAAGGATCTTTTAGGTAGTTGTGTCTTTGTATTCACGCCAGTGGGAGAGGTAAACATATTCCAGACCATTAACACATGGCAGAATAATTTGCATCTGATGTTCTCTATAGTTTGTATATGCTTATTTTATTCTAAACTACTATTGACAGATCAAAAACCTGCCCAAAGGCACAACTACGAGTGACTATGCTTATATGATACATACTGAAAGGAAACAAAATGGTCTAAGGTCTTTATAACAGATCATTGACTTGCTGCATATCAACTATAGGTAAATTGAATATTGTTCTTAGTTGAGGTAACATATGTATATGTTATAGCAAGTATGTTAAAGGAGACGGCCAACACTGGCTATATATGTAATTTACAATCTGTAATATGAGCTAGCTTTTACATTGCAGGCATCCAAACAGGAGTTCCACTATGACGCTTATGGTATTTGCAAGTTAGTGTCCGCGATAATTATTTTCATTGCAAAAACTGTGGTATGAATGGATACCTTTTACTTGTAAAATATTCACTTCATGGTGTCAAATAGTTTTTCCTTTATGATATTGCTTCTTTCACTGATTTTTTTGATCCGTTGTGTTCCGCAGGTTAGACGTCTTCTATGCTCTACAATACATGCGTCATTTCAAGCACCAATTACCCCTAATGCCTCTGATCAGGACCTTTAACATGTAATTTGTTGCTAAATTATCTGAGGCAGAAGTATAGTATTGGAAGAAAGTTTCCTTAAATAGATAAATTGCATCAAGTGCTGAGTGCATATGACCTATGGTTTGACAACATAGGGTCCCCCATTACTTTATCTTTGGACAAATATGGATGTGTACTGATGACAATCTTCATCACATCTCACTAACAGGATCCAACAAATAGTATGAAACTATCCCCAGTAAATAGTAGTTTTCGGAGATCCCCACCAAATAGCACAACTCCGGAAGATCCCCACCAAAAAGTAGATCTGGGAGATCGCTATCAAACAATAGTTCTAGGAGATCAGTAGCTCTTCCTGCAGCAACCTCATGGTATGTTATTTCCAATACACACATTATGTTTGGGACCAGCTTGAATTTTGACCCATTTTTTATATATTGGTTCTTTTAGAGTTTAAGTTTGTATGATGAGTCTTCAAAAGTATTCATACTGCATAGGCGGGCTTCAGACTCGATCTTTTAGCTTCATTTATGATTGTGTTAACGTTAAAGGTAGAATCGCAGTTGTGGTCTCCTACATAATTACAACAAGTGTTACTAAAATGTATAAGCTTAAGCAACAATCAAATTCAGCAGCAAAAACGCGTTCAGCTCAAACACGTTGAATGGACACGCGATGACCCAACACAGTGAACACGTTAACTGAGTGACTTTCTTTGAGGCAACAAAAATTTACATGGCAAAAAGCAGCGACTCAAGTTTCTTTGTAGGATGTCTATTGAGCAGATCGAGTTATTTTTTGGCAAATGCTCTTGGTATGATATTTGTTTCTCATTATATTTTTGCAGTCTTTCTACTTTATTTACAAGGTGGTTTGAAGGAGGCTAAAGCAGCAGCTTACTCTACTGCATTTACTCCAAAACTTGAGGATTAAGTTTTGCAACTTTGAGTTACTTTATCTAACATAAATCACTGGAATCATATAGAGCACCGGCCTAGAAAGAGCCGCAAGGCTTCACAAAACCGTCCAAGAGAGACTAAACACAAGTTCTGAATGGGCCCTGGCATTAGGACTTCTTGATTCACTCCATCCTCTCTCGAAGGTCAATGAGAAAACACGAGAGTTCTCATGTGCAGATCAACAAAAGAATGATTTTAAAGGAGCAAATTTTTTTATTCTAAGTTGACAACTCAGCAATAGCATTGCGCATGTTATCAAAGTTTCCAGCTGCTACATGTTTGGCAGCAAGGCAAGATTTCAGATGGCAACCTTGGTATTCATTTTTCGGCACCCGTCTTGAGGTCTGAAATATATTCAGTTTTATATGAAAATATAAGTATCATGTGATTTATTTGGTAATTAAGGATGATGTATTACAAAAAAAATGTATTTGTCCATGTGTTAACAGTTAACCTCTTGGTGGAATAATATCAGGTGATGAAATATGGATTATTATCGTGAGCGGCTGATTGACCGCTTTCTTTTCTTTTATGATATTTTTAAGTGGTATTTGCTTATATTAACTAATGACATCTTTATCTGGATATTGCAAAAAAAGATATTCCCGTTTAAACGGGTTCAGCTCACGCATTCAAGAAAATGCTAAGGCACATATCAAAGATAATTATCATGATGGGAAGTGTGAAATAGCTTATCTCGTGTTGATATACTTTAAATCGTTTTCGTCTTATAGCTGCTCCAGAATACAAGTTCTAAACCGAGCAAGAGTAGATGAGTTAAGTGATAATTTTCAATGATTTCAGGCCCGGTCGATTGGTCGGGTCAATCGGTTAATTTGGTTTTGGTCGAAAAAAAGGGTCATATTGACCCGGGTTTCATATTTTTTGATAACCCGGCTATTCACGTCGGGTTTGGGGGTGACCCGTGTCAACCTGGTCTCAAGACCCGGTCAGGTTTTGATTTTTTCGGGTTTTAAAAAAAATATACGTAAATGTTCGTATGATTTTTACATATAATTTTTGTTGATTATTAAAAATATTTAATTTTTTTTAGAAAACCGAGTTAACTCGAGTTGACCCGAACACGATGACTCAACCAAGTCGATTTAAAAACCGGGTTTCACATTGATAA